>OX031008.1:59021023-59621023 GCA_943735925.1 Pollenia amentaria | reverse complement strand
TCGAGATTAAGTTTCTGGTAAAAAAGAGCGCTTGCCATCACAAACTCCTATTTGTGTAGCTTTAAGTTCAGCAGAGTAAAATTGCAGGATCTTCTCGAAGACACTGCAGAACGATTATAAAATACACCTGGCGCTAACTGTTTACAAAAACTTAAGAATTGCAGCATCACTGGAATTTCTAAATGGGGATGTATTGGAAGCTCTGGTCAGAAACAATACAAGTAATGTAATGCTTACTCCTTGTATCTTTCGTTCGATTACGTTTAAGAAAAATATATATGGGCTTAGAACCGTCAACTAGTAAAACCACACCTCCTCAACAAAGTATTGCAGACCAAAATAGTTTGCTTCCAAAAAGGAAACTTAAGCTTTACGGCCTAAGTTATGAAAAATAAAACAGGTCAATAAAGGAAGTTCTATGAATAAAAGATCAAATTAATAAACTTTAACCAGCAATATTTAAATTAAGCGACTAATGCATTGATATTAAGTTTCAAATGTTACTTAAAATTATCATTGTAATCAAAATTACAAAATATTTATGACATTGTTTGTGCTTTCAAATTTATTCTTAGGCGTTGCGCTGCGTTTTACACGATTAGGTCCAAAGTCTTCGTCAAACTGCAGCATATGCCAAAAGACATCAAGTTAATTAAGCCAACCCCCATCATAAGACTATAGTTTCAAAGAAGCATACGAATTTGGAATATCCCCTCTTCATGCCAGAAATCCATTAATGAAGAATATTTCTAAATTGGGTTATAATTAGGAATTTGGCCCGTCATGCGAAACAGAAAAAAACAAAGATAATGTGGAAAAAAGACGCAAACAAAAAACAAATTCAAGAAAAATACCTTCAGCAATGCCTTATAGCTGACCAACTAAAACAAGGAGAAGGAAATTCAAACATCATATGGGTATCATTGGAAAAGGCTTCGAAGTGAGTTTCACATGGTGCTTAAAGCATACCGATTTATTTACCCGTTTGAAACCAATTTCAAATATTCATATTTGTTGCTTGACTTTTTTTTTATAAAATTGGTTTTATCTTTTAATTATCGATATAACAATATATTGATCACCTAAATATGTTATATAGAACACTTTCACATGTTAGGGCTTTGTCTTATAACGTTTTTCGGCCTTCCACAATACTTTTTGAATATGTACATATTACAATAATTAGTGCATATAACAAATTTGAGAAGTTTTCAAAAATATAAAGTTTCAAACCTTAATAACTTTAAAGTTTTGTAAGATGGAGTTTCTAAAAATATAGCAGATAAAAACTTGAAGTGTGCTCTATAATATATAATGTTTGAATAAATTTTATTATATCGATACAATTGTAAGATAAATGCCATTTTGTAGAAAATACTTTCACGAAATATTAATTTTTGAAATTAACTCTTAACGGGTTAATAAATCGATATTTTCAAAACATCTTGTGAAAGGTATTTCGAAGGACCTGCTAGTAATGCTTTTAAGATTGAGTTTCTAAGATATATTGATAGAGTGCACTGAAACTTTTACGACCCATAGTTCCTAAACCACGTGCGTTGGCGCGAAAAAAAGTAGTTAATATGAATTGTTTTATTAACCCTGCCGTTAAGATGATATTCTTTATGAGCGTCAAAAACAAAAAAATTAAAATATTTTAAATGTATTTCAATATATTAATTTGCTTTTACGTTATAAGTATTTATAATTTTGTAGGCTTAAATTAAGTTTGTGTACGAGTCTGCAATTATGCATGTTGTTCCATTTATAAAAATAAAAAATGATAGTGGCACCACTGAAATATAAATACATAATAAAAAACAGCTGTTTATATTTTATTAGTTGCAGCTGCCGTCTTCAAAATAATTCAGTACCCCGACTACATGAATACATATGCAGCCATCTGCATTTGTAGTCATGTCTTCGTGTAATGAATGAGGTAAATGAAATATTATTGAACAGAAAAGTGAGTTTATCCACATAAATGAAATGATACAACTTCGTGGGTATTTTTTTTTAATTCTACCAAAAAGGATGAATTGTACCACTGAACCAATAAAATTTCGATATTACCAAATTTGGTACAAGTGTACCACAAGTCCAATCAGTGATATGTACATCAAATTTTGAAAGTAGAAACTATGCCTATGCTGGTGTTTTATAATTGAAATTCTGTAAGGTGTTAAACTACGGTAAGTGTTCAAGTTTAAATAAAATCAATCTAGTTTCACTTTCGCATTATTTTAAGTACGAATTCGGATTAAATCAACTTTATAATACTTAAATAAAGGGCATTTTGAGATTGACTCAATCTTAGTTTTACGTTAATCAATCTCATTTTCCGATTTTTCAAGTATCAAGTCGGGATTATATATGGATAAGTTAATTATTTTGCACTTGAATAATCCGTACTTGGAACAACCTTTCTGTACTTGATTCAAGAAAATCCGTACTCACCGTAGTATTAATACCGCTTCGGATGGATTTATGATGGATTGAGTTTTCTTTTCTGTGTTTTTTATTTCCTAAAAGGATTTTTGATATAAGAAAAGACATCCATTTTCTATTTCGCATATTTTGTTTTCCCTTCGACCTTTTGTACGTTGTCTCCAGTTTAATTTAACAGGGACTTTAAGGTCTTCCCGTTTACTCGTTCTTCCATATAGAATTTCGATATCTCTTATTCTGGAATCTTTCGTTGTATTTTTATGCGTTTTACTATGTGTACAGTCGTGTAAATCTCATGCAGCCAATGATTCATTCGTCGTTTATACTCTTCATCAACGCATATGGGCCCATAAATGTTACGATTTATTTTTCACTTAAAAATGCCTTACACATATTTATCGATTTTTGCAAGTACCCATGTTTCGGCACGGGTAGCACAAGTGGTTTTCGTTTTTCTGGAGATGGCTTTACTTTGGAAATGCTTGCTTTGTTCATAATAAGACCTGTTCCTTTCTTTTTAGTGCAATTCTGAAGCTATTTTACCTATTTACAGCGGATCAAAGTTAGGTTATATCACGAATAAGTCTTACAATAATATCAATATCATCTGCATAAAAGAGGAGCATAAGACTTTTGTTCCAAAATTTTATTCACTAAAATGTTGAAAAAATTGCACGATAAGTCTAAGACCTCTTGTGTAAGTTTCACTAATTTTGCAAAAATACCGTGATCAGACAACAGATATATAAATATATATACTTATGTATATTATTAAGCAGCTTATTTATCGTTCAATGTATACAAACTGCTCGAAAGATCTGCACTATTATTGTATTTCGTTTGTTTTTATTATTTATTAAATTTTTGTTTCTTTATGTTCCTCTTTCTATATTTCATAAAATAAATGGTTTACGTTGATATTTTATATACAGGGTGGCTGATGAAAGCAGCTACCAAAAGAAAACTTGATCTGAACGGCAACGTCAATTTATCATGCCGAAACCAAAACTATCAATTATGTATGTATGAATGTATCATAGAATGGCAAACGTATCATTTTAAGTACTCTTTCAGTATAAGTGAGAAAACATGTATGGACATACATGGCTAAAGATCAAACCATACGTATACATACCGTTACCATTGACAAGTTGAAATTAAGTATGTTTAGTTATACGCTGGCAATGTGTATTTGCATATTCATTCTTCTTTTATAAAGTACATATAAGTTAACATTGTATTGGCTTTCTGCAATACAGATAAGTATATGTGTTTACGTATGCAAAACGTTAATATACACAGAGTTCGTATAAGTCGCAGAGATGGCCCCCAACCCCAACTTGATATTAAGAACAATTTTTTCAAGAGTCAAGGCGCCAATTTATAAACAACAAAAAAGCAACATTGTATACGAATTAAAATTCGAAAGAAATGACACACAGATATGTGAGCTAATTTATATAGGAACAACAAAACGTACACTGGAGATAAGAATAGGAGAACACAAGATGGACATAATGCGGAGAAAAAAAACAACAGCACGTCTTACATACTCAGTGCTGTTAGGCTTTTTTTTAGAAAAATCGTCAAAACTATAAACTGAAATCGTCAAAATCGTCGCAAACTTTTAAAGAAATCGTCAAAAATCGTCGCAAATTAATATACATATTAAAAAAATCAGACAAAATAAAATTTTATTTTTAAGAAGCATTTTTTATACAATACTTTCATCTTATTTAAATGAAATTTTAAAAAAAATATAAATTAATTAAATATATGTTAATACAATTATTACATACTTTGTTAATTATTCCTACAAAACGTGCAGTGTTTTTTAATCAAATTTTTAGTAATATTTACATTAAAGCAATTAGACGAATTATTTTTCATATAGTCTTTTGCATTCAGTCGGTCGTGCTTAATGTGAAAAGACGTGCTTCTTTTAACTCCGCATACGATTCTTTTTTTTTTTAACATAAATTAGTTAATAATATCAGTTTGACAATCGAATTTGGACGCTCAATATAAAAGTGAACAATAGAATAACTATAAAAAAAATTAAGAAAAAATATAAGTAAAAAAATATACCTACATATGTATGTATGTACGCACATAAATACTTGCAAATAATCTGTGCAAAAAAATATTTATTCTTTTTTCTTTTATTATCTCGGTGTAACAACAATATACATAATAAAAAGAGCACAGTCAAAAAAATAAAAAAATAATAAAACGGTGAAAAAAAAAACAAAAACAACTCTATATGAGTAATAACAATGAAACAACAAAGTTCAATCTTTTGATAGAATAAATTCACAAAATCGTTTTGCAATTCTGGAGGATGACGTCATAAAAACGTCAAGGCCACCCCCGATATATCTTAGAGAGCAAAACTCAAGTGAGCTTATAAAAAGTTTAATCTCGGTGATAGGTGAAAATTCGTTTTACGTAGCTGCAATCAAGCGTGGTAATATAAACGAAACAAAAATACAGGTTAATCACGAGAATGATTTTCGTAAAATAATTAATAAGTTTGAAGCACTTAAAAAAAGCTTCTATACATACCAACTGAAAAGCAGCAAAGGTCTTCCGGTTGTGATAAAGGGCATTGACTCATGCGTGGACCCAGACGAAATAAAAACATTTTTAGAAGAAAAGGGCTTCAAAATAAAAAATGTTACAAATATTAAAAATAGGGGAAAAAAAATCCCCAACCACTATTTCGGGTGGAGTTAGAGCCCGGCGTTGTTAAGCTAAAAAAAAATTAAACGCATCCCATTTACAGTTTAAAATACATCCTGTACAGAAAAATCACGATAGAGGAGCCGCACAAAAGAAATGGTCCCGTTCAGTGTTTAAACTGCCAAGAATTTGGTCATACTAGGGCATACTGCCATTTACCCCCTGCTTGCGTCGTATGTGTAGAATTACATGGTACCGTCCGGTGCGATAAGTCCAAAAATGACCCTAATGTAAAAAAATGTAGCAACTGTGGTGGTAACCACACTGCCAACTATAGAGGATGCCCGGTATATTCGATTGTCAAGCATTCTGTTGAACAGAAACTTAATCCCCCTCAAACGCAGGCAACTAATCAAGGAAACACGTACGGCGTCCAGATACCTCAGCCAAATAATAACAGAACCTCGTACGCTAATGTATTAAAATCTAATCCTATGCAACTGCAAGGTGATGTACCAAATAATGACGAAATTCCCATTTCTAATTTAACCCGGCTAGAAAAAACCATGGAAACATTAGTGCAAACAGTTAACAATTTCACTAACACAATGGGTAACATGATGCAAGAAATGTTAAGAATGCAATCGATGTTATTGCAAGATGTACTAAACAAGCCATGAACTGTTTAAAAATTTGCTCTTGGAACGCAAACGGCATCCGCCAACACAAAAATGAACTAAAATACTTCCTTAAAAATAAACAAATTGATGTTATGATGGTTTCTGAAACTCATCTGAACTCAAGAAATACGTTTAAAATCAATGGTTATATATTATATGATACCAAGGACCCTCGAGACAGAGCATGTGGCGGTTCTGCCATTTTGATAAAGAACCGAGTAAAACACTACTTAATGAGTGATCATCGTGAAGATTATCTCCAAGCAACAAACATTTGCGTTGAGGAATTAAATCGAAACATAGTAATTTCATCATCATTTGGGTGCCCCGGTAGTCTAGCTGGTAGTGAGCTAGTTTATCAGTACCGGGGTTGCGGGTTCGATTCCCGCCAGAGACTCTGGTCTCCTGCAGACAAGCAACAAGCTTCGCGGGATTTAGGGTTGGAATAATAAAATAATCATTATACTCCCCACCTAGATTTTCTATATCAGAAAGCCAATATAATAAATATTTCAAATCATTAGGACCCTGCTTCAGCTGCTGGCGATTATAACGCTAAACACACTTTCTTGGGGTCACGACTTATTACACCTAAGGGTCGTGTTTTGTTTAACACAATTTTTAAAATGGATCTAAATGTGGTCGCGAGCGGACAACCAACATATTGGCCTACTGATCAGCAAAAAGTTCCAGATGTCATCGATTTTGGAGTGGTTAAAAACATCCCCGCAGAAACGATTTATGTTGAAGTTTCCTTAGAATTATCTTCTGATCACACACCTACAATTCTTACTATAACAAATCCTAATAGAATTGCATCTCCTGCTGATAACTTAGTGACGTCAGCCAATCAAATAAATTGGTTAAAATATAAAAAAAATCTCAGTACCCACTGCACTGAAAATATTCCGCTTAGTACACCGGAGAATGTGGATATTTCTATTGTAAAAATTGACAGTTATCTGAAACTAGCTGTTCGACATTCTAGTATAACCCTCAAAAAACCCAAAAATAGTAAAATATATTCTGCAGATGTCGAGCGTCTCTTGACTGAAAAAAGGAGAGCTCGAAGAGAATGGCAATTGCATAGATCCCCTCAACTTAAGAATTTACTAACAGAGTGCACAAAAAGGCTAAGAAAGTTACTGCAGTCTCAGAAAACGGCTTCCCTGGAAAAATATCTTAAGGAACTTGATGCAACTTCTCAATCAGACTACTCATTATGGCGTGCAGCTAGAAATCTTAATAGACCTGTTATCACTAAACCACCATTAAGAAACTTAAATGGAAGTTGGGCACGAAATGATGAAGAAAAAGGAAATCTTTTTGTTAATCATTTGAAAAACGTATTTACCCCGCATACATCTCCCGATATTGCAGTCGAGTTGCCACCTGTTGCTATTAGAGCTGCTGTTCCACTTAGATTTGAGATAAAGGAAATCGAAAAGGCTATTCATGATTTAAACCCCAAGAAAGCCCCTGGGTTTGATAAGATCAGTAACAAAATGCTTTTAGAGCTACCCAGCATAGCAAAGAAAATTATTCTCTGGATTTTGAATGCTATTTTACGCCTTCAATACTACCCACAAGAATGGAAAGTATCCTTACTTACAATGATACCTAAGCCAGTGAAGGATCCTACAAAAGTTGAGTCATATAGACCTATAAGCTTATTGTCTAATATATCAAAGCTGTTTGAGAAGCCGCAATTTTAAATGTAAATATATGTATTCCTAACCATTAATTCGGCTTTAGAAGAGAACATAGCACTATTGAACAAACCCATCGTATAGTAAACGCCATAAGAAAAGCCTTTGAAGAAAAAAAAAATATTGTTCCGCCCTCTTCATCGATGTTTCTCAAGCTTTTGATAAAGTCTGGCATGAAGGCTTATTACATAAATTGAAGTTAAACTTACCAGTCAACACACACAAGCTGTTAGAAAGCTACTTAGTCGGTCGAAGGTTTATTATTAAAGTATGTGATTTTATAAGTTCTCCTCAGCCAAATGACGCTGGAGTCCCTCAGGGAAGCATCATGGGCCCACTCTTATACCTTATATATACCTCAGACATGCCAACAAACAACCACACCCTTACTTCAACATTTGCTGATGATACAGCTTTTTTAAGCGTACACGAAAACTGTCATGAAGCATATCGATACTTGCAGAATCAAATATTTGAATTGGAAAAGTGGTTAAAACAATGGAGGATAAAGGTCAATGAGCAAAAATGCGTACATATAACATTCACCTTGCGTCGGGAGTCATGTCCCCCTATTAAAATCAATAATCAATTAGTGCCCCAGCAATCGCATGTAAAATATCTCGGTATTCATCTAGATCGTTTGACATGAATATGCCATATAGAAGCAAAACTAAGACAAATGAAACTAAAAGCAATTCAAATTAATTGGCTTATTGGAAGAAATTCTGTTCTTAGCCTCGACTGCAAACTTCTACTTTACAACTCTATATTAAAGCCAATCTGGTGCTACGGTATTCAGCTATGGGGCACTGCCTCGGCCTCAAATATCGAAAAAATTCAAAGGCGCCAAAATAAACTTCTAATATTCACAAGGATCTCAATGTGCCATTAGTAAAAACTATTATTACGAAGTACGCAGCAAAATATTTAAAAAGGCTTGAGTCGCACCCAAATCCACTAGTTCGAAATATTTTAAATGACAGTGGACACTCTAAGAAATTAAGAAAGTAATTTGTTGCAATAAAATATTTTTGAGCCAAATATGAAAAGAAGGGACTATTGCGTTCTTGTGCCCATAAACTATCTTATTATTATTGAGGAGATTGTCATGCACTAAAAAATCGAAAATATGCGCTTAAAATATACACTAAAAATCCAAAATATGCATTAAAAAATAAAAAATTAGCACTAAAGACTAAGAAAATTTCCATTAATTTTTTTTTTTATTAATTTTACTAGAAACAAAAATATAAAAAATTCAGTATATTGTTATTCAAATATCTTTAAAAATCTAATATAACTAATTTTTGTTTGTTTATATAAATAAGTACTGTTTTATAAAAGGAAAACTTTGAAGAATGCCAATGCATTATGAAGAAATTTATTTTCAGATCCAACTTTGATTCCAGATCAGATCAAAAACATTTGAAATTCATTTTATCTTTTGGATTTTTTTTTAATTTGGCGGGCTATTCTTCCTTCCACTTAGTTAATTTTACTTTCTGCAATATCAAATAATTTGACTAGAGCATAAAGTGAACTAAATCCCTCCTAATTACTTAGTTATTGCTCCCCAATATATCCGTTATTGGAAAATATAAATGCAAATTGACTTTTGCTGCTATCTAAATTTTATATTTCTTTTACTTTTTTAATTGCACAATCATCGACATCAACAAGCTCTTCTAACATTCTTAAATTACTTGAAGTTTTTTGAATAGAATTCTGATGCATCTAGCCAGGTCCTCATTTTGTTACTACTAGCTGCGGTGGAAGGGGAATCAAGGGATACATTTCATTATAAATTGCAATATTATCGAATACATTTTCTGCATCGCGGTATAACCCATGTTCTAAGCAAGTAGCATGTAACAGTTTTGGGAAAAATATTTTAAACCCATTGGAAGACTTAACCAAGTAAGTTACTGCGTCGGCTTAAAAAAAAATATTGTATTTCAAGCAGAGCTCCAAAACAATTTATTTATTATTTAAAATTTTTTTTGGAAAGTTTTTTTTTGTGTAGTTATAATTTTTTTTTAGAACTTTTTATAGTATTGAAATTAAAAAAAATCCCTCAAAACGTTTTCACCAATGCAAAAACAAATCGATTCCATTTAAAAGCAAATCTAATGATTTGGAAAGATAATTGGTCGACATCGTTCTAGACTATCGATAAAAAACATGCATTTGCATGGAAATCGCATCCCTACTTTTTATATTTGTATTTAGAATAAATTTTGCTCAAAAACAAATTATTGTAACTTGAATCGTCTGACCAATTTTTTTCTCAAATCGCCTAATACAGGGTGGCCCAAAATCACCGAAGTGGTTTGAATTGCTTATAACTTTTTTATTATTATTTTTTTTTTAAAGCAAAATACGCGACGAAATAAACAACATAGCACCTGAAGTTTTGCGATAGATTATGGAAAATGTGTTGGAAAGAGCACGAATTTGGGAAGCAGAAAATGGCCACCACTTGCCAGATATTATTTTTCATAACTAAACTAAAAATATTCCCCTTTTATATACTGTATTTTGAAAACAAAATTAATAATTATTTTTTAAATTAAAAGTTATAACGAATTCAAACCTCTTCGTTAATTTTGGGCCACCCTGTAAATACATAAATAAATACGTAAATACCATAGCTCCCATACAAATACCACTCCATAAATAAAAGAGCTTAAAGTGCCAAAAATTACTTATTATTGTTGGTATTGACGTAAAACTGGCGACAATAACTTTAACATTAGGTTCTTATTAACAATAGGTCCAATATAAACTCCGATCATGACATCATTTAAATACGAACAAATCAGCACAAAGAATTTTATATGAATTTTAAGCACATAACATACTCGAAACTTTGTTCTGACGGGTCCATGATTGCACATGTTTCCTTCATAGCGTACACTCTCTAAAATTTGTCTAAAAACTGTGGTGTAGTTTATCATTTCGTCGGTCTTAACCGACTATACCTTCGTGCCTGTCTTTCATTGATTGTTGACGAGCATTAACCAGTCTTGTAAACCAAGAAAAATCAGGGCCATCTGGCAAGCTTAAGAACTGAAAATTAGTGATAAATAAGTGCAAACAGTTACATTGTGAATCGAAGACCATAAAAAACAAAAAGAGAAAGTATATTAGGTCAAGCCCGTTAATATCCTACACCACAGCTTATATAGAATAAAATTGCGTTATGGGGTTAAGATTCATGTAAGTGTTTTTTGTGTTGGACATAATCTAAATATCTAGATCTACAATATATGCGAGTATTTTGAAAGCATTGAAAGCACAAACAATGTCATAAATATTTTGTAATTTTGTTGTTGCTTTCTACAGAAATTCATGTACCGTTTTAAAATTTTTAACGCCTCAAGCTATGCAGCGTTTGAAATTTTAAAACGCCATGTGAATTTCTGGGTTGCGTTTTACATGATTAGGAAATAAGTTTTATAAGAACTATGGAGCAATGGTTAAATATAGTCCGCTTCCGACAAAATTGGCAATATGATTTACGTTCTAATAAAATAATCTTGGTCCAAATTAATTATTAATATGAACATAAAAAGAGAGAATCTATTCCGGAAAAATTTTGTAATGGAACACATGTGAAATTATAGACTAATGCTCATCATTTTCAATAGGTAAGATCCTTTCGACACTTAAGGTAGAGTTAGCCGAACGTCCACGTCCCCTAACGAAACGTCTGGTCCGTTTTGTTATTTGCTTATTTTTTATTTATTTATTTATTTATTGGTATTCCTATACAACAGGACTTAAATTCCTATAATTATAGTACAGGATAGAAAAAAAATTGTTGCAATTTCATATGTGTCATACAATAAAATATTTTAACATTAAACATAAAAATAAAAGAAATAAATATATAAAAACAGTTTTAAAAACAATTTTATAAACAATTTTTTTTTTTTTTAGTTGTCATTGATTAAACAATATTAAATTAAAATTTTCAAGTTTGGGAATAATAATTAAAAATACATTTCCTAAACTGCGTTGCATTGCTGGTAAATTGAACAGATGCTGGTAGTGTGTTCCAAAGACGAATACTATGAACGAAAAACTGCCATTCAGATACCAACTTCTTAAATCTTATCGGGATCAGGTTGTTATTTCTTCTTGATTGCGTAAAAGTAACACGTTCAAACAGATATGTCGGCTCGCCGGTATAGATAATTTTATGTAAAAGAATTAAACATCGAATATTTAGCATGTCTGAATAGCACACACCATAAAGCTTAGTTTCATAGGGTGTAACATGCGAGAAACGGCCTAAGTTGAAGACATATCTCAGAATGACATTATATGTTGATTGTAATTTCCTGGTGCTTTTTTGGTCACAGCTTGCAAAAACCTCGCTACCATATATTAAAACTGGAATAAGATAAGTTTTAGCCAAGAGCATTCGTATGTTGAACAGGGTTGAGTGTTGAGTATCCCAAAGTGAACGAAGCATCGCAAATACTTTCCCTGAGGCAGCATTGACATGATCCGACCAAGTGAGTGAAGAATTAAAAATAATGCCAAGGTTTTTAGTCTTCTTGACAATTTCAATTCGCTGTGAGTTCAAGATTATATTGGGTTCCATAGTTATTTGTGTATGGTTCCTGGAAATTACAAGGCACTTAGATTTAGCGGGATTCATAATTAAACCATTTGCCACTGCCCAGACTTCAATTTTTGATAGATCAGAATTCTATCTTGAAATATAGTCATCAGTCTTATCAGGTTCGCTACATATATAAACCTGAACATAATCGGCATACATATAAATTTTACAATGTAATAACTGTGTCGGCAAACCGTTTATATATATTGTAAAAAGTAGAGGACCCAATATGGACCCTTGAGGAACACCTTTGGTCACAGGCAACGGCAGTGATTGTTTGTTGTTTGAGATTACATATTGATAGCGATTACCAAGATATGATGAGATGAGATCAGCCGCAGAGGTGGTAAAATGGAATAGCCTAGTTAGTTTAATACGAAGCATGGCATGATCAACCATATCAAATGCTTTGGAGTGATCCAGAAGCACTAACAAGGCAACATTTCCGTTATCTATATATCCTCGAATTTCCTCCGTCACTTCAATTAGTGCAGTAGTACAACTGTGTTTGGGTCGGAAACCAGATTGCATATTGGTTAATAAATTATTTGCCTGAAAGTAGCCACACATTTGTTTATGCAAGAGCCTTTCGAATACTTTAGATAAAAATGCAAGGATAGCTATTGGACGATATTCATTCCTATTTTAAGGAATGGGAACAATTTTTGCACACTTCCAATTCTGTGGAAAAATACCTTTTGTAATTACTATGTTGAATATGTGTGTGATTTGTGGAAGCAAGTAAGGTAGAAGGAGTTTAACAATTTAGGGTGGGTTTTATCCGGTCCAATTGCATTTGATTTGACACTATGACAAGCTATAAAGGTATCATCCTGAGAGACGCAGTGAAAGGAAAATGGTGATACGGAGCTATTATGTGATGCACTGGCACTACAAGAATAATAACTAGGAGAAATGCTCAAGTTTGGAAGTCTAGTAAATAGCTCGTTGAGTGAGTCAACATTTAATTCCGAAGAGTCTGTTTTATTTAATTTTCCGATGTCAAAATCACGAATAATTTTCCATTTTTTGTTTGAGTCCACAGCAGTTGAAAACAAGTTAGTAAAGTACGAGAATTTCGTTCGCTTAATAAGTTTATTAACTTCTTTTCTGGCATTAACAAATTGATCATGCAGATCATCAGTTTTAAAGCGTTTCCAACATTTATATACATGATCTCGTTGGTTTATTTTTGCTCTAATTTGTTCATTGAACCAGGGCTTAGTAGTACTTTTCTGTGTGACTGTTTTTACAGGTACAGATTTTTCAAAAATATTGGCAAGATTTTTTTCAAGAAAATTAACTTGGTCATTAACATCAAGCATGAAGTAAATGCGATCCCAAGCAACTATTTGAAGCTCATACATCATTATACTATCATCCATTTTTTTAAAATCATAATTAGTCAATTCACAAGGTATCCTAACATGTCATATTGTCAAAATGTCCTATTATTTCACAGAGCTCGGATAAACATTTTGTGGTTTTCGGGTGTTAAGTTCTCGTTCACGTAAAATGGAGTTGAGCTGTTAATGCCAATTTGATGTAAGCGAAGTGGACCTTCCTTTTCCTTGACGTAGCTTTTAATGCATTTAAGAATGTAGTTTCTGTCATACGGGTTTGAGAATTTTATAATAACTGCGGCATTTTGTGATTCGTTAACGTCCCGTTTTTTACTTATGTAGTTATTATTTTTGTTTATTTTTACCCGATAAAGTTCTTTAACACTGGGCGGGTTTATTTGAATTGATTCACATAGTAGGTTAAATATATCAAAAAGATTTTCATTTTTGCTTTCCGGAATACCGCTTATGCGAAGATCATGTGAAACAATAGAATTTTCATGTTTTTAACATAGGTTTTTAAAATCTCAATTTCTTTTTTTAAATCATTGTTGTCTTTACTTTGTGCTAATATTTTGTCCGATGCTGTATTTGTTTTTATTTCTTGCACTGCATTTTCTAGCGTTAAAACTCTGTCAGTCATCATATTTAAATCACTCATTTCAATGCCTAACCTTTTATCGATCTCACTTAAGAGACGCTGTTCATATTCTTGAAACATTGATTTTATATTTGTTTGTAATTGATCAGTCAATTTATCAAAACGTTTATCTAAAATTTGCATAATTCTTAGCGGAGAATTTTTATTTGTTAGGTAAAGAGATTCACTATCTCTAACACAACGCATTTTTGGTGTGTTTTCAACAAGAGAGGTTTGGATTATCTCTCTTAATCGCTTTTGTACGGGTGTGTTTGCTATAGCCGAATCACTCATTATTTGTTTTTGATGTTGTTTTTTGTTAGTTTTTTTAACTTTGTTTTGACTTCTTAGCATAGCTGCCAGATAAAATTGGTCGAAAATCGTCAAATTTCGAGGAAAAAATCGTCAAAATCGTCAAATTGACTAAGCTAAATCGTCACAAAAATCGTCATTGTAAAAAACCACTAATTTTAAATAAGTTTTGAAAATTAATTGCTATTTTTAGTTTCCGTTGCTAATGAAATTTTAATAATACATTCTGCCTGTTTTTGAAATTAAATAAAAATTGTCGTTTAGAAACTTATTATTGAAGTTACACAACCAATTTATCAAGAGTATTGGCATTCATAAGAAATATAAGAACATAAACTAAAGCCAAGAAATATCCAATTCCTATTTTTAACATCGAAAATCCTGCTTAAGAACTTAAGTCTGGTAAACAGCAATTAAATCAGACTTTCTGGAAGAAAAGTTTCATAATGTGAACGCAGACTAAAGAGAGTGGTTTTAAAATGCCTGTAAAAAGCAGTGCTAACGGATCAATTAGAACTTTTAAAAATATGCATTGTGCGAAAAAAATCGTATATTATATGATGAACAGCTAAAACATGAAAATTACTGCCAATCAAATAATGCAAAAAACTCAAATTATCTAAGAAGCTTAAATCTGTGGTTTTCACGAATAATCGCGTAAGTTATAAAACCAAACTTTTCAGGAGAGCAAAAACAATTATTTTTATCAATTGCGGCTTCTGTAGATGCTTTTTTAAACTTTTTTCTTTACTATCCTCTTAACAGTGACTTTCTACGTATTATACATAGTTTTGATGAAAAAATCCTCACAGGATCACAATCTGTAAAAGGATTAAAAATGCATATGTTTGATTGACTCATTAAGTGTGTGCAATATAACATCATATCTCCACATAAGTTCTTTTTTGTGAAAATAAATGTTATCATTTTAATCACACATGACGACTTACGTTGTTATTTTTACGACTTTAGTTGTTATTAATAGAAAAATTTTCAAAAAATACTTTCATATTTTTTGCACGAATAACAACATAACACATCACATATGCTTTTTATTTGGAAACATATTCAGCAATTTTACAATTTTTGGCGATGCATGTCGACATAAATCGTTATAATAGCAAAATATTTTATTAAACAGTTAACTTAAGTTGTTTTTAGCAGAAAAAAATTAATAATACTACATTATATTCTAAAAAGCTTAATACTTATAAAAACCTAATGCAAAATGTAGCACTTTGACATCATTATCTCAATTTCGGTAAAAACCGACTTACGCGATTATTCGTGAAAACCACAGAAATAAAATGTGAAATTATATTAAAACCGTTTGTAAATTTGAACCAAATTTGTCATATGAAAAATCGTCAAATTTAGGGTATAAATTTTTATACCCAAAAATCGTCAAAATGACGATAAATCGTCAAATCTGGCAGCTATGCTTCTTAGTTTTGTTTTATACATTAGGTTTCTCTTCAAATATTGAGTATTCTGTTGTTTTATTATTGTTTTTATTTTAACTGTTAAAATTTACTTTTTTTTTTTTTTTTTTTATTTTTCTGTTGTATTTAGATCTGTTTAATTATTAAACTTTAATATTTATTTTATGTACCTATGTATCTGTTTAATTTAGTGATCTGATTCGTTAACCATCTCAAGCCACAATGTAAATGCTTACCGAATTTAAATGTCACGTAACGGAACGTCTCAATCTGTATAAATTAGAATTTCATGCCGTCTTTACGTGACAGTTGTAAAGCAGTTTAAAAATTTAAAGCATATTAAATTGAATGCGGGTATTTTCGCTCTTTTTTTTGGTACTTTTTGCCAGTATATCTATGGACTTTCGACAAAACGACTTACTATACAACATATTTCCATATATATAAATGTACATATGCTTAGATGTACTAAATAAACAAATGCATATGCACACACAATAGAAATGAGAAATATATTAAAGGCTTTAAATGGTTACAAAATATTGTTTTGTCTATGCACATTTACAAATTAATACATGCAAATGTGTATGTATATGTTGAAATACATATTTGTTTATTGTAAATCTATAATATAAATATCAGATATTAAATTATTAATGTTTTTTTACTTACACTAAAAACTGTTTTAATACCATTTTAATCACTTGGTACTTTTTCTGCACAGCGGTCAACATTTAAACCTTTTGATTTCCCATCACTGTGTGTGTTGTTTTATGTATACTATTGCTTTTTTGTTTATGTATGTGAACAATATATGACACGTTTTTAGATGTCCTATAAGTGCACAAACGTGCAAGCAGTCCGTTACAGAACGTTACGGGTACATCAACGTTCGCCTAACTCAGCCTTTAGAAGCCATGTACTAAATTTTATACTTTGCACAAGGTACATGGTCAGATAACAAGCAAGTCATGTGGAGGGAATAACATCGTAAGATATCCGTATAGCAAAACGTGGGTCTAAAATCAATATTTTTATGTATTACACACATCAGCACAAAAGTATAATACACTCTCCACTAATGGGAGTGCGGGTATAAAAATATGAAAAACAAATTATGAATTAGAAAAATTTAATGAAACTACTTTTTTTGTAAATTGTTTTATTAAAATTAAAAAAAGAAATCACCCTTATTCTGCATTTCGATAACGTTCCCTCATGCAGTTACGCATCAATCGAAAAAGGTATTCAAACAAAACACTGAATAGAAAGACATAAGAGAAGACAGAACAGAAAAAATAAGCAATTTTTTGAACATTTAAATAAAAAGTTAAATTTAGTATAAACAAGTTAGAGTGCTATATTCGGCTGTGCCGAATCTTTGATACCCTCCACCTACGTTTCGAATATTTCAGGAGTGGGCTCTATATGAAATCTATATATTATTAATTAATCTTTATAAAAACGGACGTTTGCAAGAATTAAAATAATTAAAAATCTTAAAACAAAGAAAACACAAGCTCTACAATTTTAAACTAGTATAAAGTAAAAATAAACCATACTATAAAGCCACCACATCATCGCTGCCGCATCCATCGTGGGAACTACCACCATTGCTTTGGCGCAGATTCGTACATTCCGAGGTCAGGTATTCTGCCAATTCGTTTGACCCAGACGTATACGACGGACAACTGAAACGGACAAAATATAAATTATTTATATATATGTTTTTTTTGTTATGTGCATAGGGGAAACAAGATAATTGCGTTACCTTAAGTCTGTCCCTGTAGTTTATTTACAGCAGGTGCGCGTAAGTTTAGGGGTTGAGTCAGGTCATCGTAGGGTTAGTTGCCCAGGGGTAAAATCTGTTTTCCTTACCAGAGAAAAAGAAATTTAGAAAAAAAAGTATATATATATGGTTTTTATTGTTTAACTAAGACTTACCCAAAACAGGAATTAGGGAGGACACGTGACGGACGGACGGCAGCTCCAGTCATCTGCAAACACCGGAGGTGAACACCTAAAAATAAATAAAGAAATAGATAAATAAAATCTAATAATAGAAAAATCTTTCTTTGGAATATAACTTTTCTTTATTCTTATTAATTGAAACGCGATATTTATTTCGTGCTAGAAGATTCGTTTTCATTAATTTTTTTTTTATATTTATGATTGTTATATAATGCTTTAAAGTCAACAGATTTTTCAATAAAACATTATATTTGTTACAATGAATTCTTTTTTTTTAAATCATGCATCGTTTTATTTTAAATAATGAGTAGATAAACTCACAGGGTACTAACAATAGGAGGGCGATGCGCTAAGGGGAACGAAGCAAATGTTGGGATTATCACATTTTTTTTCAGGTCATCACGGCGAAGTCCGAATGGATTTCATGTGGGAGGGCAAAAATTGGTAGAACACCTGCCAATACTACTCCGAGAGGTAAAAGGTGCAGAAAATGGTGAGTACTGGGTGTAAAATGTTTTAGTACAATAGGTTTTGTTGCAGGTTCACTTCGGGTTCCTTTTTATGTTTTGTTTTATAATGATATTTATTTTAATTGGCTGGCATGATTTTTTTGTGTAGTAGCAGTCGGCATCGATTGGTTGGCAAGAACCACACCCAAAACGGCGAGCCCTAGCCGGACTTACGCCAGCATGCCAGCGCCGCCAACAATCTGGCCACACCTGACCTTAGGGTTTACTTCTGTGTTTTTTATAAAACACCAGCTACTACTGCTACAAAACATAAGTTAGAATACATTTCAATACAGCAGTGAAATTAGTTTTAGCGTTTACAGTGAAGTTTAAAAGGCTGCATAATATGGGATCTTAGGTAAATTATGGATCGTATATCACAAAATTGCATGAAATTTTTTATGGATATATGACGCTAAGTTGGAACAAATATTATTTATTATCTATATCTGCTACGGCTTTAGGCGTATTTAGTTAATTTCTAAGAGTGGGGTTTATATGGGGCCTATGGTGAATTATGGACCTATCATCACGAAGCTTATTAGTATGATTTTTAGTCCTATAAAACTGTAAAGTATAAAGTTTTATTACGATAGCATTATTTATATTGGTTTTAGGCTTACTTAACTGTTTTCCGAGAGTAAGCTTTAAATGGGACCTATGTTAATTGATGGACCGATGTTCCCGAAATTTGGCAGTGTGGTTTCTAGTCCTAAAAAACTGTGACGTACTAAATTTTATAGCGATAGCATTATCTGTTAGGATTTTAGTCGTACCAACCTGTTTTCCCGGAGCAGGGTTTATATGGGGTCTAGGGTAAATTATAGACCGATCTGTATGAAATTTAACACTATGATTTCCAATCATAAAAAATGAATTTGTGCAAAATTGTACATCATGCCGTGCATTATTCCACCATTTATATTAGTTTTTGTGATGAAATTATCATTTTTTTAAGGGTGGTGGTTCCACATTTTCATTTATAGCTCTGGTCCTACTGAACCGAAACTGCTTACGGTAACTACAAGCAATTTGACACCCAGTTTGTTGTTTTCTTTTGAGTATTTCGAAAGTGAGCGTGCTTTTTTTAACAGTCGAACATGGCTAAATACACTTCGAATTACTCAGAATATATATACTTTATGAGGTCTTAGATGCATAATAAAAAGGTTTCACATGGACTGACAAACTACACCCTCATTCACGACTAGTGGTGTTGGAGGGTATAAAAAAAATCAAAAATTAAATTAAAACAAATAAACGGAAATCAACCAGTTATGGTGAGAAAATTAATTATAATATGTTAATTAAAAATGTTGGTGTTTTTGCCCTAAAATAAATTAAATAAAACTTATAAATTTGAGTACACAAACAAATATTAAAAGTTAAAAAAATATTTATTACATAGTCCTTTAACGAAATAAGCAAACAATTGAACAACTCTTTGTTTGTACATAAAGAACTTGATAAACTGTAACACGAAAGAAAATAATTGAAACGAAAAAAACGGAATGCCGAATACCAAAGTTTCGATCCGAATCGAAATGCAGAATAAAGGGGAATATATTTAACTAAAATTATCAATAAATTATAATTTTTTTTTGCTTATTAAGAATTGCGAATACAATTACAAATTTTATTCCAACTAAATTAATCGACTAATAGTCCAGCTAGCAGTTAGTATCATAACCGAATCTTTTAGGACTCAGCTTAAAGAGCAAAAAAAACCGCATATGAGCCAATTTTTCGATCATAAATTCTACTCTCGTTCTGAGAAAATGCCAACCTACCTAAAATTACCGTTTGTGATACAATTTTGTGATTCCTTTCTGAGCATTTGAATGAATCATATGTGAATCCTTTTTTAATAGATCTAGTTACAAATCAGCTTTAAATTCAAAACATTAAAAAACATTATTTGATCATACCAATGAATCATATATGAATCCTTTTTCAATCACTCAAGTGATAAATCAGTTGTTTATCATTATTATTATTTAAGTGATCTAAAAAAAAAAAATTATCACCCAGATGGTAGCTGGGTAGTAAATTAGTTCCGTTGTAGTTAAACAGACCAGAGTCTGTTGCGGGAATCGCACCCGCAACTCTCATACTGATAGACAAGCTCACTTGCACTGGCCTACTTGTGCCATCATCAGTTATATCAGATCAGCGAAATACTCATATATATATATATATATCGAAATTAATTGCTTAATTTATTGGAGTAATTAATTTAACCAATTTATTTATAATTTCTGAATCATGCATAGTTGATGTCTGTGAACCAGGATATTAAACAATAGCAATAAATAAGTTTACTTGACTTTTTAGCGAAGTGTATTAGGAAATTTATTTTTAAATATTTTTGTTATATTCTGCAAATTTGTTGAATGAATTAAAATCCTGTTCTATTAATTTACGTTAAACATGTGTGCATTGTATTGCAGCAATAACAGCCAACCAATTCATTAAAATTGTAGAATATTTATACTTTGATCAATGGTAAACGTAACAAATGTTCTTTAATAATATTTCTTTCAGTGTATTCTTCATCCATTCATTGTATTGCAATTGAAAACTTTTCTGTGTTAAGTAACGTGAAATGTACAATACTTGGCTACTCATCATAGCAATTACAACTGTTGGATGCTTATGGAATTCGCAACTAACTGAAACATCATCGAAATCATGCCCAACTGAATGCATCTGTTTATCACAGACACAAGTAAGTACGAATACGTCTACAACAAATATTTATTGTATAGTACGTTAAAGTTAGATGGGCACAATGAGTGCCAGAGTGAACGAGCAGTTATGCACCATGACAATAGCAAGTTCAAATGGAATATTTTGTATTCCTTTTATTTTCAGTTTATTTTCAATACAAGAATATACATACATACTAGAATGTCCCATTATTTGACTTTTGGTTTTGTTCGAGTAGGGAATTAATCGATTTTTAAATTTATATTTTGCTCTATTATGCTTTAAACACATTCGAGACAGCAGACTACCGACTTCAATATGTCAACAATAGAATACATGTGTGTATATGGAAATGATTATTTTAACGACGACACGGCTATATGGCTGCAGGTTGTTGTCTTTGCTAATTTTGTCGTTGTAGTCAAATTAAACTAATTTCTATTTTTGTACTCTACAAAACAGAAAAAGTGTTGCTAATATAATCAAAAATTAGAAGAATTAGTGCTTAAAAAAAATAATTTTTTTGTTAAACAAAGAACCGGATTGAAACAAGTATATAAGCGCGCCGCACCACCAAATCTATATTATTATTACTTTTTAGTATCCTTAAAAGAAGTTATATAGGAAGATGTTTGTCACGCCAAAGCTCTTAGTTTAAGAGCTCTAGGTCGTAAACGTTTCAAAATACTTGATCCATATCTCTTAAGGTATAAACTGATTTTTAGCAGTATGGGTATCATTGAAAAATTGAAAGTGCTTTTCACATGGTCTTTAAAGCACACCGATTTATTAACCCATTTAAAATGCTCACACTTCTTGACTGACTTAATTTTTTTTATACTAAATTTGCGTTATCTTTAAATTATGTCGATATAACAATAATATACACATGTTACCAAAGTTATTAGGGCTTTGAATAATAAAGTTTTTCTGTATTCGGGTTTTCGGCCTTCCGGAACTCTTTTTAAGTATTTATATATTACTATATTTAAATATGTTACAAGTGCATAAACTATTACCACTATATATTTTAACTCAAACTTATAAATAAATTGTGAAGTTTTCCAAAATAAAATTTTTTTAACCCTAATAACTTTAAGATTTTATATGATGGAGTTTCTAAAAATATAGCATACAAAAACTTGGGGTGTTCTCTATAACATATTATATTTGAGGAAATATTATTATACATATCGACAAAATTTTAAGATAAATCCTCTTAAGGGGTTAATAAATCGGTATATTTAATACATCATATGAAATGTGTTTCGAAAGACTTTATTATGATACCAATACTTTAAAGATTCAGATTATATTTTTCTTCCTATACTATTGGTAAAGTGCTCTGAAACATTTACGACCTATAATTCATAAACTTAGTGCGTTGAACCAAAAAATTACAGTAAAATCGCGATACAGTAATCTTGCGGTCAAGTTAACCAAATTTTAGCGCTTCTGTGCTGCTCTAAACGTTAACTCTAAGTTAACTTTTTAGATCGTATTAGTAAAAGTACTGATTTGTACAAACGATAACAAATTAGATTAAATTTTAAGCTGAAAGTTGAGAGTTTAAACAAAATTGAGAAATACATTAAAGAAAAACTATCGGCGTTGTATTATTGTATATCTGAAGTTGCCATCTCAAAAATAAAAACGAAACGTCACAAAATTTTCGAGGCTTTGAAGAATACATAGGAAAAAGCATACAGGAAAGCATTACAAAGACCAAAATATGCCGATCTTAAAGTTTGTACAAATGTTTTCTTGAAGCATCGAAAACGTAATTGCGCAATCACTGTTCTAATTTCAATAGCAATAGCTAACCGCGAGTTCGTGTAACTGCAACCTGAAAAGACAATAATGTCAGTAATGGATGGCTGGCAAATGTTTAGAAAATACCCAGAATTCGCTATCTGAACATTTTTGAAGAACTAATTTTCTGACAAACGTCATATGTAGCACCTAACACATAATACATGACTGATTGTATAATTATTAATTATAAATTGTAGCCGGTACAAATTAGATCTAAGTTTCTTTTTTGTACTGATGAAAACTAAGTCATTGAAATATAAAAATATACGTACATATGTTTATTATTGCATTTTTTTACAATTTAAAAAAGTTAATAAATAAGACGAAAAAGTTAACAACCCTTAGGACATTTCAGTTTACTTTTTCGCGATTATACTGTATATTAGGATTTTTTTATTCAACCTGCCATGAAGATAATATTTTTCATGAGTTCCAAAAACAATAAAATTAAACTATTTTAAATGTTTTTTAATAAATTCATTTGTTTTTACGTTAAAAAATTTATCATAAATAAGTATTTATATTTTTGTAGGCTTAAATTAAGTTTGTGTACGAGTCTGCAATTATGCATGTTGTTAAATTTATAATAATTAAAAATGATAGTGGCACCACTGAAATGTAAATACATAATAAAAAAACACAGCTGTTTATATTTTTTCAATTGTAGCTGTCGTCTTCAAAATAATTCAGTAGCTGATTACGTGACTACAATTGCAGCCTGCAGCATATGTAGTTGTGTCTTCGTGTTGCCTGCTGTCTCGAATGTGTTTAATGCATTAATCGAACAAGAGTTTTAATGTGTTCGAATAACTCTAAAACCTCGAATAATTCTGATAATTTTATCCAATGGAAAATACATACATATCTATTTGATTTGATACTTTTATTATATTAATAAACAGAAACAAACAATAAAATAATAATTCATTTACACAACGTATAGGTTTTAAAACTTTTTAGTATAATAAATAGTAAACCGTAGGAACACAATTGCACCGTATGAACGTAGTAGCGAATGACGTAGATACGGTGTCAAAAACAAACGCAAAAGCGTATCTACGTCGTATGTCGACACAGATCTTATTCTATAGGCCGTGTCAGATACTACTTCGTCACGTTGCGTGACACTTCTAGTTTTTAAAAAAAAGCGTCAACCAAAAGGTGTTTGATACAATAAAAACTTTGCCAACACTCAGGCATTGCTTGTTTACCTTTAAAAGCGGTTGGTAAATTATACATTTAATTATTTGTTATAAAAATAAAAGTTAAACATTTTATTAGAAGATTTATTGGAATTTAATTTTGCAAAAAAAAAAAAAAAATATAAAATAAAAGAAAATTATAATAGATGATCGTAAAAGCGCTTAAAAAGATGAGAGTTGCCTAACTTTTCGCTTCGCTCTGCTTTAAAAATACTGTTTGTGACATGTTTCGTATAAGTATGTATATTTCATCTTAGATGTTAAAGCGAATCTGAAACGCAACACGAGGCAAAAGTTTTTTCTGATATGGCCTTACCGCCGCTTATGGCCGTATTGTCATATAAAATAAAAGATTAAAAATATAAAATTTAATAATTTATGTTATGAATTTTTATAATATTATTTTCAAAGGAAAACAAAGTGCGTCTACGATGCAATTGTGGGTAAAAAGAGCGTATATTTAGAAATTTATGGCGTTACGTACTACGTTCTTACGACGTACGACCCAATTGTGTTCCAAGCATAAAAAATTAAAAACCCTGCTGCAAAACATACAGTTTTAAATGCGCTAAAGAGACCGAAACAAGATTAAGGAAATAAAATAAGAATAAACTATAAACAAAGTAAACACTACTTTGGTTACACAGACTTTAAAATTATCTGAAAGCCAAAGTTTAATACATACATGCATTACGCTCAGCAGTAATCGGGGTCCATTAATTTTATTTCAGTGTAAAATTTGCAATTATGTCCCGTCTGCTAAACTTAATACGGGAATTCAACATAGGCTTTCATCTCATATTTTTATAAATTATTTTTAATTATTCATTTTCGTTGCGTTATTTTGATGAGAGTAATTCAAATTAGTTAATATATTATTCCTGAAAATAAAGTAAAATTGAAATCAATTGAGATTCACCGTATATTTCCTGATTTTAAGAGAAGTTATGGTTAAGATAAGAACTTAAAGTATGAAGAAACTTTTTAAGCCCGATCGATTTTAAAGTTTGTTCGATTTCAATATCACTCATATGTATTCGATTGCAATTGAAGGTCGGGTAAAAACCGGTAACCCATAATCTGTATAAATGCTTATGAATTTTTTACAATGAACGTCAAACCCAATATCAAAAAAGCTATTTTACTAAGATATGTTCATAACAGATTCAGATTATAACATGTTATGTATTTTGTTGGTTAGAAATCGAGAAAAAAATATTTTTATATTAAAAAAGTAGAATTTTTTAAGAAATTAATTTTAATCGATTAATTGACATAAATTGTTAGAGGTATTTGAAATTGTCTATTTTAATTATTTGTTCAAATAATGGCGAAAAATTTCTTCGATGTATCGAACAACGATTAATTGAATGGATACTCTAATACATACATATACAATACACTCATAATACAGTTTTTGTTTAGTATTGTTTTATTTTTTCTTCTTTATATTTGTTTTTGCAACTGCAGACTGACAAAAGTTTTTGCAAAACAGCATAAAAAACAGTAACATCAACAGCAACACTGACAAAACAACAGCATAAGCAAATATTTGTTCTAAAAGAAGAGAAAGTAACTGGCTTAGAAGTCAAGTGACAGAAACAGACAATGAAATATAAGAAAAGTTTTCATTTAATGAAAACAACTCTCCACTCACCCAGCAAAAAATTAAATGCAAAATAAACGAATGTGTGTGAGCCATTTCAAGTATTCAATAACATTTTCAGTCGTATACCGCTACAGCACCAGCGAACACAGCAATACTACTAACAATAATATGTAAATCAGTCCAAATTCTATTAAATTGTTTAAATTCTTTAAATACAAAAAAGAAACAGCATTTTATTATTCAAAAATAAATATGTACATACTCTTATGTATATGTATAAAAGTCGGTGTTGCCATGAGCAAGTCACTTAGTCTAAGGATAGCGGGATCGATTTCCGTCAGGCACTCCGTCCTGTTAAGGTGGACTGAATGTCAGCGTAAATGTTGATCGGTAAATTAAGTTGACATTAAGGGGGATTCACAATGCAGGCATAAACTTGTAAAGTCATATGTCTTAAAATAACTACAAGAAATATGACTGCTGTGGGCATCCGCTAATAATTTATATTTCTACTGTACAGTTATGATGAATCAATGAACACTAAAATTATTATTTCCCTTGAAACACAACAATAGTTTATTTTAAAGAGTTGTAAATTATAATTTAGGACATTATGACGATATGCTTCGATAGCACACCTTGTGAATCCCCCAATAATTTGTAAATATATTGTAAAATATGAGGCGTATAGTACCCAAGGCTGCAATATCCAGTACTTCGATATACACTTCGCCATGGAACAGAAAACTATATATAAATACCGTTTTTTTTTGTGCCACGCCCACTTCTTCAATCCCGCATAAATTTTGTCGGATGTTGTCTATTTATAACCAAGATGTTATTATGTAATTTAGAAACTTTGGCTCTTTTCGTTCTCCAGATACACAGAATTCTACCATCTCTTTGCATGGGAAGTGCCACACCCACTGACCCAATTCCGCCTATTTTTTAAGAGAGCTTTTGTATTATTAGCCAAGATGGTAATTTGGAATCTTTGGCTCCTGGGGGAATCAACTTCGTTACTCATAAGGACCCAGAATATATATTCATTATAAGGTCTAACATCAATATTGCATAACGGAATGGCAAATTTATATAACCCTTTCAACATGTGGTAAAGGTATAAAACAAATCTATATTGAAAATTGTTTAAATGTAATTTTTTTCTACATTTTCCAAAAAAAACTTAACACTTTTTGCTTTCTGTACACTATGAAATCAAAAAAAAATTTTTTCTTATTGTATTTATTTGTAAGCTATTTTACAAGAAGTATTAAGCAAATGAAAAAAACCAGATTGCGCAAATAAAAAAAAACTACTGCGCATCTGCGTCAGCAAAGAATGCAAATGAATGTTTGTTGTTAAAAATGTAAGCCAAACACAAATGCTATTTCTTCAAATGCAATCTTGTTTTGATTAAGCAAATCTTAAAATGATTCAAAATAATTTATATTATAAAATTCCATGGACCTTAATACAAATAAAAATTACAATTGAGTACACCACTAATAAGACAAAATTCTTAGATAGCCGATTAAAACGGTTTTTTGAAAGTGAACTGCCAAGCCATATAGAGAATTTAGCGGGAGCATTTAATTTTTACGCATAACTTACGGAGTTTTGATTGCCAATAAACAACACAATCATATTTCGTACAGCCATTAATTTCTCATTTTTGTTTTGTTTTCAAAATTAGTTCGAACATGTACATATATGTTTATTTATATTTTTAAACTAGCTTTTAAACGGTAGATTAAGTATGGATGAGTTCCAAAACGTCAGTAGTAAAGTTACTCGATACGTTCCAATCTTAGTCGGGATTCATCAGTTGCCTCACGAAAAATTTCCGCCTGCCTGTCCCTAAAATAGGACATTAACAAAATCTGCATATCCTGGTATTAACATTACCCAGTGTAAACTGGTGGTATATTTTACCGCAGTACCCAGTGTATACTGCCCTCCTAAGAGAAAATGTCACATCTTTATTTTAGTAGTTTTTGGGAAAAAATTCTACTCGCGAACACAAATCAAGTCAATTCTCTCGTCTTAAAATTTGTGCTCGCGAGTTTAATTTTTTAACTTGCCAGCACGCATATTAAAATGAGAGAATTGAATCGAATTGTGCTCGCGAGTAGAATTTCTTCTACCCTGCTCATAACTAATAAAATAGAGATGTGACTTTCTTCCTTAGGAGGGTAGTATAGGCTTGTAAGTATCCTAAGATCTCCATTTTACAGTGACACATATCTTTTCGACTGTCTTAACCCGGAAATTAACTTCCATGTGTAAATGAATTTAAGTTGGTGTGACCGACAGGGATGCGAAAGAAAGGCTCAGTGCCAATAAATAGGCGACGACCGCCCCTGCTTTCCAGACAATCCATCCCTTCATTGCCCACATTACCCTCTTGGCCGGGTACCTCCATCCTAGCAATCTGACATTATGAATAATCTCAAGCCTCTTGCCCTCCTCATCAGACATTCCCCACCACATATGAGGATAGCGTGAATTCCCGCCTGAGTATTCGTTGGATGTTTCACTTTAAATCCAGTATCATAATTTGTCTGTTTCGAACCGTTATTCCACCAAACCTGGTCTGCAAGCCCCAGTTTGCAAGACTGGTCCAGTCATTGGTCGCTTTCAGGTATAAGGACGTGGAAATTTATATTCAATAAAAGACCCACATAGTCACCTACCCTAAACTCGGCAATGCGCTAGCACACCTGCAGGCCTTCATCTTTACGTATATATGTAACGGAGGAATGTGCAGGTTGGCTACTAAAGCTAAAGTGGCGCCCGTGATCGATACAGAGATCAGGCGATAGGCCTTATCAAGCGCTACTCTAGCCCTGACCTATTCAGTCTTAGTCGATCACGCTAGTGCGGCATATTGGAAATTTGGACTAATTATCGTAACCAAGCACCAGTAGATTTCAGCTTCATACCCCATGTTTTCCCGAAAAGTCTCTGACAGTCATATATTGCCCTTGTGGACCTTCTGCTGACATGGGATCAGCGTTAGCATTGTGCGACTTTGCAACCTTTTTGACGCTCTGAGACTTTTTGTGCGACTTTTTTAAGCTTGTCTAATTTTGCAACTTTTTCCAACTTTGTGCAACTTTTTCCCCTTTTTTCATAGATAAACATTGCATAATTACACATATTTTCTCTCAAAAATATTCATTTTGTTTAAAACTTTCCCGATTGATTAGGTGAGCATTTGTATCAAGGCGAATTCTACTACTGAACTGAATTGAATTTGCCATGTTTTGTATCGTGTGCATTAAATTTCCATACCAATCTCGGATGATTGGCATTTATATTTTAAGCTTTTTAAACCCAACTTTTTACCTCTAACGAAGACATTAAATACGTATATAGATCTTGTACGTAACTTTTAAAATGTTACAAATGACCCTGAGGCTTTTATTATGAATTTAAGTTGTTAGAAAATAAGTCCAATGATAAATCATACAAATACATTTTTATAATTAGAAATGTTGATCATTTTTGGCCATACAGTAAAAAGCTTAAAAAATGCTTTAAAATAATGAGTGTACCTTAATTTATATAAATTAGCAGCGCAAGTATTAACTATACCGCACAGCAATGCGTTTATTTCTCAAAATTAGGATTTATGAAAAATAAATTTGATAACAGGTTAAAACTAAAAACTTGTGAGTCCATGCCATGAGCTCTAAATTTGCTAGATACCGAAAAAGAAGGAAGCCAAGTAATGAACTTGTGATTAAATAGAGAGACATAGTTACAAAAAAATAAAACGTAAAATTGATATACAATTAAAGTATATCGCCTTCTTAAATGCAACCGGACGTAACTACACAAAAATTGAGTTTTTGTTTGATTTTTGCTCGTTTTATTAAACTACATGTTCATTTTCAGACCCCTGCGATCAAAAATGGCGACTTCGTTAAAAAATTCAAACGCCAAAAACATCTTGTTACTAGTGATCTTGTAAAGTTTTTTGCCTTCCTTTTTGTTTTGTTAGTTGTGTTTTTTTGTTTAATAAAAATCTTAAAAAAAAAAGTGTGAGGCTTTATTTTGAAAAACGAATTTTTTGTGCAACTTTTTGTTTTCAAAACGACTTTTTGTGCGACTTTTTCAAAAGTCTTAAAAGTAACCCTGCATGGGATAACTTAGCGTTCCAGTTAAGGGTTCTATCCAGAACGATCCCCAGGTATTTAACCAATAACCGCACCGTTCAAGGTCGGTTCCCTAAATCTAAGTACTCTACACCTGATGAAGGCCAAGGCCGGTTCCCTAAGTCTAAGTCTTTTAAACTAATTTTGAAACATTTTAGAAGTTGTAGGTAAAGATTCATCGGCAGACAAAACAGCGGTATCGTCTGCACATGTTGTCAAAGTTAAATCGTCAAATATAGGAATATCTGACTTACAAACGATGTAGAGAATAGGACCCAGTACAGAATAATAAATTACGCAAAAATGATTTAAAAAATAATAAATAATGTGCAGGAAGTAGTTGGTCTATTTAATACAAGAGACCGCAGTTCCATACTCTATCATATGCTTGGCTTTACCAGTTTCATGTACAATATGATGGCAATGTTCAGGGGTACCATGTTTGAATCTAAATAAAATATGAAATAGAAAAAATAACATTTTCTAATGAATATTAAAATGTTAGTACGTATCTATTTTTAGTCTTGTTTTGAATTTACATATTTTTTCTGTTATCATTACTTAGAAAGTAGAGTGTGCACAAAAAGTCCGTCCAGTATTTAGAAGAAAACTCCTTATATTGACTCTAATGTAGTAATAATGTTTACTTGCTTAACCCTAGAACCGTGTAATTAGTCGATTCGACTGACCGCGCTTATATTCCTATGTTTATGTAACACTTAGTGTTATGTTTTTAAAAGTTATTAATTTTTTTTATGGAACGCAAAATGAGTTTTAAAAAGGTTTAAATGAAAGTGAAAATAAAGACGCTTGAAGCACAGAAAGACAAAGTCAATATGTTCGAAATGTGCTAAGAGCGTGTGTGGAAAATGTATACATTTTTCGTTATTTACTTATTGTTTAGTTAAGCTATTTTTAATGAGTACTGAATTTATTGATCTCAGTATTTAGTTTTTATAATTTTCTTGTTAATAAAAACCGTTTTCCAAAAAATGTTGTCCTAATAAGTATTCAAAAAATTTATTTGTGTGATTTCAATTCAAAATAAGGCGAAAATGTTTTTAAACGAAACCAATTCACAGTTTTTTTATAGGTACGGAAAAAATCGGTTAGTCATCGTCCAGACTTGCAATTTTTGTTGCAGTAGTTCTTGCGTTTATTGGTGAGAGGGGTGATAAGATTGGGGAGGGGTACTCAGTTTCATGTACTCTGCAATTCCGTTTTGTTTTTTTATTCTCACACGCTTTAACTTAAAGTTGGCTGTAGGTGTATTTGTATTTATATATAAATTATAAAAGGCAGAAGAGGAAAGACAAGATAAAAATACAAAAATTACAAAACTATAATTTTATAATCTGGACACAAATGCTCTGGACGTTGACTTAGATATATATGCCAGTCGTTTCGACTAATGATAAGTGTTTACTAATAAAAAAAAAAAACGTTAAGGCTCTAGGGTTAAAACAAACGCAGCAAGAGTTTTTGTCTTTTATCTAAGAGCTGCTTTAGTGATTGCCTTTTATTTTCTTCTAATTTTCTTATATTGAATAGCAACGCCTTTAGTGTATTACCCATGCAAATACAATCAATTAAGATAAGAATTGAGATTGAAGCCTAATTTTCTATAGCCCTCATATAAAAAATAATACATATACAAATATTTGCAGGTATGTGATGGAAGTCGATTTAGAAAAAAAATTTGGGTTCTAATATATTTTCTTCCTATTTCCTGTCTATATTCTTTCAAATTTTATATTATATGTAGTTAGTTCAACTATATTTTAAGCAAAAAATCAATACTTTCCTATAATATTTATTTATTTATTTGAATGAAACCCCAAATTTTAATTCTTTGTGCGATCTTTCTATTTTTTATTTCCCAACTCTTAAAGCATAAGTCAAGGAGGGAACTAGATGATTTAATGTTCAACGACTATTGTGTCATATGCAAAAAAAAAAACTATCAAAAATCTCACAGATATTTTCCATATTCTGTCAACATAATTTTTAATTCATACCAAGTATTGCAAAAAAAAAAACCCTAAAGCGGCAACGCTATTTCAAGTTTCGTACAGATACAAGCACAACTTGTTGTTTTAATTGGATAACTGTGTGTGTTCACGGGTTGGAGGGCGGGTGGTTGGGGGAGCATTTTTTCTTTATCATCATTATTTTGGGGTTATAACATTTGCATTTTTAAATGGAAATGTAATATTTTAACGAAAATAAAAATCTCAGTCATGTTTTGGCATGTTTAATGGTGCCGTTGATTTTAAACCTCTTAACAATAAAACCGTTAGTACGATAAAACAGTACTGACTAAAATGTACCATTGGAGAATGATTAGATATACGAAGAGTGTGGTCAAAGAAAACAGGAAAAAAAGAAAAACAAAACTACAACGAGATTATGTGAGAGCAGTAAGTAAAAGCATTAACGAAATACACCCTCCAGACGAATGGAAACTGGATGTTCAATCACTAGAGGCCATGCACGTTTACACATTCAAACAGACAATTTTCTCTCTTGTTCACTGAAGAGTGCAAGAAAACATCATTGCTACCAGTGGCAGAAGGAAAAACAATGTAAAAAAATATTTTCGATTTAATTTAATTTCCAGCAATAACCACGTAGATTCAATTTACCCGCGGTTATAAAAACAAAGTAACAAAAAGAACAAGAACAGTGTGACCAGTAGTACCACGGACTTGTGTAAAGAATGACCTTCATTGTGTGGTAAAATCATTAGAATAATTTAAAAAATCCAATAACGCTCCCGTCTGTTTTGTATTCTTATTTGCCTTTTATGTCGAAACTCATTTTCTTTTTCACAAATTGCAAAAAAAAAAATTTTTTTTTCATTTACTTTAACATGTGACTTTCTTTTGTTTTAATTTTAGGTGCTTTGTAATACTGGTGGACTAGAACAAATTCCCTTACGCCAGCTACCCACGACCGTGGAGAATCTTGCACTAACTAAAAATAATTTTCCAATCATAAAACCAGATTCATTTGCTGGCTTACGAGCTTTAAAAAAACTCTCTTTGGACGGCAACAATATAACGAAAGTCAAACAGTTTGCATTTCGCGGGCTACCCCGACTCAAGGAACTCTCCATACAATATACTCCATTGCAGTCCGTTACCTCGTTTGCTTTTGCCGGCCTGCAGAATCTTTCAACTATCCTTTTGAGTCACAATCAAATAACTCGCATAGAAACGAATGCGTTCGCCGGTACTTCTAATGTTAAGCTGATACTCTTGTCTAATAACCCATTAATTAAAATAGATACATCAGCTTTTTCAAGCCTCACAAATGTAGGTCATTTAATATTACCCTCCGGCATACGCACCATAGAGCCGGATGCATTTCTCGGCATGGATACAGTGGGATTACTTAAGTTAGCCTACATGGATCTGAAGGAAATACAGCCGTTTACCTTTAGAGGACTATCGAATGTGTTGCTGCTTACACTACAGGAATCAGATTTGGGTGTTGTATGCACTGATGCCTTTACCGGCCTTTCCCAGGTCGAAACTCTTCAAATACTTAATAATAAAATAGACGCCATTGAGGAGCTGAATTTTACCTACACAGCCAGTATAAAACATCTTAAACTACATGGCAATCACATTTTGGAAACACCAGATCCTAATGTCATAATTGTAGATGGCGTTGAACATCTGCAACTCATTAACAATCACTTCCCTTGTGGATGTCACATTCACACCCTACTCGACGGCCCTCTTGTAGAAGGTGCCCATAATCTTACCGAATTTCTACAAAAGAACTACTGCATTTCACCGTTGGAGGTGAATGGACGGGCAATGATTGAACTTGACATTGACTCTATTGGTCGATGTCAGGACCAACTAACTAAAGGTAATCTAGGTTCCTCAGCTTCATCCATGGCTCTTAGCATGTACATGATCACCCTCATATCGATAGCTATAATTGATTTTATGCCATCAATAGCTGTCCTCAAAGACATTCTCAAATACTTCCTACTCCTTGTGGTCACTGGACCCAGTATTACATCGTATAAGAAATATAGATGAATTTAATTGTCGCCACCATTTTACGTGTTAAACACCTGAATTTTTAGTCTGATTTTTTTAAAAATATTTTTTTTTAATATTAAGAAAACGAAGCATCAACTATATAATTCTTCTCACTAAATAAATCTTTGGCATCTTGTGTTTCTTCAGGTATTTCAATTATTAAAAGTCTATGCTCCACATATTTTATTAATTATATAAATATTAATAAAAATTAAACTAGTATAAGGATTTATCATAAGTATAGCTCAAAACCTTCAATACATATTTGTATGATTAATAGATAATTATTTAAATAATTTTATAAATAATTAATTAAAATAACTGCATAAACAGAATCTAATACCATAATGTAAATATTTATAAATATTCACACAAAAAAGCTTAAATTCCTTGACATCATCTATCTACCAAATTTATATACGAGCATGTTCGTTTGGTGCTAAAAATTTATGTCAGATTAAAATTAAACGAACCTTAACTTTGAAAAGAAAAGATGTGCCAAAAAAATTTTGCATAATTGTAGTAAAATATAGTATGTTTTTATAAGTAGTGTAGAGTATGTTACTAGAAGTGTTGCAGAATTAATATATATAAATATGTTTTGTTAATATCTTTAAATATGTTTTTTTTTAAATTTATATTAACCACTGTATTTAGAACATCCCCATTTTATATTTCATAATGTTTGATTGTTAACTACACGAAAAATTTTTTTCAATTAAATCAAGTAATGCTGCACCAAACAATTTTTTAAATTGTTCCAATTAATTTGCCATAATTGAAAATAAGAATTATAATGTTTGTGTGTATATTTGCAAATATGAAAACATGCACACAATTTTAAAAATCTTTTATGTTGTATTAAAGTTTCAAACAATTTTTTAATTGTTTCAACTAACTGTTTTGATAAAAAAAATTTCTGACTTGTGCTTACGTTTTATATAGCCTCTTTTGCTGGTGGTCACATTTCAATTAAACCTATTGATTACAACTCAACAGCAAGAAAAACTTAAAATTACAAATATGTTAATTGTACAAACTTCTTACTAATATGTTAATTAAAGTTGGTTTTCCGTTTTTTCTGTGTAGGGCTTTTGTTTTACGAATACGTTTCAAAAAACTACAAAAGTTAAAACTTTTAATAATTTTTATTAAAAAAATTCCTGGTATCGGGAATGCCGATTATAACATCCAGACGTGCGTATGGCAACATCATTGAAAATGTGCAGTAATTTAGGCTATGCAGCCTTTTCTCGGTATGCAGGACCACGTTAGCGAAAAAGGGACAAAAAGTTCGGTAAGAACAGTGGACGAGGTTGCTATTTGGGTAGGATAGGATTTATAATCGCATCACTACCCCCATAACTTCCAATCATTTATCATTGACACCATATAAAACCCACTATTCATAAGATTAAAACTTAAATCTCCTGAAGATCGGCCCTATAATTAACCATAGGCCCTATATAAAACCCATTTTCAGCTAAGCGCAACAACTATTGATATTGTGGTAAAATTTGTTTTGGATGAAACAACTAGAGGCACGAGTCCTTTTTCACTTAAGTTAAAAAAAGTGTGTTCAAAATTTTCAGGAAGCCCCTAGTTAATTCCCGGGAAAGCGGAAATTTAAAATAATTGAATATCCCGTGAATGCTCGAGACCGGAAATCCGGGAACCCAACTCTATTTTTAATAGAAAAGCTTCGTAGAACCGTTTGGAGATAAAGATAAAGACTCACAAGCCAATTATAAATTGGCACCCTTATTCTGCATTTCGATTCGCATCGAAATTTTCTCCGTCTTGCAATTTTGGTATTCTGCGTTCCGTTTAAATTTTTTTCTTTCGATTGTATATATTCTGTACTACGATCGTTTATAAAGTTGTTTATTTACTGACCGAAAGTTCGACTATTTGTTTATTTCGTTTAAAAAACTGTATTATTAAAAAACTTTAAGTTTAATGAAAGACAATAAATATTTTTCCATTTAACTAATTGAAGGCCAAAAATAAGAAAACCTGAATAGTACGAAAATTATGCAGTTAATTTTTTTCAACATAAATATTAAAGTTTTATTTATTTAATTTATTTTTCACTGTTTTTATACCCTCCACCACAACAATTTGTAAAGAGGGTATACTTAGTTTGTCGTTCCATATGAAACTTTTTTTATAGTTATCTAAAGCTTCGTACAGAAGGTGGTCAAATCTTCTAATATTGGTAAACAGCGTTGCTTAAATTGCATTAAAATTTACTAAAAATGGCTCGCTACAGTGTGAACATTTCAAGCTCGTTTGTATTTGGCAGACGTGTAAAATTAATGCTTTTGACAGTGGCACCATTGTCCAAAAAATATTTCTATTGGCAACGCCTGCTTACAATATGGTAGGTTAGGTTAGGGTAAGAAGGGTTATGCGTCCAGGAGCGCAATTCCACTCGGAGACAAATGAGGTCCATTGTGAATGCCCTCAATATAGAAAAAGAGGAAAGAGAGAAGTAAAGAAGAAAATAGTCGATAGGTTTAGGACAGGTAGAGAGATACTGCGTAGGGCAAGTCCCACCCACGCTCCCCCTAACAGCAACAGCCGTTCCTTATCCGGGAACTCCACCGGTGGTGTTACACCGAAGTCCAAGGTCATGCTCTTTTGATCCTACATTTCCGCCTGAATACTACCCTGATCAGGCAGACCCACTTCGTACAGAATCCTTGTGTGGTCATCCCGCCTATGTCTAGTCAACGAAGTCTCGTATAGTCTAAATAAGTTCCAAGCAGCCACACACCTAACATAATCTTCAATAAGGGAAATATGTAGTAGGATGTCCAACGCCACCTATGGCGTACTTCTGCTTGCACTAGTGAAGCCAAGAGATGCACTCCTCTGGGCCTTGTTGAGCTTCTTCCTATAGCTATCTACTCTCAACGCATCCCAACAAACAGTGCATCCATAATTAAGAATAGACCTAACCACCGATGTGTAAATCCAGTTTACCATATCTGGTCTTAGTCCCCAATTCTTACCGATGGAGTTTCTGCATGTGTAGTAGGCGTTGAGTCTTTTTTCATGCCCTCCTGGGTGATTCTTCTCCAAGACAGTTTACAGTCGAGGAAGTTACCCAAGTACTTAGCACAGTCAGATAGAGTTAACTCGACGCCATCCAGCACTGGCCCTTAAAACCAAGCCGAGAGTTCGCCCAACATCACCTGCATAATTTGACTGATCGTGGACAAGAATTTTCCCCTGACCAGCAGAACTATGTCATCCGCATAGGCAACGGCACCAAGGAATCCTTGATCGCCTCAATCCTAATGTTATTATATTATATTAGTCTGGTGTGTATAAAGTCATTTCAAAAAAATATAAGGAATAGACCTATTACAAAAAGCTTTATAAAATACATAACTGAAATTTAACTCATAGAATAAATTCGAAAAAATAAAAAATTTTGAATATAATAAAGTTGCTTATGAAAAAGAAATAATTCCCAATATCTATTTAAAAATTTTCAGTAGAAGGAAAACTATTTCAGATTTTACATTAAAGAATATAAGAAACAATTTTTAAACCAAGCGTTTCATTACCAAAGAGTTGACAAAATAGCACGATAATTTAACAGCGGTGAGATATGAATAATACGTGTCGATTTTTCCCAAAAAGTGGAAAAATAAAAATTTTGGGTTAATACACTATTGTTGAAAAAGTGCGATATGTAAACATATAAGTAGGGCGGTAACGTTTTTACTTTTTTCCAAATATCAAAATGGCTCTGGCATAGCCGAATAGGCTATTGAAAGTTATAAAAATAAAAGTTATTATTTTTTCGCATCTGTCAAAAAAGTTAACCCATAAAACGCGGTAAAATTTGAAAATCACATTTTTTTATATATTTATTTATTAAAAAAAGGGAATAGTTTTTTTAATCAATATACACTCCGCGTCATCAGGTAAGCGCCTCCCTTATGAGCTAATTATATAAGCTCTTGCTGTTGTTGTTATTAATATATTAATACTTTCTGGTGTTCCATTCTACTCGTCACTGTATGCCGGAAATTAACCGTTAAATCGTTTTTTTCTATTTTATTTAATTTATGATGGAAAAGCTAAAGTTTTTGCGTCATCATGTAAGCGCATGCAATTTCTTTTTAACTTTTCGTAAAGATTAGAAGGCGTGTCGACACCAAATTTTCTTTTGCTAAAGTGCTCTTGTAACCATGACTTAAGAAAAATTACTTTGAGTGAAAGTGTCAATAAGCGGAAGATCGTAACAAATCGGTAGAAATCGTAAAGCTATAACGAGATTATTGCACAATAAGTTGGAAAATGGCAAAAACAATAAAAAAAAGGATTAATAGGGTGCTTTCGCACACTAGTAAAAGAGCAATTCTGAGAAAAGAGAGATTGATAAAAATACTCAGCCGTTTAAAATATAAAAATTACAGAAAAACGCTTTCTTCAACAGATTCAGTGCATACAGTGACGAGTTGTATGGAACACTAATAACACTATGCTAGTTGAAAAAACAGACAAGCCGGGCACATAGCGTTTTAACATAATTCGGGTACGCTGAATCCAGTGGTGCCCGCGGTTTTTTAAGATTATCTCTGGTTTTCGAGATATACCGTTATTTCGAAAATGGAGGAGGTTACACAACATATGTTCGCCTAACTCAAAAACGCTTTAGCCTATTGAAAAAACTCAAAAAAAAATTCCGCAATAAAATTTCCTTTAAGAAAAGTAAAATCTCTTTCTAATATCCGCAGCTGTTTTAGAAACATAATTTTTTTTTTGGAAAAAAAAATAATTTTTTTAACAAAATTTCGAAATTTTTGTTTTTTAAAAATTCATAAAAAAGAAAAAGTCCTACAAATTCCCAGAAGTCGCCCCTAGTGGTATATAATGTATGACCGACCTCAATTTTTCATAATTATGTTTCAATAACTACTCATATTAGAAAAAAAGTCTTACTCTTCTTAAATAAAAAAAAATTTCATCTTTTCTGAAAAATCAAAAGTTGTAGACAGACTGTCCTAAACATTTTCTCGAGACATACTTGCCCCTTATCTTCACTTCTTAGGGGGGCTCCCATACAAATATTGCGTTTTATGAAATTCTTAAATTAATTAAAATTTGTCGACTTTTGTGAATAAAGTCAAAAGTTTTAATCATTTATGGCTTGTTTTGTTTGGAATTTCGTTTTTTATACGTCTGCAAAAAATTAGAAGCATAGCTGCATTTTTTATGAATTTTTAAAAAACAAAAATTTCGAAATTTTGTTAAAAAAATTATTTTTTTTTCCAAAAAAAAAATTATGTTTCTAAAACAGCTGCGGCTATTAGAAAGAGATTTTACTTTTCTTAAAGGAAATTTCGGTTTTTTAAGTTTTTTCAATAAGCTTAAGCGTTTTTGAGTTAGGCGAACATATGTTGTGCAACCTCCTCCATTTTCGAAATAATGGTATATCTCGAAAACCAGAGATAATCTTAAAAAACCGCGGTCACCACTGGATTCAGCGTACCCGAATTATGTTAAAGCTTGTCACGAAAAAAAAGTGTCAATTTCATGCACAGTGTAATTATTAATATTTTAATAACATCAACAAAGAGAGCAAACATAGATTTCTCGTCATATAAAACTGTGACCAAATTTTATTATGATAGCATTATCTATTAAGGTTTTAGGCGTACTAAACCGTTTTCTGGGGGAAACGTTTATATTGGGCCTAGTGTTATTTATGGACCGATCTTCAAAAAATTTGACAGTGTGATTTCTGGTCCTATAAAACTGTGACGTACCAAATTTAAGTATGATAGCGTTATTTATAACGGTTTTAGGCGTACTATGCTGTTTTCCGGGAGTAGGGTTTATATGGGGCATAGGGTAAATTGTGGTGATCTTCACGAAAATTGGCAGAGTGATTTCTCGCCCTATAAAACTGACGTTCCAAATTAAATTGTGATAGCGTTATATATTACGGTTTTAGGCGTACTAAACTGTTTTCCGCGAGTAGGGCTTATATAGGGCCTTTGGTCAATATGGATCGTTCTTCATGAAATTTAACAGTATGTTTTGCAGTCTATAAAGCGAATTCGTGCCAAAGTTTATATCATTCCGTGCATTATTCCACCATTTATGTTAGTTTTTGTATCAAAATTATCAATTTTTTTTGGGTGGTGGTTCCACACTTTGATTCATAGTTCTGATCCTACTGAACTGATGTTGATGGATTTCAATCCCAAACTGCTTAGGATAAAAACAAGCAATTTGAGCCCAAGTTTGTTCTTTTCTGTTGCGTTTTTCGAAAGTGAGCGTGTTTTCAACAGACAGACAGACGGACATGGCTAAATCGACTTAGTCTGCATTCACACGTTTCATCTTTTGATGCTCAACTCTTGTGTTTTATGGAGAGGGAAGCAAGAAGAAAAGGGGTTGGTACGGAGATGCCTGTACTCGGGCAGTACGCTTTGTGTTCTCATTCGTAGGTATATGCACAACAATGGCTGCATGTAAATTTGTTTCTTTTCTTTTTCTCTTTAGATCGTTTTGAATAAAATTGTTGTTGTTTTGAAGCAAAAAAAGTTGAAACCGGTTGCTGCGTATGAACATATTGGCATCTTCAAAAGGGAATTGAAAAGAAGTTGAGCATGAAAAGATGAAACGTGTAAATGTAGACTTAGAATTAATCAAGGAGCCAGAATATAATACTTTATGGGGTCTTAGAAGTATAATAAAAAAGTTTCACTCGTAATGACAAACTTAGTATACCCTCATTCACCACTAGTGGTGGTGGAGGGTATAAAAATGATAATCACACAATTAATATGTATCATCATTAGGTTACAAGTTATATTTTCTGATTCAGCGCAGGCAGTAATGCGTTTGAAAACGAAGGGAAAGTATATTATTATAGATCTTATGACATATTTTATGTATAATTTTTAATTGATTTTAATTTATAATTAGAAGTTGATTAAACTAAAAAGTTTACTTAATTAAATTTAACTATAAATTGATTTTAAAAAGCTAACTTTTCCATTATAAATAAAGTGTATTTTGATCTCCTTATGATGAATTTTTCTTTACAATAAACAAATTTTGTAAATAAAAATTTGACTCATATACAAACATGAATATTTGTCTCCATATAAGGAATTATTTCAAAAAAAAAGTTCTGAAGCTCATACTTAAAACGCTATTTTAATTAGGTGATTGATCCCTTATGAGCTAATTATATAAGCTCTTGCTGTTGTTGTTATTAATATATTAATACTTTCTGGTGTTCCATTCTACTCGTCACTGTATGCCGGAAATTAACCGTTAAATCGTTTTTTTCTATTTTATTTAATTTATGATGGAAAAGCTAAAGTTTTTGCGTCATCATGTAAGCGCATGCAATTTCTTTTTAACTTTTCGTAAAGATTAGAAGGCGTGTCGACACCAAATTTTCTTTTGCTAAAGTGCTCTTGTAACCATGACTTAAGAAAAATTACTTTGAGTGAAAGTGTCAATAAGCGGAAGATCGTAACAAATCGGTAGAAATCGTAAAGCTATAACGAGATTATTGCACAATAAGTTGGAAAATGGCAAAAACAATAAAAAAAAGGATTAATAGGGTGCTTTCGCACACTAGTAAAAGAGCAATTCTGAGAAAAGAGAGATTGATAAAAATACTCAGCCGTTTAAAATATAAAAATTACAGAAAAACGCTTTCTTCAACAGATTCAGTGCATACAGTGACGAGTTGTATGGAACACTAATAACACTATGCTAGTTGAAAAAACAGACAAGCCGGGCACATAGCGTTTTAACATAATTCGGGTACGCTGAATCCAGTGGTGCCCGCGGTTTTTTAAGATTATCTCTGGTTTTCGAGATATACCGTTATTTCGAAAATGGAGGAGGTTACACAACATATGTTCGCCTAACTCAAAAACGCTTTAGCCTATTGAAAAAACTCAAAAAAAAATTCCGCAATAAAATTTCCTTTAAGAAAAGTAAAATCTCTTTCTAATATCCGCAGCTGTTTTAGAAACATAATTTTTTTTTTGGAAAAAAAAATAATTTTTTTAACAAAATTTCGAAATTTTTGTTTTTTAAAAATTCATAAAAAAGAAAAAGTCCTACAAATTCCCAGAAGTCGCCCCTAGTGGTATATAATGTATGACCGACCTCAATTTTTCATAATTATGTTTCAATAACTACTCATATTAGAAAAAAAGTCTTACTCTTCTTAAATAAAAAAAAATTTCATCTTTTCTGAAAAATCAAAAGTTGTAGACAGACTGTCCTAAACATTTTCTCGAGACATACTTGCCCCTTATCTTCACTTCTTAGGGGGGCTCCCATACAAATATTGCGTTTTATGAAATTCTTAAATTAATTAAAATTTGTCGACTTTTGTGAATAAAGTCAAAAGTTTTAATCATTTATGGCTTGTTTTGTTTGGAATTTCGTTTTTTATACGTCTGCAAAAAATTAGAAGCATAGCTGCATTTTTTATGAATTTTTAAAAAACAAAAATTTCGAAATTTTGTTAAAAAAATTATTTTTTTTTCCAAAAAAAAAATTATGTTTCTAAAACAGCTGCGGCTATTAGAAAGAGATTTTACTTTTCTTAAAGGAAATTTCGGTTTTTTAAGTTTTTTCAATAAGCTTAAGCGTTTTTGAGTTAGGCGAACATATGTTGTGCAACCTCCTCCATTTTCGAAATAATGGTATATCTCGAAAACCAGAGATAATCTTAAAAAACCGCGGTCACCACTGGATTCAGCGTACCCGAATTATGTTAAAGCTTGTCACGAAAAAAAAGTGTCAATTTCATGCACAGTGTAATTATTAATATTTTAATAACATCAACAAAGAGAGCAAACATAGATTTCTCGTCATATAAAACTGTGACCAAATTTTATTATGATAGCATTATCTATTAAGGTTTTAGGCGTACTAAACCGTTTTCTGGGGGAAACGTTTATATTGGGCCTAGTGTTATTTATGGACCGATCTTCAAAAAATTTGACAGTGTGATTTCTGGTCCTATAAAACTGTGACGTACCAAATTTAAGTATGATAGCGTTATTTATAACGGTTTTAGGCGTACTATGCTGTTTTCCGGGAGTAGGGTTTATATGGGGCATAGGGTAAATTGTGGTGATCTTCACGAAAATTGGCAGAGTGATTTCTCGCCCTATAAAACTGACGTTCCAAATTAAATTGTGATAGCGTTATATATTACGGTTTTAGGCGTACTAAACTGTTTTCCGCGAGTAGGGCTTATATAGGGCCTTTGGTCAATATGGATCGTTCTTCATGAAATTTAACAGTATGTTTTGCAGTCTATAAAGCGAATTCGTGCCAAAGTTTATATCATTCCGTGCATTATTCCACCATTTATGTTAGTTTTTGTATCAAAATTATCAATTTTTTTTGGGTGGTGGTTCCACACTTTGATTCATAGTTCTGATCCTACTGAACTGATGTTGATGGATTTCAATCCCAAACTGCTTAGGATAAAAACAAGCAATTTGAGCCCAAGTTTGTTCTTTTCTGTTGCGTTTTTCGAAAGTGAGCGTGTTTTCAACAGACAGACAGACGGACATGGCTAAATCGACTTAGTCTGCATTCACACGTTTCATCTTTTGATGCTCAACTCTTGTGTTTTATGGAGAGGGAAGCAAGAAGAAAAGGGGTTGGTACGGAGATGCCTGTACTCGGGCAGTACGCTTTGTGTTCTCATTCGTAGGTATATGCACAACAATGGCTGCATGTAAATTTGTTTCTTTTCTTTTTCTCTTTAGATCGTTTTGAATAAAATTGTTGTTGTTTTGAAGCAAAAAAAGTTGAAACCGGTTGCTGCGTATGAACATATTGGCATCTTCAAAAGGGAATTGAAAAGAAGTTGAGCATGAAAAGATGAAACGTGTAAATGTAGACTTAGAATTAATCAAGGAGCCAGAATATAATACTTTATGGGGTCTTAGAAGTATAATAAAAAAGTTTCACTCGTAATGACAAACTTAGTATACCCTCATTCACCACTAGTGGTGGTGGAGGGTATAAAAATGATAATCACACAATTAATATGTATCATCATTAGGTTACAAGTTATATTTTCTGATTCAGCGCAGGCAGTAATGCGTTTGAAAACGAAGGGAAAGTATATTATTATTGATCTTATGACATATTTTATGTATAATTTTTAATTGATTTTAATTTATAATTAGAAGTTGATTAAACTAAAAAGTTTACTTAATTAAATTTAACTATAAATTGATTTTAAAAAGCTAACTTTTCCATTATAAATAAAGTGTATTTTGATCTCCTTATGATGAATTTTTCTTTACAATAAACAAATTTTGTAAATAAAAATTTGACTCATATACAAACATGAATATTTGTCTCCATATAAGGAATTATTTCGAAAAAAAGTTCTGTGGTTAGAATAATTTTGTGTTTATCCCTCTATTCAGCTTTATTAAATCTGATATTTTTTTTAGGAGAAATACCAATTTCTTCAAAATATTTGTTTTTTGAATACGGGGCTGCTATCAATACTACTCTAATTGCACTATTCTTTCCTGCTTCTTATTTTAATTTTTCAGAAATCACCTAATTAAAATAGCGTTTTAAGTATGAGCTTCAGAACTTTTTTTTTGAAATAATTCCTTATATGGAGACAAATATGCATGTATGTAAATGAGTCAAATTTTTATTTACAAAATTTGTTTATTTTAAAAAAAAATTTAATTGTGATAATTGATTATAAGGAGATCAAAATACACTTTTTTTATAATCGAAAAGTAAGCTTTTAAAATCAATTTATAGTTAAATTTACTGAAGTAAAGTTTTGAGTTTAATTAGAAATTAAAATCAATAAAAAATTATACATAATATGTCATAAGATCTAAAATAATATAACATCCCTACGTTCTCAAATGCAGTACTTCAACATGTCAACGCAAGCCTAATGATGCAACATATTAATTGTGTGATTATCATTTTTATCATAGGTGCATTAAGCCATATTTAAATTTATTGTTTGAGCGCAGTATTGCATTTATAACCATGTACATTATCTTTATATTCTATTATATCTGCAATTTAACAAAAATATTTAATTATTTAATATTTTAAATGTTCGTTTAACTTAGAAATATCATACTTTCATTGATCATAATTCGTTTTGTTTCAGAGAATTACAAATTACAATAACGTAACACGCATAACTAAATAAATAGCACTAATAAATCGGTCATCGCATTTTTATCCTTTATATTTAAAATTCCTTTATATCTCAATTAATTTCCATTTTACAACGTTTGTTGCTTCTCATGTAAACTGTGATGTTATATTATTCTGCATTTAAGATGACGATATGTGCAGTTTCTTATTTTTTTTTTTTTTTTTTTAATAATATTTGCCACAAAAAATCCAACACACCCGTTGGCTGGTTGCCTTTACCAAAAATATTTTGGACAACAAAATACACACACACGCATTTCGTGCTGTGGTCATGAAAACTGTCGTGCAACAACAACATTTCTAGTGAGGAGCGTTACGAAAATTTTTTGTTTCCTCATTCTTCATGACTGAAGAAAGGCAAAAATGTATTTTTCTTCACCCTCATAAATGTATTGGCGAAAAATAAACAATTCATTCATGACTGTGAAAAAAATTACATGTTTTAAATTCCTTATTCACGAAAAAATTCATGAATGGTTAAATATGAGCGATCATATTTATATGAATTTTTCTGAACTCTGATATAAATACATTGAAAATATTTTACAGGAGAAGCAAAAAACTCTCTACGTTGAAAAATTACCTGAGTTAAAAGAAAAAAAATTTAGGTTAAGCTTAGTTTTTATCAAAGAGTTAATATTTGGAGAAAGGTATCCAACTTTTGTTTTTCTTGCAGAGATATGAAACTTACACGGCGTTTACATTAGCCAGTACTGGCAAGACAGTAGCAATACATGCAAACTTTTTCACTTTTCTACTGTCTTGCAAATTTCCAAGACAGTAAAATTGTACAGTGATTTGACATTTGCTGACAGTAATTTGAAGTTTTGTTCGCAAATGAAAAACAAGCAAAAAGTAAAAAATAAACTAATACTTATATTCTGCTTTAATTTTTTTATGTTTTAGCTAAGTTTTATGTTTCTTTTCAAGCTGATTTCAGGTAAGTGGCGGTGGCGATACTACAACAATTACAAATCCAAAAACACAACATTTTATTTGTTGCTTTCGTTGATCGATATGTCAAAAACACAAGCAACTTTTGACATTCCTCTCTCTAACTAAGAGAGAAAGCTGAGCCTTCAACGACACATGAAAAATTATTTCGCCTGTTACTTTTCTTTTTTTTCTGTTAATTTTTTAATTTTTTTAGTTCATATAAAACACGTTTAATTGCAAATTGTACTGCAACCTTTACGTTTAACATTTTGTTAAAGTGAAATGTCTTAATTACTATTACGTCACGAAGACATTTAGGGTGGGTTTTTACTATGGCGATCAGAGATTTAGTCATCTTTAATCGGTTTTTAGTTTTATGATGAGAATTAATAGCTTTTATATGCCACTTTAAGCTTCCAATGTTAGTGGTTAAGCTTAATCAACAACTGTCAACACATATACATGTATAACCAAAGCAGCTGTTAAAATAAAAAGAAAGAATACATATACATAAACGAAAACTGGATTATTCTAGTGAAGATGAACCCTTCAGTGATTCTGAAACATATGAAAGCGTTAATTAAACAATTATAAGAAGTAAATTTCTTTTTATAAGAATTAAAAGGGCCGAATTTCTTCTTCTTCTGTATGAAATGCAAAGTGCATTGTTAAAAAGTTGCCATTTTTTGTTATTCAGTATGGCAATGCTGCGAGGTTTATTATTATTATATATAATTAGTCCTCAATTAAATTTATTCTCAGATTTATTAATTATAGTTTGCTGCTAAGATTTAACTCGATGTTAAAAACCCACTCTAGAAGCGTTTTTAACAACTAATATGTATTTTCTACTGTCTTGCCGGGACTGTCAAATGTAAACGCTGTGTTAAGCCTTTGAGAGTTTTTTTTTATCAGAAAACCAAAGGGAATTAGTCAAATTATGACAAAAAAACTCGTTTCGGAAATCGCCGACAAAAATCAGGAACGTAATGGCACCGATTAGCAACGAATAACTAGCATTTTGATGACGGCACGAAAACAACATTGGGTAGGTTGATGTTGTTGTTGTAGCAGCGAGACCTTAAGAACATGTGTTGCTGAGTTGACAATCCTTGGTCAGTGTTCGTTGAACTCTGAGTAGTTCCGTTGCGTTGAACCGATTGTCGTGGGAACGGATAGGATAGGTTGTTTTCAGTACTATAGCAACGAATAATTATATGTAATTTCATTGTGTTTAGAGTTAATCTGTTGTTAAAACATATTAAAATAAAAATGGTACGTCATTTTTAAAAATCTTTTTTTTTTACATATATCAAAATTATTAATACAGTTCCAAAATTAATACAAAGATGGAATTTTTTTTTAACGAAGAGGAAAGAATAATTGATTTTGTCAAATATAACGAAATTTTGTTTAATGTTAAAAATTTAATAATTTCCAGTACAGATTTGAAATTATGACGACCCAAACAAAAATGTTTATTAAACTTTGTATCATCAGCCATCAAATATCGATCAATCAAGATATTGTGTGCACCTTCTCTGTGCCGCTGTTTATAAATCAACTTAATAATTTTTTCTCGCTTTCGATAACAACGGCAATAACACATTTTCTTTATGTTGCTTCTGCGCCATGTTGTAGGTTGCAATACGATATTTTGCCTCGTTGATTTCATCGCCATTGCAATTTTCCATATTTTTTTTTATTATTTAATCCATATTGTATATGCACTTTACAATAACAACTAAACAAATTGTGCATAATAATTCCGCTTAAATTTCTGGCTTTTTCTGCAACGCTCGCAATAGAAATGAAAAAGATTCAAAAACGAAACGGTTATGACAAGCTACGTTTACTGTGTAGTGTGTAGTACTGTGTTCATAATAAAGGTTAGGTTCTATTGACACCCGCAATCAAGCGCAACTCACGTGGGTCCAGTAATGAAATCCCGTTGTGTTACCGACTTCTTTCATCTATGATGGCCCAGATTATCGTGGCTTCCCCACAGGTACTTTCATTAAACCCCTTTGACTGCCAATGAGTTGAAATTTATTTGCAACAACACTCACAATATTCTGTACGTAAAATTAACTGAAATTGTAATATAAAATAAATGAATATCCAGTTAAAAACCGGTCTACTTATTTTTCATGTATTTTTAACGATACGTTCATTTAATTTCTACTATCAAAAATTTAACTGCGAATTCCGTAAAAACAAATGAATTTTCAGATATTTTATGTAATTCAGTAATTTTATATAATACAGGTTTTACTCGAATTTCTAAAAAATACCAGACTCCTGTCCGCTTGTTATTCTAATGTGAGAGAGAGAATATTTATTTTTAATTACTTACCCCGTTATACATGTTTGTTTTAGTTTTTTTTTCTGGCCACTTTGTTTACAGAAGAACTTTCAATTATAAGACACCACCAGCATGCCCGATATGGTATTCGCAATTATTTTCCCATAAAAATTTCATGTATTTAACTAAATAATTTTAACAAATAGAATATGGGAATTTTCTACACAAAACAAGCAAATCGTTTTTTACTTTTACTTTTTGTCACAGATTTATAAATAGATTTATTTTTTGGTAGTTAAATTATATAAAATATCTGAAAATTCATTTATTTTTACGGAATTTTTTTATGGAATTCGCGGTTGAACTTTTGACAGTAAAAATTAAATTAACTTTTCGTTAAAATAAAATGCAAAATAAGTAGATCGGGTTTTAAGTAAATTTACAGTTGTTTTAAATTTCATTTTCATTTAATTTTACATACAGAATACTTTTACTTAATCAACTGACAATATTAAATGCAACCGAAAATCTGTATTAATGTGCTCTTAGTTTTTTTTTAATAAATATTAGAATCAGTTAAAAATTAATTTGCTTGGAATTTTAAATGTTTATTTATTTAAAAATTACTGAACGGAACATTTCTTGAATAACCTACAGTCCGTTACTGTAATAATATTGTGAGTGAAGTTGCTTACTTATTGGGAGTGAAACGCATGTATCGAACCGCTATCAGTCAAGGTGGCTTATGCATGCGCCAACGAGTCAACCATACAGCTTCCAGGTATGCCCCTGTATCCAGGGACCAACTAATGGTAACCACTGAATGTCTCGCTGTCTCCTCCACAAACATACGGCATTCTTCTACAATTTTCGATGTGATAAACCCACTCTACAGAGATATTATGGATATGTGTCACGCAGCTGTGTATATGACCATTATCTCGGCCTGAATGTCATTGCAGTTATCCGGCAGCCTTGGAGGAGTGCTCTAGTTGAACTGCTCGCAGTAAATGCCACGACCGGCACCATGCAGTATTTTAGACCCGTCGGTCAATATCCCTGTCGCATCCGAGGTAATTTGTAAGTCATCGTACTGAGCCATGTTTTAATGAGTTTGCGCATTTGTCTTTCTCATCTTTTTAGTTTTTTCTTTTCGCAAATCATCCCTACTTTCTATTATTTTTACATAATTTAGGAGACATTGTTGGTGGAAATATTGAGTTCATTACTTGCATTTCTTGCTTGTTTTAACAATTGTGTTATTTTTTTAAAAGATTATTTTAGGAAGTTTTAATTTTCAATAATTCCTTTCAAAATCAAGATTTTTTTAGTGAATGTCAAGAATCTTGGAAACTTCAATTTTTAAAAGCCTTAAGTACAAGGAATGTAAAAATCCACTTGCGCATGTAGTTCTAACGCAATTTTGACGTCATCACACAACACACAATAGCTATTGTAGCTACTACTCGTATGGGCTTAACGTGACCGGTTTTTATTATTATTGCTTTTATGTACACTGAGAACCTATTCTTAAATGGCATTGTTATTAGGCCGTTTACCAATTATTACCATTTACAATAGATTAAGTCTTTAAACACTTACATTTACGTGGACACATAGTGAGACTGCTGGTCAGACAAACGGACAAATATAGTTAATACAATATACAATATTTTTGAGCTCAACAACATTCAGCACACCCATTCGTGCTAATCCATTTTAAGATTAACATGAAGAAAATAAAGTACTGAAATTAATTTCATCCTGCAATGTGTTCCGAAGCGTAAACTTTAAATTTTCTTTTGTATCGTGTTATTCATTTACTAAATTAACGATCACCATTAAACACTGAACCATAAATATATTGTGGAGTCGTAAAAAGGCTTGTCTTGACTTTAACGAATCCTTTTTCAATTTTATTTTTGAAAGGATGAAATCATTTCTATTCATATTGAAATTAGAATACTTAAAAGAATTCCATTCTCGTTTTTTTACTTTGTATGTATATTTGCAGTAGTTGTGTGTGTACGTATCGCTGTGTTCATCAAACTAAATCGCCCTTTTTAAAAAAGTCAAAGAAGATTATTAGTATGTCAAGTGTAAAGGAGAATAACAAAAGAGAACAAGAACAAAAAAGAATCTCGTAAAAAAAAATAAAAGGATGTTCTTTATACACACACATATTTTTATACTCATAAAACCATCAAAAATGGTTTGCATAGCAACACATTTCCATATCTATACACAGAAATACTTCACAAAAATATACATACAAACAAGCATACAGACTAACATATTTCAAAACCCAGTTGGCCATGTCTTCGGACAAGACCTATAGTAAATCCCTGATGTCATGTTGGCGACAGCTAATGCAAATCGTCGGCGCCTTTTTCGAACAAAGGGCACTTAAATCGTTCACGACAATACCCAAAAAAGAGAAATTTTAGAAAATTATAGTTAAAGTCAGATGAGACATATCGAAAATCTGCTTTGACAGACGCATTGACAAGCAATTGAACTATGCAAAACCATTTAATCGGACCAAACTCTGTCTTGCCCCCACATTTTCCAAGTCGGCTGTGTTTTTAATCTTATCCGTTGTTGGCTTAAATTTATCTGTTCGCTTTGCAATTTGTTGTGCATTTGTGACAATTTCACTAGAAGCAACACGTCGGTTTTCTTTAATTGCTACAAATGACTCAACACTCACGCAAAAGTCTTACTGACTCATGATTGTCGCACCTTCACATCTTCTACACATGTAGTGTAACTTCTAGGCATTCACGTGGCTGCATCCATGGCATTGTTGAGGACTGACGACACCATCTTATTCCTCTAACTCGAATATGGTAATTTTTCATGGCATTTTCGAACAAATCAACCCACCCATTCACTGTTTGTATATGTGTACTATATATATGATTGGTCAATATTGGCCATGTTGTTTCATGTTTGGGCCATGTTTTAGTTCAAAAAATTGGGCATTACAGTGGCCACCTATAACAATAACAATATATATTGAAGTATGTAGTCTACACATAGAGTTTATTCCCGGGAATTCCCGGGACGGGAATTTTTAAATTGTTTTCAATTCCCGCTTTCCCGGGAAATAATTGCGGGATTCCCGGGAAATTTTGAAGAAAATCTTTTTTCAAACTTAAGTAAATCTATGTCGGACTAGTGTCTAGACTGTGTTAGTGGTTTAATCCAACTTTATTTTACCACAATATTTAAATTTGCTACAGTTTAAGGCTAATTTTAGAGAATGGGCTTTATATAGGGCCTATGATAAATTATAGACCAATCTTCCAAAATTTTATTTCTTGTCTTAGCAAGCTGAAGTGTAAATTTTACAATAATATTATAAAACTTTGCGGTTAAGGGCGTAGAAAAGTGTTATCCTAGATTGTGCTTTATATGCGGCATTTCAAGTAATTTTGAGTCTTATGAAAGTAGATTATGCTCAATTGCACCACAAAAGCATTATTCGTTATGCTTTTAGCCATACTTACATGATTTACGAGATTAGTCTAAACATGGAGCCGTAGGTAAATTATGGACCGATATTTACGAAATTTGGTGCCTTATAACACGAATTTGTTGAAATTTAATGAAAATAGGCGCATTTCGCCAAAAATTTATGTTAGTTTTTGTTGAGTTTTTAAGGAGGTAGTTTCATATTTGGGTGGATAACTCAAACAGCCTAGAAGATCTAGAAAGAATTCGACATCATATGGCGAAATCAGCTTAAAATAAACGAAGGACTCACAATACAAATACTTTATGGGACCTTAGATGAATATTAAAAAAAAAAATCAAATGGAATGGCAATCGTAGTATACCTTCATACACCACTGCTGATTAAGGGTTATAAAATTGTAAAAAAATATGTTATTAAATATATGTAGCAAATAAAATTTCTCCTTCCTGCTGAATATGTTAAACGGTAAAATTGTTTCAGAATTCCTACTTCGTAATGTTATGCTTTCAGTTCCTAATCGTCCTTCCAGAAATTTTATTCCACTAACGGCCAATTCACCAAGTTCAGTTATAATTAACTACCAGTTATAGCTGTCGAAAACATATTGTTAGCTGGAAGTTAAGGTAACAGTTAAGTTTTAACTGAACTTGATGAAATTGGATGTAAGACTTCAATACTTTCATTCTAATTATGCAAATGAGCTCTGAATTTGACAATGTATATACGCCTATTTTTTTTATGATCCTATTGACATAAAAATAACCTCTTAAGTATCTTTAAATAATTTTAATCTAAAATTTAATATTAAACGTTTTCACGTTTTTGTTATATAATAGATACTAGACTTAATTATTTTAAGCGTAATAGTCAGTAAGAAATATTAGTTTCATTGGAGAAATAAGTAAAGAAATAAATAAAAAATTTTGAGCGGGAATCCCGGGAATTTTAATTCCTGCTTTCCCGGGAATCCAAAAAGTGCGGGAATAAAAAAACTCTATCTACACAGTATATACATGATTATTTAAATATTTTTGCTTTTACCGAAACAAAATTAAGACGAACAGTACATGTCGCAAAGTGAACTTTTTGAGTCAATGTGCACAGCAGCTTATGGATAGTAAATGGTTTAAAAATACAACATTTTGTTGGGTTGGATCCGATATATTTTCCAATAGTCGTAGTACAAAATTTTTCTGCACATATAATTGCCTTCATTATTAGCAGAAGCACCAGCATATGGAATTAAATAGCACCAGAATCCTGTCGCTAAAGCTTAAAGCCAATATTCGTAGCCAAATCGCGACGGTTTGCCTCAAATTAAAATTTTCAAACATCTGTCCATCTATTGAAATTTTGCGATCAATATGTGTCGTTGATGACAGTATTGTGGACACTTTCCACAATTAAGTCGCCGATAGGTTAGTGACAATACAATTTGTCACCTGATTATTATGTATTTGAATTTTAATAAATTATTTTAATCCAAATAGTTATGTATGTTTGTATATAAAAAATGCAACATAACTAAAATTTAATTTCTAAATAATAGGTGTGTTCGTTTACTGAAAATTATTGCTTATTTGCAATAACTGTTACTAGTAACCTGCAACGAGAATGTGAAAAAAGGGCATACAAATTTAAGGGACAAAAGTTTTTTTTAAAAAACTTCTGATAGTAAAATGTTTACTAGCAAGAATTATTCAACCACCTGTTTCATGTTTCAAATTTACAAAATTTTTCTCCTCATTACTCAAAAAAATTAAATGAACGCTTTGCCAGCAAAAACTAGCAAGTTAGGCACATCGACACCATACAGCTGTAAGATTCGAGCTTATTTCTTCTTGAATTCATTTGTTATGAACTATTTGGGCAAAAATATTGTTCTTAAATTTTAGAAAAATAAATGCTTTATGTTATAATTAGTATTGTGGTTATTTTATTGAACTGTTAATGGTATTTAATCCAAATTTTGATACTTTAATTGGGCTAAAGTTAATTGGTTTTTTATATTTTGAATTTTTTCATTCTTGACTGAGCTGGGAATTGAACCCCGGGTTTCACGGACAGGTTTGCATCTACCAAAGTTAAAATACCATTTGGTTAAAAGATTGATGTTTGACTATTGACTGTCAACCGTCGCACAGTGGCGCCATTTGAGTTTTTTCGTTGCAAAAATCATATCTTTTGAACCGAATAAGATAATTGAACAGTTTAAACAGCATATGATAGATAACTGTTTAGCCTATGAAATGAGCGTTTGGAAAGGGTGCTACGCTTTGTAGGGGCCTACTTATGGGTTATCAAAGTTCAAATTAGTAGAAAAATCAATTTTATGGTAACTAAAAAAAAATTATTTTTACATTGTTTTTATTTTTTTCTTTAGAGTTTTATGTTTTAAATTATTACCCAACAAATTAAAAAAAAATAGTTTTTTTTTAAATTTATTTTTTCAATTTTCTGTAAAATATTCATCACTAACCATTTCTAAACTATAATTATTTTGTAACTCTATTCGTGACTTCACATGCCGCAGGGAAGAAATAAGTGGATCGGAAGATGCTGCCAACATGTTGAAGATGTCCTCATTTTGCCTTACCCTTGATGCTTTGAATGTGTTCTGCAATCTATATTTTTTATAAAATTTGTTAAGAGACTCCTGTGCTTCTTCAGAAAGCTCTCCAATTGGCAAAGACTGGTACTCAATTATATCTTTGCCGAGCGCCAATATTTTATGGACGGTCGGGGTCAACTTCTTCTGTGGATACATTTCTGCTAAAAGATTTGACATTTTCTTTGCAGTTTAAAACATCCAAGATCGTTCCCAATCTTTTCACGATTTGATTGTCAATTCCAGTGATTCTAGTTACTGCCTCATCATTTTCAAAAAATTTCCTAGAAGTGTTTCCATCGTTTGAGTTACCGTATCCGTGCTTGGGACAGTCTACTTTTAGTCCAACTTGTTTAAAAAAAGCATCCTGTATTTGCTTCTTTCTGATCTTTTCCTTATCCTTTATTGATGTATTTTCATCGAAGTTTTCCTCCTCTTGTGGTAGGGTATACGCCTTACACCTTATCCTTGCGTGCAATGGTAATTCTCCTCATTTGTAGAATCGTTTAAATACCAAAGTTCTTCTGACTCTTTTTGCAAATCGGGCATGACATTGTTGAGGTTGTTCCTGTCAGTTCGTTTACGACTTTTCCGTCAACCATGGTCAGGTGGAACTCGTAATTGCATTCAATATATTTTCCTTCTCCAATTTGCAGCTTTGTAGGCTTAATCTTGCTTATTTGTTCTTCAATGTCCTTCACCGTGGTCCTTATGAGTTCTGCCGATTCCCTTGCAAACTGAAACATTATTGGTCGGCAATAATGCACTGATGACGGACGTGGATTTTTCCAGTGTAGGGAAACATCAGATTTAACCGCAAAGGAACAACAGATGCCATAAACATATTTCCGTCCGATATTGTAGCGTCATCGGAAGATATCCTTTGCTTATAAACGCTTTGTCCGGATGATCCATCGCAGCCCCATTTGCTGATCAATGTCAACTTCTCAGGAAGAATTTTCACCTCATTTTCAGGAAGACTCTCCAACAACCGTTTTGCTGTATGGCCCATGAGATATCCTGCAGATTGGCTTTTGCAGAGACTTCCGTAAACTCCGTATGCAGTGGTCGTGAATTTATTTTGGCTTGCGTAATATGCTTGTATCCGGGTAAAACGTCAGCGCCGTGTCGCGTTAAAGATGCCCGCAGTTTCTCATATTTCTCTTTGGAAAGTTCTAAGTCCATAAACAAGGCCAAGGCTTCTTCGGAGCCATACTTTTTAATGTGTGCGTTTATGGGCTTGGGAATGCTTTCCTTAATCCTTTTTAGTCGCAGTGGGCTTGCATCAGCAACAGATTTGGTTATCTGCGACCTAACTCTTTCACTATCCTTTGTATATTTAATAGACAGCGCGTCCGACAAATGCTTCGTGGTCAAGTCATTGGTGGCATCGGCAAGTTTCCTCTTTCTTGTGAAAATTTAACACTCCTCAATACTTTTTTTTGGCCTTCCTTTTGCTCCTCTGGTTGATGTGGTGGGTTTATCTACTGTCAATATATCCAGGATGGTGTCTTCATTAAGCCAGTCCTCGTATTTGGAGTTGAAGTTCTGATTGGTTCGATTAGATTTCACCCATTTTGCCTTAATATTTGCATATATCAGATAAAAATTATTTTTTATAATTTCGCTTCTCTCAATATTTCCGTATAAGCTATCAAGTTCTTCTAAAGCAGCTTCCGTGAAAAACTTTGGTGTGGTTGACTTTCTAAACAGTTCAAATAATTTTAAATTGTTCAACGCTATGTTTTCAGTACTTAAATTGTTTAATGGTTTCAGTAATTGTTGCGCCAACTTTCAGTCGTAGACTAATCCAGGCATTATGCTTATTTTGCAATATATAGGCTTATGCTACCATGCCTAAAAATTTACCTGTTCCCTGCATACATATGGATTTAGGCTGAATAATGCAATTTTGATATTATGCACGTGTCCAAATAACATTTGTGCCTACCTGTAGGAACCATAAGTCAATATTGTTCTTGACCATTTGTACGCCAAAGTATTGCTTAAGTGAGGTACGTACCTGCTAATTTCAATGAGTAGTTTTTTTCAAACTATTAGATCAAACTACTGTCAGTCAAAACATAGGGATGGACGCCATACAAATTCTGCAACCATGTCTTTTTAACCTTTTTTACCTCTAGAAGCCAAACGGGCACGTATGGGCAGATAAAACCTTTTGAATTATGTAAAGAAATAATCAAAGAACAGGTTTTGCAAATATGGCAAATATAGAAAAATATAGATTTTTTTTATTTTCCGTCAAAGTTGAAAAATAGTGAAAAAACGGATAGTTTTTAAATAGTGATTTACCAGGAGAAACACAAAGCAAACAGTTAATTTTTTTTTATCATTATACATTTAATAAATACATCAATCAATACAAACAAAAAATAAGGCGATTCGTTACCTATTTTTCGTGATATTACACCTGAAATCGCAACAAATTGACTAAAAATTGTGTGTTTTTTTGAAAACCGAAAGTCGGTCAACTTTGAACGGTTATATCTTCTAAACTAAAAATGTGATATTATTAAGAGTGGCATATTTGAAATCGTTGAAAAGTTTCCTATAACATGGGTTTATTTAAAACTTCGTCGGCGCTCATGAAAATGTTGATTTTTGCAACCTCGTTTGCTCTACGGGCGCCACTGTGCGTCGTCGATTACAGTGAGTGTTAAAATACCAGATAGTACTCGATTTATTACAATAACCTTAAATATACAAGGATGAGGGACAATAATGCAAAACAGAAATTACAGTAATAATAACACAGTGGAACAACAAAAATCGGAATGGGATGAAATCAAAAGCAAATGAAATTTGAAGTTTCTCAAGGCTATTTTTGGTTCAGTACTATATTTTTTTGCACGCATTTTGAGTTGGTGATTTTAAAACGCTGTCTAACAAAAAAATCATTAAAAATTTGATAAAATAATGCTTTTTTATTTTTATTATCCGCGACAGTTGTGGTATATTACTGTTTTTGGGGTTCGAGGAATCCATTTTTGATATTTACTTTCCTACTCTTAAGCCTAGTACTCTGTTCAACATTTGACGTGAAATGCTGTCAAAAATCATATGAAAAAAACTTGTGCAGAATTTCTATGAAAAAATGTTGATAGAGTTGTACTCTGTTTAATTTGTGAAAAAGTTGCGAAATGTTTCTAGCAACATTTTTTTACAACTGCGAAATAATATAAGCTGCACTTATTTCACGTGGAATTTTAAGCAACTGAAAAAAGTTTAAACTTAATATTAAAATGAGAACTGCAAAACATAAATAACACAACCGGTAATAGTTTTTAATCAATATTTACTTTCATTTTTACTTAATTTTTTATTTAAAAAAATACTTTTTAGTAAAATACATGTGGGTTTTGTTTACATATCCAAAACAATGTCGCATACTTTGAAAGATTAAAAACGTCAAATTGTGCAAACTCTCGAGATAGGTAACATTGATACATGTCAAATTTTTCGCATGAAATAATAGATGTTGCTGAACATTTTTCACAAATTGGAACAGAGTACTAGGCTTTACTTGTTTTTTGTTGCAATGTTTTTTTTAGTCAGTTACTTAAAATCTTATTTCGTTTTTATATTGTCAGTTAACTTCGTGCTGCGAAAAATGGGTTAAATTTTGTATTGAAAAGTCATATAAATGTCTTGTAATTATTTTAAGACAAATAACTTTACAACTTTATGACTACCTTGTGAATTACCCAATAGTGTGTTTCATTAAAATGAAACCAAAATAGACAAAATCCCTTTTAAACAATGACAATTTTTGTTTTTGTTATTAATAATTTTACATTTTTAAAAATATAGAATTACTATTGGTTGTATTTAAATACAAACATTTAACTTTAATTTAATAAATTTTTTTTTAAACACTTAAGTCGTGTTTATCAATATTATATGGTCGAAAATTGAACATTTTTAAACCGTCCTAAGGACATCGTTGACGACAATTGCGTCTATGAACATTTTGCCAATTGGGAAGTGTTTGACATTGCTGCACTATAAATGTTTAAATAAACTCAACATATGTATGAATGTATGTGATGGATGTACATATTTGTGTAGATACAGTGTTTTAGTATTAAGGATATCCTACCCCTTTAATAATCAAACATACTACAAGCGTATGAACATTAGACTGGTCCAACAAAACTTTATTCGATCTACAAAAACATGAGAGAACTCATCGGTTCTAATATTCTTGGCCGGTCGTGAACAGTGTTCGACTGTGGAAAAAATACACGGTCAGTTCTACATAACGATCTTAGAGAGAATGATAAAACTGTATAACCCAATTTAATATGAAACAATTCTTAAAACAAGTAAAAAATTAAAAAAATAAATAATATTAAATAAAATATTTGCTTTCTTTTAGGGAAAATTTTTACAAGACCGTAAATAAACCATTGAGTAGAACGTGTACATTTATTTTATTTAATCAACGGCTAAATGAACATTCGTATAATTTATATCGAATATTATAAATTTGTCATATACCTTCTTACATTAAAAAAAAATGTATCACTGTATTTCAATACTCGTATATATAGTATGTGGATTTGGACGAATATTATTCTTTAAAGACGTTGCAACTAGAGTTTTTCTTTTGCTGGATTTAAAAAAATAATCAATTCCGCTTAAATTTTAATTTAAAATTTTAAATAGCATGTGTAACTGGGGGATTCAAACGGTATGCTATCAAGCATAATTAATATTTTACAATAGTTAAAAAAAATATTGTCGTATTTTAAACAAAAAAGGACATAAAATAATAAGAATTTTGTGCTGTGTTTATTATTTTGTAATAACTACACAGTAGAAAATTTCTACTAGAAATCTAAATAATGAGAGGTTGCTCACAGTAGTCATATTTTTTCGTGTTATTATTTTAAGACATATGATTTCCATTTGAATCCGCCAAATATATTTTTTTGAAAATAGGATTTTAGTAGAGAACATGCATTCACAGAATTGTTTGATAGTTAATTTCTTATTTGATTTAAGAAGAGCCCAGTCAATGAGAAAAAACACGTTCAGTTGCTGGATGTTGGCCTTAAGTCAAAAGAGCATTATATAATCCCTGCATAGAAAAAATTTAATTAGCTGAACACAACATTCAGAATAAGTCGAACTGCATGCTATTGTCATATTTACTACGTTTATTTAAAATCTCTGAACTCGTATGTTGTTATTTACTACGCACATAGGGGTGTTTTGCTAATCTACATTACGGTTTTCTTCAGCTTCTTAAAAATTATTGAGTGCCCCTAGTTCGATGAAACTTTGCAGAAATATGTGTTATGGTCAAAGGCTGGTAGTAAAAACTGAACGCACGTAAATTTTTGCAGAAGCTGAACTCTAAATAATAAAAAACTAAACGCATTTTACTACGGTCATTCAAGGTGCAAAACCCCTAATAAATATTCAGAAAAACTGCACGTTTGCTAAGTTTTTTGCTACGTTTTTTTCTCTGTGTGGACACTTTCACTTTTGTCACCACTTCCTCAAAAAGCTTGTAAGTTCTCTTTTGAGTTTCAAGTTGTTTTTAATATGTACAATAAGTTCTTTGATGATTTAAATTGAATCGAATTAGTATTTTCTATAAAATAAATCTTTGCCTTTAGAACAAATTTTAGAGTATAACATTTTGTATCTATTCTTTCAGCAATTTGAAATTCCATAGCATCAGACATTGACCTGAATTTTCATCTAGTTGTCAACATAATCATTAAAGGAAGGTTGCTTTAGTTAAACAAAAAGTCCCGGGAACTGCCTCACAAATTTCCCGGGATTTTTATCGGGAAATCCCGTATGAAAAACTCAAGTTGCAACACATCTCACATAAAGTGTTTTTTGGACAACTCTAATAAACATACCTAAACGTAAATAAATAAATAAATTCTCTTGTATATATTTATTCAAATGATTGATAAAGAACAGACCGAAGCAAATATCACATGAATTTAAATAATAAACGATAAAAGGATACAAGTTGTTAGAAATACTTATCCGAGCATAGAGTTTAAAGTTGCGTTATTCAAAGATTAAAAAAGTGTGACTTAAAAATTTGTTTTATACAAAATACAGCAATTTATATAGACTATTCGCTTAAAGTTCTTTTCATTTACCAGAACTTTTGTTTTCCTGAATAAATTGTCAATTAGTAGAGCATCTACAGGGTGTTTTTTTTAGCTGCATGAGAACTTGCGATAACGATAACTATGGTTTGACAACAGAGAAAGTAAAACTGTGTTGACATTTCTATTCAGTAAGGTTTGGCAAGCCATAATGAATCGTTTAACGCTAAAACAAAAAAATCTGTTTGCGAAGTTTATAGTGCACTTTGTCCATTTTACGAAGGTTTTGTTTCCAAAAATTAATCCGCCACATTTGGTTCCAACGAGACGGACGACTTGCCATACAGCGCGCCTAACAATCGATTTATTGCAAAACCAATTTGGTGAGAACTTTATTCCCAGAGGCGGTCCTGTTCACTTGCCCCTCCTGCATACGATTAAATGCTTCTGGATAACTTTTAATGGGGATATGTCAGTTATTAACCTGCAACTCTTGAAGCATTGGAAGCCAATATTAGGGCCACCATACGGCCGCAATACGGCTGGCTTTATTGGAAAAATTAGTACAAAATTGGACTGATCGACTGGACCATGTAGCTCGTGGCCACGGCGGAAATCACATTTAAAAATAATGAAATTATATATCAGATAATAATTAAAAAAATATCATTCCAACAATATTTATGCATTGTATTAAATTTTAGGCTCTTATATAGCTAAAAAAAACCCCTATAACTGGCAAATATAAAGATGAAAAGTAATCTAAAATAAGACTTTCAAAACAATTACCATTTTGCCCTTTCAATTCAAATCTTATATTTTGAGTTTCTGATGAAAAGTTTTATGTTCTAAAATAACACATAACACGACTCTTATTCATATTTAAATAATATTTTAAAGTTGTTTTGAAGAGATTCTAAGCCTTTTCTAAAGAACTATTTAAATAAATCGCATTAAATTCTACAGTGTTCTAATCGCAATACAAAGCTCGTCTATCTGCCTTCACTTAATTCAGTTTTCTGTAGATCAGTGGCACCCAATTTTCATATTCCTATACCTGCGAGTATAGGGCAAAAAATTCTTCCAATGTCGACCTCGCGTTTTTGCCTCCACCCATTGCAAGATTTTTATACCACACTTGCGTTCCACGTTTCAACGCTTTTTATGCGGCATCACTACAATAAAACATAAAGGCCCTAATCATATAAAACGCAGCGCAACGCCAAAGAATAACATTGAAAGCAAAAAACATGTCATAAATATTTTGTAATTTTGTTGTTGCTTCTAACAGAAATTCACATTGCGTTTTAAAATTTCAAACGCTGCATAGCTTGTGTCGTTGAAAATTTTAAAACGGTACCTGAATTTCTGTTGAAAGCAACAACACAATTACAAAATGTTTATGACATTGTTTGTGCCTTCAATGTTATTCTTTGGCGTTGCGCTGCGTTTTACATGATTAGGGCCAAAGCAGAAAGTAAACCTACTTTTCGCATTTAACACCTCAATGCATCCTACGCTTTTGTGCATGTAATTTTTACATATCACTACACAGATTCTAAATTTTTGACAGCGGCGTAGGCAGCGAAAAGGCGTGTAACGCCGATGATGGATATTCGGCTATTGTTTTGTTTACAGTTCAAAAAAGAGAATCAAATTATTTGCCATTCAGATATCGTTGAAGTAAGAAATCGATACGGAATTTTTTTTTATATTACTCAAAATCTTAACTTTATGTTTTGCTGCTTCTACCTTATGCACATAATTATGATTGTGAGTTTTCGTGCACTACTGCTTAAGATACACCTCCAAAAATGATATTTTTAATTTTTTTTAAAAAAGCGTTTCTTCGTCTTACGTCAACATATGTAGATCTATTTCATGCGCCGGTTACGGCCGTATTGTCATAGAAAAAGAAAAATTAAATAATTTTTGAAAACAAATAAATAGAAGGAAACAAACAAACGACAAATTCAATAAATTTTAATTTTCCTATAATTTTTTTTCAAAGGAAAATAGAATACGTAAATAAGTGCGTGTTCTTAAAAATTTACGGCGTTACGTCGTACGTTCTTACGACGCACAGTGGCGCCATTTGAGTTTTTTCGTTGCAAAAATCATATCTTTTGAACCGAATAAGATAATTGAACAGTTTAAACAGCATATGATAGATAACTGTTCAGCCTATGAAATTTGGAAAGGGTGCTACGCTTTGTAGGGGCCTACTTATGGGTTATCAAAGTTAAAATTAGTAGAAAAATCAATTTTATGGTAACTAAAAAAAATTATTTTTACATTTTTAGATTGTTTTTATTTTTTTTCTTAAGGGTTTTATGTTTTAAATTATTACCCAACAAATTAAAAAAAAAATTATTTATTTTTTTAAATTTATTTTTTCAATTTTCTGTAAAATATTCATCACAATTCGTAAGAGAAGGTATATCTAAAAGACTAACAATTTCTAAACTATAATTATTTTGTAACTCTATTCGTGACTTCACATGCCGCAGGGAAGAAATAAGTGGATCGGAAGAAAGCTCTCCAATTGGCAAAGGCTGGTACTCAATTATATCTTTGCCATGCGCCAATATTTTATGGACGGTCGGGGTCAACTTCTTCTGTGGATACATTTCTGCTAAAAGAGATGCAGTTTTCGACGCATATTCTCCATATTTTGTAGAATTTACATTTTCTTTGCAGTTTAAAACATCCAAGATCGTTCCCAATCTTTTCACGATTTGATTGTCAATTCCAATGATTCTAGTTACCTCATCATTTTCAAAAAATCTCCTAGAAGTGTTTCCATCGTTAGAGTTACCGTATCCGTGCTTGGGACAGTCTACTTTTAGTCCAACTTGTTTCAAAAAAACCATCCTGTATTTGCTTCTTTCTGATCTTTTCCTTATCCTTTATTGATGTATTTTCATCGAAGTTTTCCTCCTCTTGTGGTAGGGTATATGCCAGTTTTAGCAAGAATTCCTTACACCTTATCCTTGCGTGCAATGGTGACATTCCATATTCGTAATTCTCCTCATTTGTAGAATCGTTTAAATTACCAAAGTTCTTCTGACAAATAATAATATAAAATCGATAAAAAAAATATAAAAATAATACGAAAAAAGGGGTTTAGATAGGTTTTTGCTAAATTTTTACCTCCAATATAATTCTGTCTATGAACTAATTGAAATATATTATAATTAAGCAGAAAAAGATACTAATCTTAAACTCTTTACAACTAATTATATAAAATTGAGATGTAACATATTATATATGAAATAAATTGAATTGAATTGAAAAAAGTTCTTCTGACTCTTTTTGCAAATCGGGCATGACATTGTTGAGTTTGTTCCTGTCAGTTCGTTTACGACTTTTCCGTCAACCATGGTCAGGTGGAACTCGTAATTGCATTCAATATATTTTCCTTCTCCAATTTGCAGCTTTGTAGGCTTAATCTTGCTTATTTGTTCTTCAATGTCCTTCACCGTAGTCCTTATGAGTTCTGCCGATTCCCTTGCAAACTGAAACATTATTGGTCGGCAATAATGCACTGATGACGGACGTGGATTTTTCCAGTGTAGGGAATCATCCGATTTTAGCCGCAAAGGAACAACAGATGCCATAAACATATTTCCGTCCGATATTGTAGCGTCATCGAAAGATATCCTTTGCTTATAAACGCTTTGTCCGGATGATCCATCGCAGCCCCATTTGCTGATCAATGTCAACTTCTCAGGAAGAATTTTCACTTCCGTGAAAAACTTTGGTGTGGTTGACTTTCTAAACAGTTCAAATAATTTTAAATTGTTCAACGCCATGTTTTCAGTACTTAAATTGTTTAATGGTTTCAGTAATTGTTGCGCCAACTTTCAGTCGTAGACTAATCCAGGCATTATGCTTATTTTGCAATATATAGGCTTATGCTACCATGCCTAAAAATTTACCTGTTCCCTGCATACATATGGATTTAGGCTAAATAATGCAATTTTGATATTATGCACGTGTCCAAATAAGATTTGTGCCTACCTGTAGGGACCATAAGTCAATATTGTTCCTGACCATTTGTACGCCAAAGTATTGTTTATGTGAGGTACGTACCTGCTAATTTCAATGAGTAGTTTTTTTCAAACTATTAGATCAAACTACTGTCAGTCAAAACATATAAGGGATGGACGCCATACAATTTCTGCAACCATGTCTTTTTGAACTTTTTTACCTCTAGAAGCCAAACGGGCACGTACGGGCAGATAAAACCTTTTGAATTATGTAAAGAAATAATCAAAGAACAGGTTTTGCACGTATGGCAAATATAGAAAAATATAGTTTTTTTTTATTTTCCGTCAAAGTTGAAAAATAGTGAAAAAACGGATAGTTTTTAAATAGTGATTTACCAGGAGAAACACAAAGCAAACAGTTAATTTTTTTTTTATCATTATACATTTAATAAATACATCAATCAATACAAATAAAAAATAAGGCGATTCGTTACCTATTTTTCGTGATATTACACCTGAAATCGCAACAAATTGACTAAAAATTGTGTGTTTTTTTGAAAACCGGAAGTCGGTCAACTTTGAACGGTTATATCTTCTAAACTAAAAATGTGATATTATTAAGAGTGGCATATTTGAAATCGTTGAAAAGTTTCCTATAACATGGGTTTATTCAAAACTTCGTCGGCACTCATGAAAATTTTGATTTTTGCAACCTCGCTTGCTCTACGGGCGCCACTGTGCGACGTACAACCCAGTTGTGTTACTAGCATTAAATGTTAATAAAATCAAAAGTCCATTCCTAATTTTCTTTCAACTAAAACAATAATTGATTCAATTAACCCATTAATTAAAATGAAATACTTTGTAAACAATTTTTTTAAATGATAAAAAAAACTGCTAATAATTTTTTCTGTGTATTGCATAAAATCGATAGTTTCGACTATCGATAGTTGCAGAGCACTAGAAAATTCAGAAGCCAGCGCCTTTTGTATCATTATTTAATTTTTTTTTTATTTAAAAAAAGATTTTTTTGCCGACCAGTATAATTAATAAAACTTAGTTCTTTAGCATTTCATGAAGTTGTTTTTATTTAAAATTTATTTAGCGCTTCTAGCACTTTTTGATTAGGGGCACTGCGGTTTTTGATAAAAAATAGTTCATAACACTGGCTGAAGCACGAAAATAACTCTCAACCAATGAAAGTTATTGAGCACTTTCAGTAATAACAGATTTGAAATAATATTAAAATATTTTGTAAATTAGTAAGCGATTTGTCATTTGTGTAGCGACGATCGTGAACCAAAACTGGGGAGGTATGATCAATCCTCCGGTTCGAGATTGTCGTGCTCGCCAGTTTTTTTTCAATTAAAGCGTTAATCAAAAATAAAATCAGTTTTAATTAAAAATTTAATCAAGTGAATTAAAAGTTTACTTATATCAAGAACATTACTGCAGAAAATGTTGGTAATATTAAATAATATGTTAATAATTGTTAGTAACATAATTGTGAGCCGCCGGTACTATAAGTTTTTATTTGTTAATAATTTGAGCAGACGGCACTTGAACCGTGACTCTTTATTTTAATCAAAATGAAAGAAAAGATCTTTTGTGTGATTGTCAATTTTATTCTGACGACTTTCTCTACATTTGTTCCTGCTTAAATACTTTAGTTTTACAAATAGTTATAATTGAATTATCAAAAAGTGTTTCATCTATTAATCCAATGGTAGTAGATGAAGGTTAATATCTAGGGCATCGGAAGGAGTGGTGCGAAGAATCCCTGTAATGTACAGCGAGGCCATTCTGAGCGCCTTTCTCAGTCTTTCCAAGGGGATTCTTCTATCCAAGATTGGCAATCTTACGAGTATGCTGAATACACGGATTGGTCCATTGAACTATCCTCGGGTTTAATCCCCACTTTTTTCCAATGGCCATTTAACTGGAATACATACAAACCAGCTCACGTAGAGGAGTTTAGGTCAATTTCCCTCTATTGTTCGCATGTTGGCGTATTGACAAACTATTCGCATCAATTGTCCTTCGAAGCTTCCGGTCCATTATCTCTTCTTGTGTTTTCAAGCGAAAAGATGTCAGAATAATCGGTCGAAAACTTTTGATTGAAATTATTTTTATGCCCCCCACTTTTGTTGAAAAGACGGTTTATTGGGCTTGTCATTTTGTGTGAAACTTTTTTAATATTCATAAGTATTTATGAAGCATATATATTCTTAGTTGATTTAGCCAAGTTCGTTTGTCTGTCCGTTTTAAACGCGTTTAAGCAAATTCAGATTAACTGCCCGTTCCCCGATATCGAACGTTAACGTTCGCATAGTAAATAACATTTAAAACAAAAACAAAATTTCAAAAATTGTTTTTGTTTTAAATGTAATTTTCTATGCGAACGTTAACGTTCGATGTCGGCGAACGGGCAGTAAGTTAATCAAAGCCGTTCATATTACAGTGGAAGGCCAATATAAGCGGCATGCGGTCGCGCGCGCCACTCAGCTGTGGGCAAATTAGCGCTGCATATTAAAAAGCGGAAAATGGCAAAACAAATTAATTTGATTTACTTATTATAAAATTTTAATTATATAAAAAACGATTTTTGTTTTTTTTTTGTTTTAAAAAAATATGGATAGTGACTTTGAAGAATACTTGTTTTTATTTAGTTGGATTTTCCAAGTTTTTATGATATTGGAGGAAATAGCATAATTATAAACATAATTCAACATATTTAATTTCATTTGGTAGAGGTGTTGCTCAGGAATATTTTGAAATTTTTGTTCCAACATTTTAAAGAAAGGCTCATGCTTATTTGTATCCGGCTGGCGTCTTTCTGTGTATTTTGTAAACTGTGTTACTAAATCACACATCTTTTTGGTCAGTGGATCATCGCGATCTCAATCACGCTTCTTTTTTCTAGAATTTAATGGTGTAATGAGTCTTCGGTAGGTACAAAGTATAGTGACTGATTCATTGACTGAGTACCATATGTACATATTTATATGCATCTGTGTGTACTTTTTGAATGTGCAAATAAAAATATTAAAGTTGAATTACTTTCTTGGTTGGATAGGGTCACTTAAAAACTCCAGGTGATTAATTAAACTCCATGACGTTTCCGCCATAACACTCGCTCTACCAGATAAAAGGTTTTTTTTTTTTTGGTTAAGCTTTACATGATATTTTTCCATCTCGATTGGCTAATAGTTTCTACAGATAACATATGTTAATTTAAAAATTTTCGTACAAAAATTAAATTTACAGACAAATATCTTACCATTTACTTTCATTTCTCTGCTTACTTTAGCCTAGGCATTTGCCCCTTTAAACTTTTTCCTATATCCAATAGAACTATTTTCGTACAAATTATTGTGTTTTTTAATTCACAAAATTAATTTTTCGTCGTCTATTTTTTCCATTTTATATAAATTTTTTCAATTTATCGTGTCAAACTGTTTTCAACATCGTTTTAAGCGGCAAAAAAAAGTTAAACAAAATTCAACTTTGCCGCGTGGCTGCCTATGACAGCATTGCCAAGTTTATTTAATTGTGATATGTAAAACTTTTTGTATGAATAGTTTTGCAAACAAACAAATGTTTTATACACTGGTAATATTGGCCTTCCACTATTGCAATTGAGATGATAAAGATGACAGTTGATTAATAAATTAAACATAACAAACATCTTTAAAGTATTATAAAAGGATAAAAATACTTTATTAAAGTTACCAGAAGATTATTTTAAACATATTGATGATCAAATTGTAAAATATTTATGGATTATTTAAGAACGAAATAGAAACATATAAAATAAACCGCGCTCGGTAGTACGAACACCAGAATGGTACGTTTATTGTGACCGATGCTACATCATACTCCGTTTGTGGTATGTTCAAAGGATTCTATGTGATTGATAAAATGATTCCAAAATTTTTAGTAAATATTTCGCCTAAAGAGGCTTGATTTTCTCATTCTAGATTTTCTCATTCTTTGCTTATTCGTCTAATTCGGTGGTGGTAGTTTTCCATTTTTGACGAATATTGGACATATATGGATGTGAAGTGCAAAACAAAATAGACATAAAGTCTTATTTGTACAACTTCTGGATATTTTTTTACATTGTGCTCGCGAAAGTATCTGGGTCTTTGTTCCTTTTTTCTTGCGCTTCATCAAACAGATCTCCTATCGGTTTCATATTGTGTTGAGTTATTTGTTCCCCATGGCTCAAAATTGTATGACCTTTGAAAGGCTTCAAGAGTATTTGTCGTTGTAAAATAAGGCGATTTTATTATCGTAATCTACAAATTTTTTTTTGCATTTATCTTTCTGCTCCATGCCAGAACTTGTTGTATGATCTTGAATCGTCTTATTAACTCATAATCTAAACGCTTCAGTTTCTGGATAGGGAAAAAATCTCCTTGCAGTATTTTCATCATTCGAGTTTTGGTTGGTCGATTATAAGGGGTAGCGGAAGATATTGTTCATGCATTTCTTTTTCTTTGTGCTGCCTTTTTCTTCAATTTCTTTGTTTAAAGATATGTTCCATAAAGCGTGTTCTAGCTTGGATAGCCGATAATAAGCTTCCTTAAAGCTCTCGTCTTGTGTTAAGGGATGACTCAATTGACTGGATGTCTTTCGGCATATAACGCATCTTGATGATGTCCTTGTTTCGGCTAAGACTTGTGCAACGTTCCCATCAATTATTGTGAGACACATTTTAAAATTTACTTCGATCCCTTGATCATCAAATTGAAATAAAACTGGTTGAAGTTATTTAATTCGATTTTTATTTTTTGAACTTCTTCAGTTATGACATCGTTTGTTTACTCTTTGAATGCAAACTTTTTTGGTATGCAATACTTCGTTGAAGACGGAATTTTATTTTTCCATACCTCAGTTTCTCTCGCTGAACTAGTTGACGGATCTAGGCCAGTATAAAATTTTGTTAAACGTAATGGAACAAAAGATACCATAAATAAAGAAGCATCTGAAGAATTTTCAGCATTACGTTGCTGGTGTGGCTTCTGGCCAGAGGATTCATAACATTCCCATTTAGAAATTAAAGAAATGCTGCCATTTCCAAGCGTTTTTAACAATCTTTCTGCGGTATGTTCAAGAAGATCTTGCAATTTTATTTCTGCCGAACTTGAAGTAATACTAATAGCAGATTGTCAAGGCAACCATTCTTTTTTTGCAGAAACTAAATCACTCAGGGAGTATCCAAAAATACTCTTCATTAGTTCGCTTTCTTGGTTCCATATACTGATTTTTGGTTAACTTCAAACCTAAAAACAGTGGCAACGCTTCTGCTAAAGTAAATTTCTTATCTTCAGTTGGTGTAGGAATGCGTTTTAAAATCCTCTTTGTCCTCCTTGTAGTCACCTCCTACGTTTTGTTTATCATTTCAATTTTATTTTTCTTATTTTGTGTTGGTTGAATTTTGTGCAAAAATGAATCCATAATATTTCTTTGAGAAATTTGTTCATTAACATTCCTAAGTTTGCGTCTTTTAGATCGTTCACTTAATGAATATTTTGGCTATGCTGGTGGTCCCTTTTTCCGCTTTCTTTAATAGTTGAAGATGAACTCTCAAAACAAAGTCATTTTGCTAAGCATTCTCGATGGTTTGAGAGCATTTAAGAAAATGTTTGAGAAACAGGTACAACAGCTGTTTCTTAAACATTTCAAAAATTTTGCCATTTGGTTTTTATGTTTTTGTTTTAATTATTGATTACATTTATTAAAGAATTAATTGTTAAATATGTGCAGTGTAATACCATTTTCATCTTGATGAAAATAAATACACTGTGCTAGTTGAAAAAACAGACAAGCCGGGGACCTGGCGTTTTAACATAATTCGGGTACGCTCTGGTTTTCGAAATATACCGTTATATCGAAAATGGAAGAGGTTGTACAACATATGTTTGCGTAGCTTAAAACGATTTCGTTAACCGAAATTCCACAATAAAATTTTCAAAAAAAATTAAATTTTGGCAACATTTTGAAATTTTTGTTTATTAAAAATTCATCAGAAATGGGAAAGTGCAGCTACGCTTTTAATTTTTTCCAGACATATAAAAAACGAAGCTGCAAACAACACAAGTTATAAACGATTAAGATCATCTGTTAATAACTTTTGATTTTATTCACAAAAGTCGAAAAATTTTAATAAATTTAAGCATTTCATGAAACGCATTATTTTATTGGAGCCCCCTTAAGGGATGAATTTAAAGGGCAAGTATGTCTCGAGAAAATATTAAGGAAAAAAACTAATTGAGGTCGGTCATTCATTATATCCCACTAAGGCGACTCCTGGGCTTTTATGGCACTTTTTCTTCAATATATATCTAGTCTGTATTTAACATTATGTATGGGAGCCCCCTTTATGAATGGAGAAAGCGGGTTGGTATGTTAGAATTAAGTGATTGGAAATGAAAACAAAGTGGTGTTGGTCATACATTTGGCCCATCTAGGGGTATCCTAGGCACTGCAGAGCCAAATTTAGGAATTTCAATAAACCGCAATATTGTGGACTTTCGGTTTATTTGTTCCATAAACTAAACCGTTTTTGAGTTACGCAAACATACATTTGTTATGCAACATCTTCTATTTTCCAAATAACGGTTTATCTCGAAAACCAGAGCTAACCTAAAAAAAAGGTTAGGCCCACTGAATCCAGGTGCTCACGCCAGGTGCCCAGCTTGTTTAAAAAAAGTGTCAATTTCTATCACAGTGATATCAGCGGGATCTCCGTAATAGTATTAAGCCATTATTAAATTAGATTGTTAGCTGGTAGCTTATCAATCACTTAAAAACTGATTGAATATCTATTTTTAATATTTAAACAATTATTTATACAGCATGAAGTTATCCAGCTAGCATTTGGGAGATCATTTCTTGTTATATTCATCAAAATTAGATGGCTTTTGATGATCAAAAACTGATTTATCACTTGGCGAATGATTTCTAACTGTTTGGAATTTAAGGTGGGGCACATAATAGTCGCTGTAGTATAACGTTACGAATAGCGCTGCAAGCTGTGAAAAGTTAAAAACGGCAGTTTGAATGTAGTGTCAGCATAATACGTAGTTGCAGTATTCGTTGCATTAGAAGTTGAATCTTAAAATTTTAAATTTTGAACTTTGTTGCGCTACAGATCATTCATCAGCTTCAGCTACTATTACAACTACTTTATTCTATTCCAGGCCTAAAACTGATTTATCAACAGAGCGATTGAAAAATTATTCAGATATGTTTCATTCATATGCTCAAAGAAATCAGAAAAATGTTTCACAAATGATTATTTGATGTGATTCATCGGTAGGGTACCTTTTTCTCACAACGAGAGTATCATTTATGATAGACAAATGAGCTCACATGCGGGTATTTTGCTCGTGAAGTTCATTCCTAAATGATTAGATTACAAATAACCCTGCCTCTTAAAAACGTCTTTTTGCTCTGTGCTTCATTTGCCTACATTTGTTGAATCTTGCCAGACACTTTTGCTATAAAAAATCGTAAGATAACGTACCAACAGTTTTTGATTTTCGTTCTGGCATCTATTAACAATTAAATAATTCCGAAACAATATTGAATAAAAAAAATAGGGCACAAGGTGCCCTGCGTGTGGTTTTTAGACCCGCTTCCTTTGGGTAAAAATCATCAACTCATATTAATAAAAGGATCGCCAAAATATTTCAATATCATAATTAAGGCAACATTGATTTTTAGTTGGTTCAAATAAAATTAGGACAAAAGGATGAGAAGGATTATTTCTTCTTATTTCTTCGATCTCAATATTTTGTTTGGGGAACAATAAAAGAAATTAAAATAGTTTATGTTAATGACATTTAACATAACCAACAAAGTTCTTGTAATAAATTTGTCGCTTCAATGCATCGAATAAAAAACATCGAAATTCATTCGAAATTGATGAGTAAAAAAATTTCGATTGTTTCGATGTATCGATAACTATATACAGTGGTTTTAAAATATCGATGTATATCATCTACCACTACCAACCACCCTAAAAAACTGATATTTTTGTTAGAACAACGAACATTATTTGCTGGTGGCATGCACCGATTGCTATTTAATTTTGAATAATCTCGAATTATATGGTTACAAATCAAACTACTAAATATCGTGATTATCGGCCCATGTTCGACCATAGGCCCAATATAAAGCCCAATCTTGGAAAACGCTTTAGTACGCCTAAAATTTTAAGAAATAAAGATCTTGGGTACAATTTAGAAATAACATCATTAATTGGGATAACCGGTTCATAATTTATCATAAATCGCTTCTATTGGAAAAATTTTATTAATTTTAAATGTTTCACATAGAAGCACATTCGTAATAATTTTTAATAAGATAAACTAAATAAACTGAACTGATTAAATATGAAAACGATTTTGATATTTGCTCAAGTTTGTAAAACTGTACAGTGAAGTGTATGTTGTAAACGTTAAGTTTTGTCGTGGTTTTTTTTTTGTTTCTTTTTTTTTTTTTTTATCAATTTTAAAACATATAATGGAAAGATTTGATTTCAGAAAAAAATTAATGCCGCTTTAAATATTGTTGATTTAAAAATTGCACAGTCTTCTCAATGAACGTCACGGTTTCTTATTACATTAATATTTCCATCGATTTAGAACCCGAAGTTTAATGGAAAAGTAAAAAATTTTAAAAAGTAATACATTTGATTTGTCACTTCCAAATGCTTAAGTTTTCTGAAACCATAAAGGATATTTCTAATAGCCCATAAATTTGAATTGTAAAAATAAGTAAAACAAATAAATTTTTTTCAAAAGATAATTCCATGGCATTAACATTTGAAAATATTTTTTGGCATATAGGCACCGTGACTGTTCTTGACGAAACGCACTCTGGATGTCCAATTTTTCGAGCATTTGTGGAAGTACATATGTAATATTCCTTCAAGGCGCAAATTGTTGTTGGTTTATTAACATAAGCCAGTGGCCTCTCGTCAGAATCGAGAGTGTCAAATCGTAGGATCTTTTTCTCGAAATCAACCTTTTGGCCTAATTTTTGAAAAAAAATAAGGACCGATGATACCACTAGCTTGTAAATTGCACTAAAATGTGCATTTTTCTAGATGGATTCTGTTGTGTATTGGTCTCACTCAATTTGAGGCAGATTTTTTCATAACAAATCGATTTAGGCAGACGATTATGTGCGCTGGAAAAATCATAAAGTCGCCTTTTAGTTGCGCGAATCGATGGACGATTTTTAAAGTTAATTTGCATAGTTTGGAATTTTTATAAAATAAAACGTTAATATTATGTTAGGTGTAATTTTAGTTAAAATGGACAATTTTTATTCATCTCAATTGTAATTTTGAATTTTTCTGGTGGTAACACTGGTCACAAGTTTCGGTTACTCATTTCCAGACTGGAGCACTGAACTTGTGTACATAGCTGCCAGATAAAATTGGTCGAAAATCGTAAAATGTTGAGGAAAAAATCGTCAAAATCGTCAAATGGACTAAGCTAAATCGTCACAAAAATCGTCATTGTAAAAAACCACTAAATTTTTATAAGTTTTGAAAATTTATTGTTATTTTTAGTTTTCGTTGCTAATAAAATTTTAATATATTCCGCCTGTTTTTGAAATTAAATAAAAATGTTCGTTAAGAAACGTATTATTGAAGTAACACAACTAAACATTTTTCAAGACCAATAAAATCAGACTTTCTGAAAGAAAAGTTTGCCTACCGGAGATCGAACTTGTACCTACTAAACTAGTACAAAGATCACCAGTGCTAAGTAGTTCTCGACTGTATACTTTTCTATACTATCTTAATGCTCAAATTAGCATTGCGTGTGCTTAGAACATCACTAGTACTATTGGTTCTAGTCGTGTACCAGTACACTTGGACCCAATTGGATATTTTCAATTAATTTTTTTTTTAAATTGAACGCATCTTTTCCTGATATGAGGCATATAAAAAAAATATTTTTATAAACTTTAAACACAGGATAAATTTAAAATTTTGTTCGATTTCAATTTCTCGTGACTTCCATTTCCATGGCCGTAAATAGTTTATTTAAAATCAAATTTAAAAATAAGTATCAAAATTTTTATGTTTAAAAAAATGTTTGCACAAAAATTCTATCAGTTTACAAGTGATGATAGAACTCTTAAAAATATGCATCGTGCTAAAAAAACAATCGAATTTTATATGATGAACAGCTAAGACATGAAAATTACTGCCAATCAAAAAATTCAAATAAAATTATTTTAGAAGCTTAACGAAAACGTGAAATTATATTAAAAATATTTGTAAGTTTGAACAAAATTTGTCATTTAAAAAATCGTCAAATTTGGGGTATAAATCGTCCTATCGTCAATAGACCATTTTGGTAGCTAAAAATCGTCAAAATGACGATAAATCGTCAAATCTGGCAGCTATGCTTGTGTAGTGTATGGCTGGCATTGAGCAAAAAAAGTACGTGAAATATTGAGAGAATAGGACAAAAAAGCTTTAATAAATTTTAATGTTTCTCATAGAAGCACTTTCGAAAAACTGTTTAGTGTAATAAAAATATTTCAAGAAAAATAAAAAATTTCCTTTCTATTTTACATTTCTGTACATTTTACATGAATATTTAAATTAACGTTTTTTATTATGAATTAAACTGTTCACTTATTCAGAAAAATATTTAATTTGGTTTTTAGAAAGTATGAACCTCATTAAAGATTTTTTGGTATGAATCCTCACTGTTTTTTTACAGGGTAATAGGATATGGAACTATTCTATTTCTACGTTTTAAAACAGAATTATGTGTATTGTAAATATCAGTTGGCCAAATCATATGTTTCTTTATTATCCCCTCCTTTTTTTTTTTTGTCAAGTACACAATAAAAAATGAAGCTTCCAACGAAGCCGGTTTGTAAGGGAGAAACGTAAAAGTTTCGCTTACCATAACGCTTACGGAAGACTTGAATTTTATATGGCGAGTACCCACTTTTAATATGCTCCATTACAAACCTGCTTCGTAGTAAGGGAGGGTCGAGGCTCTTTAAATTTTATATATATTTTTTTTAATTTATTAAGAATTCGTTCACTTACCTTACTGCACCTCTGTATGGTTTATTGCGTAGCGCATAAATGTGGTGCTTATTTTTTTAAATGTACCATTAGTGCTTCGCAAAATAAGAAATTTTTTTATTGGGTATGTACATATGTTGCAATAAATGTTACTGAAAATATCAATTTCTATTGGAATTTAATAATTTTTTCAATGAAAACTAATTTTATTTACGTAGTTAGTTACAAACTTGTGTTTTTTTTTTGTTTTTGTAAAAATTTAATTATCTATATAATTGTAATTTGATGCCTAGTCAAGTTAATAATTGATATACACTATAATTTCATTGGTATTATTATGCATTAATGTGGATAATTTAAATATTAATTATTGACATTGTCATTAACTCAGATTTTAAGATTGTTTTAAATTTAATTTTAACAATTTTTGTTTTTTTTTTTTTTGTTTTAAATATTCGCATTGTATGAATTTTGTTTTGTCTGTTTAAACAGTGTGCCTATTGTGATAAATTAGTTAATAGTAAATAAAATATGTATGTAAAATATATGTAGATATAAATATCACAAAAACAAAATTAAACTTTTATAAATAATTGGCCAACATTATATTATACTTGTTTATTGATTAATAAGCGTATTCTTAATTCCAATAAATTATTATCTATAATTATATTTGGTATTTTTGTACATATTATAAACATAAATTAAGGAAATAAATACATAAAAAAGAATTTTATAATGATACGAGAATAATAAATTTAAAATGTAAAATGTATTAAAAAAAAAATATAATCGAATGATATCTAAATAATTGTTCACAGTGTTAACTAAGAAATAAATCACTCGTTACACGTTCGAAAAGTTTAACATACAAAAATATTTAAATTTCATATTAAAATGCTCACATACAAACGTTCTTTGTAGTAGTATCTAGTATGTGTAAACATACCAAGCGGGGAAAAAAGGCTTTTTTCATACATAAGGCCTCCCGGCCGTATTCCAACTTAATTTACAAGGCACGACATTTAAGGCCAAGTACTTGCCTTCTCGCATCTACATTGAAGGCTTCTAGATGGCCTTCTGAAAATAATTAAGCTTTATCTAAGTATACATTTCCACACAAATACTAAAAAGAAGATTTTGACACCCTGATCTAAGAATAGAAATTTTAATTTGTAAAATATTATATAAAAGTCATTCTAAACGACCTTTTCGAAGAAGGCAGTGTGAAATGAGTAAAAGTTTATTAAAAATGCAATTGAAGCACAGCCGCAAATAACGTTAGTTTACTCTCTTACATTGCTTAAACATAAAATCACACAAAACTATGCACCCAAAATGCAAGTCAAAGAGTCAGCCAGTGCAAGAACGTTGTAAGTTACGAACAATAAATGCAAAATTACTGCTTCGTAGAATGACGTCTTAAAAGTCGCTTGGTTAGTGGAAAAACGTTTTAACTGACATCGCGATTGTGGATATAAAACGTTTTTGCATAAATGTCACGATTATTTATGATAATCTAAAAAAAAAAAATAAATAATACTTCCATTTAAGAGCGTTTTTTTTGCTCTCCTGAAAAATAATTGTTTTGGCACTTACAACGTTATTCATGGCTGTGCTTCAATTTAAGTCCTTCTTTTTTCCCACAGGGTATGTGCAGATTAAAAATCTACAAATAAAAAAATAAATTACAAAATGTTAAACATAATATCATATTCATACTTAATAATTATTGATAAAACATAAAAAAAAAATTACTAATATTAAGTGTAGTAATTATTAATTTAAAATATGGTTTAATATGTAACTATTACTTTAAATCTAATTATCTAAAAAAAACTAATGTTAATACATAATAAAAGCTATGAAACACTTATTCATATATAGAAAATAATGATTTTGTTTTTTTTTTGTTTTCTAATATTTCCCTTGCACTCATAGAAATGAACTGTTATTGGTCGGATATTGAAAAAAGGTGAAATCAATTAAGTATTCTAATTCTTTAAATATTAAAAACATGAAAAAAACCCCAGTGGTACACAAGTGAAAAAAAAATAATATGCAAGAGTTTGCATATGGGGCACTATTTGTGAAGCGGACAACCCAATAAAAAAATTTTGTTGGCATGTGTGTCAATTTTTTTGTATGATGTTTATTTTCAGAGTTATAGGGCGGTAAAGTGTCTAATTTTAAGATTTGACGTTCTATAAATTTGATATGAAGGAAGGTATCATAATGAAATTTGGCAGTTATATAGATTTAAAAGTTCTTAAATTTTTGATTTAGAAATACCTCAATAACCAATCCCGGAAAAACGGCTTTAAAATTTTTTTTTTAAAGGGATATAATGTCACTATTTACCACTTGATATTGATCAGAATTTTCTAGAAAATAATGGACGTATTAGAAAACATTACTGCTCTAATTTTGTTGAATTATTTGAATTTTTAACTTAAATTAATTTTTTTGTTTGAAAAATTTGATATGGGATAGGGCATGTGGGAGCAGTGATGGTATACGTAGAGAAAAATCCCTATTCGTATGGATTTTCTTCTATAAAAATCACCGTAGGGAAAAGAAGGGCAGATATGTTGAAATCATTAAAATGTAGGGACTTTTCAAAAATGTGGCAAAACTGTATATATTTGACAATCTTTTTCGATTTGTGATAAAATACTTATAAAATTGTTGATACGTCAACATTACAAATTGTTAAATTTCTTTGAGTGATCGCTTGCCCCATTTCAACGTTGATTTTATGGTTAATTTGTGAAACTCTCTTTTAAAATAATTAAATTTTTAGAGCAATAAATAGATAAATTGTTTAAGATGGGCATCAAAAACTTTTGGAGTTAATTCACCAAAATTAAAAATTTAATTTTCCTCTTTAACCGAAATTAGTTATCTTTGATTTATCACTGCCACATGAAATTACAGATAGCGAAAGGTCTTTACACACCCGTTAAATTTTTTGACGTCCTGCACGTAACCACTAGTTTTATTAAAAATATTTGCTTTTGCAAAACGTGTGGCTAAATCAAACATCATTAAACAGTTTCTAAATTAGATTATACAATTACCCTCTTAGAAATAAAGTTTAGTAAATAAATAGAATTTGTTAAATGTATCAATTTACTGGTCACGCTTTTTTGGATTTTTTTCGTCAAACATTTGTTAGGTCTGAACATACCTTTAGTCATAAAATTGTTTCCCCAATTTGCATTGTCCGCTCTTTTTTACAAGACGAATGTACCTTTCAGTGCACCGAATATCATTTAAAAAATGGTATCCCTACACCTGTAAGATTGTTAGGAAATCACAAGTTAAAACTATCACAGACAAATTAATTTTTTTAGTATTCAAACAAAATTTAAAAGTACAAAATACAAAGTGTATATCACTTGTTTTTTGGGTATTTTTATTTTTGGTTTATTTATTTTTAGTTTATAATAAGAACTGATTTAATGGTGTGTAGGCATTTGTTATAAAATAAAATGTATATACTAGAGTATCCACTCAATTAATCGTTGATCGGTTAATCGAAGACATTTTTCGTCATTATTTGATCGAATAATTAAAATAAGCGATTTCAAATAACGAATAGCTCGAACAATTTATGTCAATGAATCGATTAAAAGTAATTTCCTAGAAAATTCTACTTTTTTAATATAAAAATGTTTTATTCTTAGATTTCTAACTAATAAAATACCTACCAACTAAATAACATGTTGTTTAATTCTGTATCTATTGTGTTACACGCAATTCTGAACACATTTTAATCCCTTTTTAGATGTGGGTGTACCCGAGACAAATTATGCAATAAACGATTAACTACTAATTCCATACGTAAGGATTTTCTTACTAAAATAGCGCTTTTTTATATTGAGTTTGACGTTCATTGTAAAAAAATCAAACAGCTTTTAAAAATGTGTAAACCATGCACTGTCAGATTATGGGTTACCTGTTTTTACCCGACCTTCAATTTCTTTATTACCTCGTATCATCCAAACGGCTGGATGAATGTTGACCTTATAGATATTGTTGGATTCGTTTAAAAACCCGAAGTGTCCTTTGATAGGTAGTTGAAAACAAAAGTACAGATTGTTGGCCCAAAATAGTAATACGATAAAAGAAACAAATTACCCAAACATATAGAGTAGAGCTTTAAAATGAAGAAAAATTAAGTTATCAGCCATGTTCGGTAAATCGAATACATATGAGTGAAATTGAAGTCGAACAAACTGGATGCAGTTCAAAAAGCTTATATAAGGGTTCCTTTTATATACTTCATACTTTGGGTTCTTATTTTAACCAGAACTTCTATGAGAATCAGTAAAAATACGGTGATTTTAAAAAATAACTGAGAATCTCCATTTATTTCAATTTTACTTGATTTTCAGAAATAATAAATTAGTTAAATTGAATTACGAATAATAAATTTGTCTTAATTTTCTTAAGTAAAATAAATAATTAAAAATTAATTTATAAAACTATCAGATGAAAGCCTATGTTGAATTCCCGTATTAAGTTTTGCAGGCGAGATATAATTACTTGTAAGTTATACACTGAAATAAAATCAATGGACCCCGAATGCTGCTTTGGCTTTCTGATCATTGTATAGTCTGTTCAACCGAAGTAGTATTTAATTTGTTTATAGTTTCGTTTTTTTTATTTCCTTAATCTTGTTTCGGTATCGGTATGTTTGATTTTTTAATTATTTATTTTATTTAAAAGTTTAAGAACTGTATACGTGGTATAAATAAATTGTTATTTTATTGTTGAACTATTTCTTCTATTTATGCTTATTAATATAATAAAAGTATAAAATCAAACAGACATGAATGTTTTTCCCTTATACAATTATTTGAATTATTCGAGTTATTCGAGCTATTCGAACATATTAAAACTCTTATTCGATTAATCGGGCAAAATTTAAATTTAAAATTCGATTAATTCCTTACTCGAACCAAACCAAAAGTCAAAAATTTAATACTTTAGTATGTATATACATTAACACCAACGGTTTTATTTGCATTGATATATTATCATTTAAAAGTTGAAGGGATTTTTTCAGGAACAATTTTTTGAGCGCGTAGGGATAAATAGGGATTTATTTCGGGCTACGTAGGGACTTTTGAAAAAAGTCTTTAACATCACTGTGTTAGAGTAACAAATGTAAAATTGATTCTTCAAGCATATTCATAATCAGTGCTGCCACGACTAATAACATTTTTACAACCAAAATTTTTGAAACCAAATGTTACCAAATGTTAAAAAATATAACCCAATTAGTAATGTCATTTGTTAATTGAAAAAACATTAAAATATATAGGAAAGTACTGATTACAAATAAAGAAAACAAAGCAAGAAATGTAATTCTTGTTCATATTAAACAAATAACGAGACACTTGAATTAAGAGTTTTTATTTAGTTGAGAGCTTTTTCATAAAAAATATTTTTATTTTATTAGGGTTTAACCCGTCAAATTTCAATACAAAATTCAGTTTATTAAAAGTTAATAAATTGAATGTTTGTGAATATATCCTTTACAAAAAACTAAATTTGTGTTCCCAGTTATAAATAACAAATACGGAAATATTAAATTGTTTTCCGCTTTTTAACTGTCAGTGAATTGGCTGCCAAATGTTGCGATTTTTTAATCCTCTTGTTGATGGAAATTTACGTTTGGCAATTGTTGTCAAACAGTAAATTCTATAAATTTGAAAATTATAGATTAGAAATCAATTTATTTTTGAAAAATCTTCTAAATTCCTATTTGTTCATTTTAAACAAATTGTTAATGAGAAAATCGTAGTGCAAAGTACAAGGGATGGGCAATAAATATCGATATATCCAAATATCTGCTTACAATACTGCTGTTTTTTAATAATTGTATCATATTTTTTAACTAATATTAAGAAAATAACGGCGCTTATCCATTGTACGTTTTCATAGATTACACAACTAAAAAATAAGCGCAGAAAAAATATTCTGAAAAGGGTTCCTAGAATTATGCAAAGAATCGCCTTAATTATGGCGTATTAGGAGCAATAGACTCATTAAAGCTGAAATGTTAATAATAAAAAAAAAATATTTAGTTTTTTTTTTTTTTATTTGAACATTTTCTTACATATTAAAAATAAAATATTGCACAGCTTTCTTGTATGTGTCACAAGTTTCGTTTACCGGCAGTATATAATCCGGCATTATATAATCGCAATTAATATTTTTTTAGATTTCATATGGCGAACAAATAAAAATTTTTTTTTTCTTCTTTATGCGAGGAACACAACTGGGACGAATGACGAATTTCGCCCTACTCGACGAATTTTTCCGTAAAAATTCGCTGAGTAAATTCGTCGTATGAAGCACAATAACGACGAATAGCTGGCAGCTTTTATAATTGAGAAAGTTGATTACTGTTTGTGCAAAGAGACAGAAATAATGTGACCATGTTCAAAAAAAGAATGCTTAAAAATAAAAACATAGCCAAAAACACAACTAAAAACTATTTTTATAGCCAAATACTTTGTATACTTATTTTATGTGTTATACAATAAAAATAAAAAACAATTATTAAAGTAAAAAGTAACTTTATTTACTAAACTACTTCTTAACCAAAACCAAACATGGGCATCTAGTACTGATTTGTTCGTCGTTCGCCGGCGTATGAAATAGAATTAAATCTATTTAAAGTTCGCCGAGTCTGGCGAATTTTTGCCGGCACCCTGATTGTGTGCATTTTCATATACACAAACGTCTTTTATTTTTGGCGACGAATATTCGCGGCCAAAAATTCGTCGTTCGCCCCAGTTGTGTTCCTAGCATTACTTTATTTAAATTTTTTTATTGTAGAATTAACTGCCGGTCCCTTGAAATCTTAATTTTAAAATTGGTTATTGTTTTAAATAAAAGTTAAGCCAATGAAAGTTTCGTTCGAAATCGAGGGACAGGCAGCAAATTTGAAATTAAAAGAAACAATAATAAGTTAGAATGGAATTACATGTAATATGTTTGTACATATGTAAATATGTATTGATATAGGTATATTAAGTTTTTAAATTTGGTAATAATTTCAGCTTAATACGTTCGATACATCGATAATTTTAATTAATAAATTAATATATCGATATATTTATTTTATTTGCCCATCCCTACAAAGTACAATTTATTCGAAGTCATATAAATAAAAACGCCATGTAAATAAAATCGTTAAAGGTTTAAAAAAAAAGTAAATTGCAAGTGTACCAAGGATAACATATTTATGCGTATTATTATTTTAGAAAAAAAGTAACCAAAATAAAAAAAAAATATTCACATCTCCACATTGAGAAAAAATAGTACCAATTTTGGTTAGAAATAACCAAAAGCGGCAGCTCTGTTCATTATGTTGTCTTTCGAAAAATATAAACATTTTTGGATATGTTGTGAGATTTTTGAAATATCCTTTGTTTGCGTCTTACTGGTCGAAGGCTCCGGGTGATCCAAATTCTTTATCAATCGCAATGGAACAAATGACACCATGAAAATATCTTTATCTGAAGTATTTTTACATATATGTATATTGCTTGTTTTGTTTTCGACCAGAAGAACCATCACATTTGCTTGTTCCTAGAGCCCACCTTGAACGTCAGGGACTTACAGATTTGCAATGTGGTGGTATCGATTACCAATCAGTATTTGACGGCGAGCGCGTTGTAAAAAATGTAAAGTGTAGTGAACACCAACCATTCCTTTTTAAACTGCTAATAGTGTAATATCCACCTTCGCTGGAATGAAAAAAGCATCTTTTCTGTCATCTATCACACTATTTAAAGCTGTCAAAACTTTTTATCATATTTTATTTCTCTTATACAATTGGCTCTTCCCATACAAAGACATTATAGATTACTGTGTGTCTGGGGAGCGGAAAGGGCCAAAGTATTCAAATTAAGTACAATCATCTTTGTTATAAAAACACAACATCCGACAAAATGTGGGCGGCATTCCATGTGTTGATGGACAACAGCATAATGCCCTTGACCACTTCCTCTCTTCGCACCCTCAAAAGTACGAAGTTGAAGTTCTAGCACCTCTCGGTAACTCGGATCATTGCACCATTTCCGCCTCTTTTCCGTTCTCCGAACTTTGAAACGTTTCACGACGGGCTACCAACCCATCAATATTTGTTTACGGAAAAGCTCGTTGGGCTGAGCTCAATGACTTTTTTTAGACATTTTAATTGGAAACTTGGTTTACTGGACAATGACGTCAATGCGATGGCGAAAATGGTGGAAAATGTTATAATGCTAGGAATGAAAACGTTCATTTCAGATAAAAAAGTTTCGAATAAACCTAGATCTAAATCTTGGTTTAATAAGACGTGAAAATTAGCAGTCAGATCCAGAGAGGAAGCATTTAGAAATTGGCGTAACAATAACAACGATGATAATGAATTGCTACGCAAAATGGCAAGGTCTTCGTGTGTCAAAGTACTTAAACGGGAAAAATCTTCACAAGCAACGTCTTCATACTGAAGTTCTTACTGCTTCCCGAGGTAGTAAAAGCTTCTGGTAATTCGTTATATACCAACTCTTTTAAAGGATGGCCAAACATTCACGGACCCGGTTGATAAGGCTAATTGTTTTGCCGAAATATTTGCTAATAATTCTCATTTACCGGCTAGTAATCAACTACTATATGAACTCGAAAAAGTATCGGTAACTATGCCAAAGATATTTTTTCGAGCTCGAGCTGATGGAATACCTGCACTGGTCTTGAAGCAGTGCTCTTCGACGCTAGCTCGTCCCTTAGCAAATCTTTTCTGCACTTTATACCATGCCGGGGAATTTCCCATCTGCTGGAAAGTTGCTAATGTAACGCCAATTCCTAAAAACGGAGCGGCTAATAACCCTGAAAATGACCGCCCAGTTGCAATTTGTTCGGCAATTTCCAAAGTTATGGAGAGTATGGTAAATCACCATCTTGTCAAATTTTTAGAGTCAAATTACCTACTACTAAGCTACCGCAGGTATGACTTTCGTAGAGGTCACTCTACTGGAGATTTACTGGCCCTGTTATCAAACGAGTGCAATATTCTTTCAGGGGTGCCGTAAGGCTTCGTTCTTTCTCCTACGCTATTTCTTATTTTTCTAAATGACCTTCTTAGTCAAACTTCCAACCCTATCTACTCTTTTACAGATGACAGCAGCCTTTGTCATTCGTATTCATTTGATTATAGACCAAGCGTGTCGGATGTTAGTGCTATGAGACAGAACATGAATGATACGCTTTGCCGAGACCTTGATATAGTCTCGGAATGGGGTCGCGTGAATAGGGTAGATTTTAATGCCCGAAACACCCAATGTTGCGTGCTGACGCATAAACGCGCGACGGATCAAGGAGCCTCATCTGTATACATAAATGGGTGGTATAAGCTTTGAGGAATCAGAATCTCTTGATGTTCTGGGCATGAGGATATAATGTGATGTCCGATGGACAGAACATATATTTAAGGTGTCGAAAGAAGCATTCAAGTGGCTCGGCTTTTTCAAACGGTGTAAGACATACTTCACTCCATCACTGATCTCCTTACTATTTATACCACCTATTAGGGTATTCATTTAATCGGGCTTTTGCTTTAATCGGTTAATCGCTCGATTAATTATCCGAGGTTTTGGTTAACCGATTAATAAAGTTTTTTTTATAAATTAAGTAATTTCAATACATAAAAATGAATAAATTATTAATTATTTAGAGTTTAATTTTTAAAAAAGCAATAACACAACAGTTTTTGAACTAACACGAGCAAACAAAAAAGAATTCATAAATATGTAATACATATTTTTTAATTAATACATAAATATCATGTAGTAATTAAAAAATAAACTGTTTGATAATTTTATTAGTTATTTCAATAGTTTAAGGAGACATTAAAAATAATCTTTTAGAAAAATGTTTAGGATTGAAGCCTTTATTTAAGCGATTCTTTTCTTTAGTTTTGATAAATCTTGACTTGGAAAAAATTCTTTCACTTATCGTTGATGTTGGAGAAATCGAACGTAATCCATAATACAGAATATCTAATTACTCAGTCCTTTTCTTGGACTTCTCTTAACGTATAAAAATCTTACATTATGTCATTATAGTCCTGTTTTAATTTTGTTATATTTTCAACACATCTAATTGTTTTGGTTAATTCTGTTAAATTGATTTGAGAAAATATGAGAAGAAACCAATAACTAAACACATACATACATATGGGAAGTTGCAGTGAAAATTCTCCTTTTTGTAACGTAACGCCAGAAGTAATTTATATCGTTTATCAAAAATTTTATATGTATAATTTACTTTTTTATATGTTGTGTAAAGCGCAACTAGCTCTACATTAAGTTGCAAAAGGGATAACTTTTAAACATGGTCCTAAAATACAAGCCTATTTGCTTTCTGGCGTTACATTACAAAAAGGAGACTTTTCGCTGGAAATTCCCATATGTACCTAAAACTTCGGTTAATCGGTTAATCGACTGAAATTAACCGGATTAATCGTTAATCAAAAATAGCCAATTTTAAATTAGCCGGTCAGTTAATCGGGTAGTACTTAATCGGTTAACCGATTAACGGTTAACCGAATGAATACAACTTTCATGTATGGGCCGATGATTCAAAGTATATTTTGGAGCTTCTCGACCCTGTGCAGGAGAGGGCGAAGGTTCTCGTTGGTGACAGTAGGGTATCCAATTCTATTGACTTCGTTGAGCACCGTCGCAATATAGGTTGTATTTGCCTGTTTTATCGTTACTACAATTAGATGTGTTCTGATGAAATTAGGGATCTGGTTCCCGAAACCCGCATGCTTGTTCGTAATACACGTTTTTCCTCAAGAGCCCACCCTTTTGTGGTCGATTGGCGGATAAATCGTACACCGCATTGCAGACAAAATTCGTTTTTTAGCCGGCCTGTTCGTATGTGGAACATCCTTCATGCTGAAGTCTTCTCTCTCACTTTCAACATGAATTAGTTCAAGTCGAATGTTCACAAACACTACTCCCTCTATCCTCCTTCTCATAACCTTTTTTCCTAGTTCCAACACAATGCCTTGAATTTGTAGGGGTCATCCCCTGAGTGCTGGTCCTACCCATTTATTTATATCTAAATAACGGTATTTTTATAACTTTCCGTACTTATCGCACCATGTTTAAGGATATATAATAGACGGCATAGCCGAATATAGCACTCTTACTTGTCTTATAATATTCTTGTCATTGATTTCTTATTTATATATACTAAAAAAACGAGCCAAAAGAATTTTTTAAATATCCATAAAATGCATAGTGTACCATATAAGAGTACATACAAAAATGCTTACTTTTTTAATTTTCCGGAAAATCGGTTCATTTGAACGCCCAATCCATATTAAAAGGCTGACATAATGCATTTAAGGGTCACCCATAATATGGCTGCCGATAACAATAAATATGGTTTAAGAAACCATAACATGTTTATAAAAATTTCATTAAAAACATATTTGTTAAAGGTAACCACAAAGAAACAATTGCATTATCTGTGTATATATTTCGTAAAGTCAGATTTTATGAAAATTAGTTTATCCAGTCCACTCCCAAAAAATTAAAATTCTTGCTGAAGGGTTTCAAAGATGGTAAGTACCAAAATGTCAGTTGTAAAGCAACTCGCCTTTTCAATGCATTCAACAATGCAACCGTGTAGAGTTTAACATTGTTGTCTGTCCCAAAGTGCCCCAAGTTGTCGATGCGAACTCAATAAGCAAACGGTACACCGTTAAAATGGATAATACATTTTTACTTTTTCTGCAACGTACTATGATATTGTGGAATTTAAACATATTCAGCAAAGCATATAAGTTTTACTTCTGAGAATTGTGATTATTAAAACTGTTAGGGAATGGGGTTTGATTCTTTTTAAAAATAATTCTATAAAAATTTAGTTTATTTATGCTCTAGTTTAATCATTAAACAGTAGAATATTTCGTTCTTTTTTTTAGAAAAACGCTTCATGGTACAAGTTAATAAATAAGAGTGCTATATTCGGCTATGCCGAATCTTACGTACCCTTCACCATGGTGCGATAAGAACAAAAGGATATTTATATAAATATACATATATAATATATTTGTGTCAATAAATAATAATGGCTTAAGTCAAAATTTCTTGTTTTGAGATATTAGGGCTTTGTCTAAAATAAATTGTGTTTGGTTTTTTTATAAAATTTTTAGCCACAAAAAAATGAACATTTATTTAGAACAAAACTGTTAATTTTATAAAAAATAGTGTTTTTTAAAGGATATAAGTGTTTTAGCCATAAAAGTAAAAATAACAAAAACTAATAAATTTTTTATTTAAATAAAAGTAATTTATAAATACCAAGATAAAAAAACATTGATGGGATGTGCCACACCTACTTCTCCAATCCCGCCCATTTAAATAGTTGGTGTATTGATAACCGTGCTGTTTGTACCAAATTTTAAAGCCCTGGCTCTTGCCGTTCTCCAGATATGCAGGAAAAAGGAATAAAAAAACAACAACATGGGATTTATGTGAAAAATTAGAGGGTGATTTTTTTCTTAATTATGAGGGATTGCTCCCATCTGTCATATTTTTTCTTATTATTATTTTAAGACTTTATGACTTGTGAATTCCCCAAATATGTATTATACAAATAGTCAGCAATATCAAACGCATGATGTGTTTATTTTGTAACTATAAGATTACCGTTATTTAACTCAAAAAACAAAACAAAAATGGAAAGAAGAGATCAATTCAAATTATTATCAAAATATAACTGCTAAATGGGAAATCCTACATATTTCTTGTATTTCTTTTTTGCACGTACTTTCAAAGTGACCTAGTGTATGTTATAGGTCTAGATGAGTGTATTACAAAACCGGATGTAAAAGTTTCAATATACCTCCAAGTTATGACCCTCCCGAGTTATGGACCAAAGAAAGTTTTTTGAGGCTGCTACTTTTAAACATTTATAATTTTTTATTTATTTACCGATTTTTGAAATTAAAACGGTTTTGGAAAGCAAAATAATTGTAATTTTTAAATATATATACTTCTCATACAATATTAGTACAAATATGAATAGATTTTTTCAATTATATGGAAAATTTTGAATTTTTTTTAAACTTTTAAAATTTCTACGAGACTTTTTTCCGAATTTAGTTTAAAGACAACAAATATAATAAAGACAGTATTTTTCTGGGTAAAATGAGACGTCATTTGTTGAAATCGGTTGAGAAATGAGGAAGTTATATTACTTTTTGCGAACAAAAGAGTGGAAACCTGTTTCGATTAGATTAGCATGATTTTATAAAATAACTTTAATCTAATAAAACTTAATGAATTTTATATTTGTATTACCAATTTATACATGAGCATTTTAAACAAACATATTGGGGTTCCAAGCACTCCTTACGTACGACCGATCAAAATATAGATTATAAGCTTTTACCACAGATTTTTTTTTACCAATTCGATACGATATTTTTTGTCAACAAATAAGCCACAAATGTAACAAAAAAGATTACGCTTATTACTCATTGTAAAGGTGGGCAAACTTCGTATTGAATTGTAATAAAATATTAAAAATACACTTCACTTAAGCACAATACTATTGTAAAAAAATACCTTAATTTAAAAAAACAATTTTTTTCTAATTCGACTTTAAAAACACTAACTAAAAAACAGAAGTTTTGCAATTATCAAAAAAAATAACAGTATTTTTAAACAGTACTTTCAATAATGTTTATTTTAGTGATGGGTCCGTGAGGGGATATTGACTCACACTCACTCACATCAAGAGAAAAATTTTTTAATCAAGCACTGACATCGTGGATCATTTTAGTACTATACACATTCACAACCACGTGATTAAACTCAAAATATCGCGTGATTCACGTGAATAATGTTTAAACCATAGTTGGGCACATTCCAGTACCAGTAAAATTTCAATTACCAGTAAATTGTTTTACTGGTAATTGAAATAAACTTCAAGTACCAGTAAATTTTTAATGGTAATGAAAATGAAATTCCATTACCAGTAAATTTTTACTGGTAATTAAATGAAAATTCCAGTACCAGTAAATTTTTACTGATAATTAAATTAAAATTGCTGTACCAGTAAAAATTTACTGGTAATTAAAAAAAAATATGCATTACCAGTAAATATTAACTGGTAATTAAAAAAAATAGCAGTACCAGTAAAAATTTAATAAAATTAAAAAAAAATTTATGCATATTCAAAAAAATATATTTTTTTAGAAGTTTATATTAATGTAAATTATATTGAGACAATTCAATCAAAATTAAAAAAAAAACAGAAAAAGAAACAAAATTACTTCAAATTTAATCTCACACAGAAATATAAGTTTTGAGTACACGTTAAATGCGCCACTATGTGCTATTTGCTTTCCTTAGAACTAAAATTTCAAAATTCGTATCACTTAGCTTTTGTCTACGTGAACGATTGACGATTCCTGCAAACGAGAAAAGGCGCTCCACTGGAGCAGATGAGGGAAGAGACGTGTTGTACTTCATAAAAAGCTTTTTTACAATTGGGTGATTGTGAAGGGATTCAATGTTTTGATCTTCATCGGTAAGGTAAGCTGCTATTTCTGGCAACATCATTCCTGCTCCATTTGAAATGTCATTTTCTAGAAGGCAGTATCAAAGTGTTAGGCAAAAGATTAATCCATTTAATTGAAAAGAAAATAATAAAAGGACATTACCTTCAGACTCTTTACCGAAATCTAAGAATGACAGTTTTGTATTTGAAAATTTTGTACCACATCGATTAACATTGTCGTCTGATTTAAACTCTCTCACGTACTCGTTTAATTTTAGCCTAAATTCATCTTCGGAATGCGTAACTGCAGTTTCCAACAACGTTTTGACCGCCTACTGGGTATGTTTTTCCCTGGAAACAGTTTTAAAAAACTTGGGGCCTCTAATATTGAAAGTGAGGAACATGTGTGGCAAATAAAATTAAGCAAGTCCCGATTAAATGTATTTTTCCGTCCTGCGTTCTGCCGACATTTTTTTTCTGGTTCTGAAACTCTAAAAATTTTTGCGGGTGCTTATTTTTGAGGTGTTTTATATAATTAGAGCTGACGCCAAGGGACCCTTTTACACGTTTTGAACATACTTGGCAAATACAAATTATCCCAGCCATATTTTTTTGATGTGTCGTTCTGCGAATCTATTATTAAAATTTTAATAATGTCAAAATTAAAATTTTTATATACACTTTGCTGCACTGCTTATTTTAGCAGCTATGGTTGCGCAAAGTAAGTATACTTACCTTTTCAATAATCGTAAAAAATGTGCCATTAAAAAGCAGTTTATTTACACCCAGCAACTCGTGCTCATTCGCGAGATTTGTTAAATCACTGTAAAATTAATTAATTATTTATGTTTACTAATTAAAAAGAAAAAAAAACTTAACTACCTTGAACTTTGAGATTCTATAAAAGCACTTTCTTTTGAACCACTGGGAACATCATCCCGAGAATCGTCTGATCTATCATTTAGAGAATAATTCTTTGCGTCAACTGTAGGATCATATGATTCATCAATCATCGAATCATCCTCATCAAAATCACTTAAATCACTCATTTTTATTTATTTTTTTTTAATTTTATCAAGACTCTTCATTCAACAGGTATCACTTTAAAAATTGGAACTCAACTAATACTCAAAACAACTTTTCAATTAAGTATGAAACGACAGCTTCATTAGCAGTACCGTTAGAATTACAGTTTATCACTTGTTGCATTCACTGATGCCAGATTTGACGAATTATCTTAATTTTGATGATTTTTTTTATCTTCCAATCTGGCAAAAGTGGTTGCATTTATTAAAACATCAGACAAAAAAACACGGTAGGCACGTGTCATTATTGGATAAGTCCGACCATATGATGCCCTTCTTTAGGTTATATGAATACGAGTCATCGATCACTTTTAGTTCGATTATGCATTTTTTTACACGACAAAATTACTATTTATTTTTTTCTAAAAATTAAATTTTTTTAACATTACAAAATATACTGCATTACTATTTCCATTACCAATAAACTTTTACTGGTACTGCAATTTTTCATTTAATTACCAGTAAATGTTTACTGGTAATGTAATTTTTGTTTAATTAGAAATAAATATTTACTGGTACTGGAATTTAATCTTCATTACCAGTAAAAATTTACTGGTAATTAAATGAAAAATTGCAGTACCAGTAAAAGTTTATTGGTAATGGAAATAGTAATGCAGTACTTTTTTAATGGTTTTTGCCCATCTATGGTTTAAACACTCTACGTCAGTGTTTTTTAAGTGAATCACGCAAAATCGGCTCATGTACTCATCTTTGGTTCAACGATCTTTTTTATTGCTTTCTTACACTTTCATGCTCTTTCTCTCATACTCTCTATACTTTAGTGAACTCCTATTAGCTATTTAAAAGTACAATTGACTTGATTCTCTTAAATTTCTTTTGTCATTAGCAAAAATTCGAGTTGTTATTATTTTAGTTTTTTTGTACCTATATATTCAAATTTACTTGTTTAAAATAAGCATTTGTATTGTATTAACAAAAGAAAAAAAATAGTATTTTTTAAGGAATTTTAATTGTTTTTTTTTTTTGTTATACTAGCTCCTCATAAAAAGTACTATAACTTCCTCATTTCTCAACCGATTTCAACAAATGACGTCTCATTTTACTCAGAAAAATACTGTCTTTAATATACTTGTTGTCTTTAAACTAAATTCGGAAAAAAGTCTCGTAGAAATTTTAAAAGTTTAAAAAAAATTAAAAATTTTCCATATAATTGAAAAAATCTCTTCATATTTGTGCTAATATTGTATGAGAAGTATATACATTAAAAATAACAGTTACTTTGCTTTCCAAAAATCGGTAAATAAATAAAAAATTATAAATGTTTAAAAGTAGCAGCCTCAAAAAAATTTCTTTGGTCCATAACTCGGGAATTTTTAGGTATATTTAAACTTTTAATCGCGGATTCGTAACATGCTCACCAACACCTTTAACGCACACTAGGACATTTCAGAAGTGCTTTTCGAGTGTAGCACAGTGTTATTATAATAAGAATAATAATTTTTTATTTTTATTTTGTGTATAAATATTTTTTCGGTTTATAGCGGCTGCAACTGAGCCGTATTATTATTACATCAGTGCTCTTCATGGCCATCACTTTCATTTTATGTTAAGGAAAAACTATAAATGGTTATCGCGAACATAAACATAAATGAAGGGAACTATTACATGACTGTGGTAGACATGTAAATAAGCGATACAATTATAATATGATTTGTTGCATTTTCTGCAAGTATCCAGTATATGAACGAGTTGTTTGTGACATACCGAACCAAATTTTGTTGTACATTTTCGTTTTATTTATTTATTTAAAATTAAAAACTATTTTTATTTTTTGATCATTTATATGTATGTATATTGTTGTTGGATCTTAAAATAATAAATGTACTGCAATTAATTAATTAATATGACAAAAAGACGAATAAATTAAATACAAATTTTCACATTGTACTTTTTTTACTCGGGGAGCATATAATTATAATTAACATTTTTTTTTTTTTTTTTTTGCAGTATTTATTTATTGAATCTTCATATATTAAATATGAACTAACAATAATTAATCAAATCTTATCCTAATATTTACTTAATGTCCTGCCAGTGCCAGACAAAAAGATTTAGTCATCACGGTTTCTGTTCACATATGTAGGTGTTTATCGCTCATCTGATTGGGTGAGTGCTGCAGTGTCTCTTCTCCTTAATCGAGTGTGGCCGCCATAATTTAAAATATTTCGAGCTAAGGGATTTGGGTGCAGTTCCAGCCTTTTTAAATATTTTACTGCATATTTCGTTATCATAGTTTTTACCAATGGCACATTGAGATCCTTGTGGATATTTGAGTTTTTGACATACCAGGGAGCGGTTGTTATTATTCGAAGAAGTTTATTTTGGCGCCTTTGAATTTTTTCGATATTAGAAGCCGAGGCAGTGCCCCATAACTGAATACCGTAGCACCAAATTGGCTTTAAGATAGAGTTGTAAAGTAGAAGTTTGCAATCGAGACTAAGAACAGAATTTCTTCCAATGAGCCAATTAATTTGAATTGCTTTTAGTTTCATTTGAGTTAATTTTGCTTCTATGTGCCATTTCCACGTTAAACGCCGATCTAGATGTATACCGAGGTATTTTACATGCGAGTGTTGGGGTATTATTTGATTATTGATTTTAATAGGGGGGCATGTTTCCCGACGCAATGTGAATGTTATATGTGCGCATTTTTGCTCATTAATCTTTATCCTCCATTGTTTTAACCACCTTTCCAGTTCAAATATGTGATCCTGTAAGTAACGAGATGCTTCTTGACAGTTTTCATGTACGCTTAGGAAAGCTGTGTCATCCGCAAATGTTGAGGTTTGTGTGTAGCTGTTTGTTGGCATGTCCGAAGTATAAATTAAGTACAATAGAGGGCCCAGGATGCTGCCTTGTGGGACTCCAGCGTTAACTGGCTGAGGAGAATTTAAAAAATCGCCTTCTTTAATAATAAATTGACGACCGACTAAGTAGCTTTCTAACAGCTTGTGTATATTTGCTGGCAAGTTTTGCTGCAATTTCAGTAGTAAACCTTCATGCCAGACTTTATCAAAAGCTTGAGACACATCGATAAAAAGTGCTGAGCAATATTTTTTTTCTTCAAAGGCTTTTCTTATTACATTAACTATTCGATGAGTTTGTTCAATTGTGCTATGCTTTCTTCTAAACCCAAATTGATGATTAGGAATACATCTATTTTCATTTAAAATCGGCGTTAATTTTGCCACTAGTAGTTTCTCAAATAGCTTTGAAATATTAGATAATAAGCTAATAGGCCTGTATGACTCAACTTTTGTGTGATCCTTTCCTGGCTTTGGTATCATGGTTACTAAGGAAACCTTCCATTTATGAGGGTAGTATTGAAGTCGTAAAATAGCATTAAAAATAAAAAGAATAATTTTCTTTGCTGTACTTGGTAGCTCCAAAAGCATTTTATTACTGATCTTATCAATACCGGATGCCTTCTTGGTGTTTAAATTACAAATAGCCTTTTCGATTTCTCTAAACTCGAATCTTAGGGGAATAGCTGCTCTAACATTTACAGACGGTAAATCAACTGCTATATCGTGAAATATATTATGGGCAAATACATTTTTCAGATGATTAGCAAACAGATTTCCTTTTTCAATATCATTTCTTGCCCAACTTCCATTCAAGTTTCTCAATGGTGGCTTAGAGATAACTGGTCTATTGAGGCTTCTAGCTGCACGCCATAATGAGTAATCTGATTGTGGAGTTGCATTAAGTCCCTTGAGATATTTTTCCAGGGAAGCCGTTTTCTGAGACTGCAGTAACTTTCTCAGCCTTTTTGTGCACTCTTTTAATAAAGTCTTAAGTTGGGGGATCTGTGCAATTGCCACTCTCTACGAACTCTCCTTTTTTCAGTCAATAGACGCTCGACATCTGTAGAATATATAATTTTGTTTTTGGTTTTTTTGAGTGTTATGCTGGAATGTTGAACAGCTAGTTTGAGATAACTGTCAAAATTAACAAAAGCGATATCCACGTTCTCCGGTGTGCTAAGCGGAATATTTTCTGTGCAATGGGCACTCAGATATTTTTTTTATTTTAACCAATTTATTTGTGAGGCTGATGTCGATAAGTAACCAGACGGAGATACGATTCTATTTGGATTCATTATAGTAACAATTGTAGGTGTGTGATCTGAAGATAATTCTAGGGACGCTTCCGCATGAATCGTGTCTATGGGGATGTTATTAACCACGCCAAAATCTATGACATCTGGAACTTTTTGCTGATCAGTAGGCCAATATGTTGGTTGTCCGCTCGCGACCACATTTAGGTCCATTTTACAAATTGTGTTAAACAAAACACGACCCTTAGGTGTAATAAGTCGTGACCCCCAGAAAGTGTGTTTAGCGTTATAATCGCCAGCAGCCAGGGAGCAAGGTCCTAATGATTTGAAATATTTATTATATTGGTTTTCTGATATTGAAAATCTAGGTGGGGAGCACGCAGAGAAAAAATATGTTTAAATTTGGTCACCTCCAACAGAACTATTTTTAGACAAAATTTTAAACATATTATGTTTAAATTTAACCATACTATTGTCACCGAAAAACATATTATTGTTAAATTAGTCCTCCATCAAGAAGCCACAACCATATTATGGTTGCCTCTAAACATGTTATGGTTAAATATGACAATAATTTGTTTTTAAATTAACAATAGTATTTTCCTCTTTTCTAAGAGCAACATGCTTTGGTTGAAAATCAACCATGCTATTATAAATGTTAAACATATTTAAGTTATTACTAACCAAAAGATGTTCGGAGGCAACCATAATATGGTTGTGCCTTCTTGATGGAGGACTAATTTAACAATAATATGTTTGTCGGTGACAATAGTATGATTAAATTTAAACATAATATGTTTGCAATTCTCTTTAAAAATAGTTTTGTTGGAGGTGACCAAATTTAAACATATTTTTTCTCTGGGTGAGTATAATGATGAAATTACTATGTTTCGAGATAATTCCTCAACGCAAATGCTCGTTGCTTGGAGATAATCTTCACGATGATCGCACATTAGGTAGTGTTTTACTCGGTTTTTTATCAAAATGGCAGAACCTCCACAAGCTCTACCTCGAGGGTCCTTGGTATCATATAATATATAACCATTGACTTGAAACGTGTTTCTTGAGGTCAGATGGGTTTCAGAAACTATCATAACATCAATTTGTTTATTTTTAAGGAAGTATTCTAGTTCATTTTTATGTTGGCGGATGCCGTTTGCGTTCCAAAAGCAAATTCTTAAACAGTTCATGGCTTGTTTAGTACAGCTTGCAATAACATCGATTGCATTCTTAACATTTCCTGCATCATATTACCCATTGTGTTTGTAAAGTTATTTACTGTTTGTACTAATGTTTCCATGGTTTTCTCTAGACGACTGGAGTTTCATCATTATTTGGCAACTCACCTTGCATTGGCATATGGTTTGATTTTAGGACGTTAGCGTAGGATGTTCTGTTATTACTAGGCTGCGGTACCTGAACGTCATTAATGTAAACTTGATTTGTTGCCTGCATTTGAGGGGGATTAGGTTTCGGTCCAACCGAGCGCTTGACGATAGAGTATACAGGGCATCCTCTATAGTTGGCCGTGTGATTACCACCGCAGTTGCTACATTTTTTTACATTGGGGTCGTTTTTAGACTTATCGCAGAGAGCTGTACCATGTAATTCTCCACATACGACGCAAACAGGGGTTAAATGACAATATGCCTTAGTGTGACCAAATTCTTGGCAGTTTAAACATTGCACGGGACCATTCCTTTTGTGCGGCTCCTCTATTGTTATTTTTCTATACAGGATATATTTAAGATTATAAATGGGATGCGTTTCGTTCTTTTTGAGCTTAATGTCGCCGGGTTCTAACTCCACTCGAAATAGTGGCTGAGGATTTTTTTCTCTATTTTTAATGTTTATTACAGTTTTTATTTTGAAGCCCTTCTCTTCTAAAAACGTTTTTATCTCACCTGGGTCCACGCATGAGTCAATGCCCTTAATCACTACCTGAAGACCTTTACTGCTCTTCAGTTGATATGTATAAAAATTCTTATTAAGTGCTTCAAATTTAGTTATTACCTTACGAAAATCTTCTTCACGATTAACTTGTATTTTTGTCTCATTAATACTACCCCGCTTTATTGCAGCTACATAAAAAGAATTTTCACCTATTACCGATATCAAATTCTTTATTAATTCATTTGAGTTTTGCTCTCTAAGATATATCGGCGGTGGCTTAGAAGATTTGATAACGTTTTGTGCTTCCGGGGATTCCTCATCCAGAATTGCAAAACGATTTTGTGAACTTGTTCTATCAGCTGTACCATCTTTTGAGACTTTTGAGACCGAAGCAACTGCTGAGGAGGTTGGGCTGCGACCCCGTTTAAGCACTGTTATGTACCTATCAATACCTACTTGTACTGGAGGCTTTTGAGCACTTTTTACTTGTGGAGCTGAGTTTTCCATCATGCCTGATTTAGGGGTAATATTTTCATCACTTATTAAAATCGTTTTTGCCGCTGGGGCACCGCTTGCAGGTTTTATATTTTTTATTGTATTAAGATCAACCGTATTATTAGACATCGAAGGTGATTCTGAGTTATCTATTATGCCTGAATGGGGGTTAATATTTACATCACTTATTAAAATTGTTTTTGCTGTTGAGGCAACGCTAGCAGGTTTTATATTTGTTATTGTATCAACCGTGTTATTAAATACAGACGGTGAAAGGGATCGCGTGCGAGTAATAGGTTTAGCCGTTAGGTATTTGCTATCATCGATTCTTTTTTTTATTTAAGCATTTGTTTCGTTAACACTCACTGTGATATATGTATTTCTACTGTTTGCACTCATAAAAGTTTTTTTTCTTTTTTTTTTTTTCTTTTACTGTTTACAGTTTTGCTCTTCTTATTTGTTATTGTTTATCAACACCGAGAATAAAAAAAATGTGTGTTTATGTATGTATGTACATACATGTATTTTTTTTTTCTTTACTTGTTTTTACTTTTTTTAATACTTTATATGTTCAAAAAAAATAAACCGTATGCCGAGCTTAGAAAACACGTCTATCTTCAACGAGCGCGACAGACAGAATGAATTTGATAATTAACATGGTAAGTAAAAAATTTACAAACAAATATTTTATTTAATGGCTTTAAATTTAAAAACTACAAAAAATTTGTTTCAGTTTTCTGAAACATAATCGCAAAGAATCCCAGAAGCCTTTAAAATTTAGAAAAAGTTTGATCCTTTAATCGTGACATAGCATTTCTTTCAAAAAAAAAAACACAGCTTCGCAAAAAGCACTGATACAAAATGGTATATTTTGGGATTTTGACAGTTACCCAGCGGGTAAATGTCTTAAAACACTTATCCCGTGACCAGTGTTCTCAATATTATAATTATAACTTAACTGGTGATAATGTGTTTAAAGTGCAGTCAGTCCAGAGAAAAGAATTGGCACAGAACTATTCATGTGACTGTGCGGGTAGTGGTTGAATCTATCTGGTTTTATTACTTTATATGAAATGATCTTATCATAATAACATGGTGTTGACCTCGTAGGTTTTATACTGAAGTATTTTTGGTTCTTTGTGATTGGTCACATAGTGAAGGCAAACGAACCTCTCCTGTTTTGAATATTATAAATATATAAATATATATATATATACATATATACATTTATACATATATACGTATGTATATACATATAAAGATATAGGCATATTTAAGCTTGATTGGATAAAGTAAAAGGAGATAAAACATTACAAAGAAATATTTAAAACAACCAATTGTATGAATGAAATATTCTCATTTAATATTAAAAAACTAGCCAAATTCCGAGTTAATAAGTGCCATTTAAATAACACTATTCTGGCTACAAGCGCCCTACAGCTTATCGACACCTTTTCTTTCAAATAACCCCAAAGAAAGGAGTCCAACGGTGTCAAATCACATGATCTTGGCGGCAATTTGACATCCCAACCACGTGAGATAACACGGCCATTGAATTTGTCTCGAAAACGAGCCATTGTTTCGTTAGCTATGTGACAAGTGGCACCGTCCTGTTGAAACCACATATCGTCCATATCCATATCTTCCAACTCGGGCCATAAAAAGTTCGTTATCATCTTACGATAGCGAACACCATTGACAGTAACTGCCTGACCGGCCTCATGTTGGAAAAAATACGGCCCTATGATGCCACCAGCCCGTAAACCACACCAAACAGTCACTCTTTGTGGGTGCATTGGTTTTTCGACAATCACTCTTGGATATAATTCGCCCAAATGCGACAATTCTGCTTATTGACGAATCCACTGAGGTAAAAATGTGCCTTATCACTGAAGATGATTTTCACGATATGCAATTTGATTTGAACGCCCATTTTAATAATAAGCCTGAATAACTTTAACGCGTTGCTCGGTTGTGAATCGTTCCATGGTTTAAATTGAGTTAGCCTAAATTGAGAAATGTCAAATGAAACGCAAAAAAACTTGACGTTTAGGTGTGGTTTAAATTCAACATCGGCCCTTAAAATTAAACCAACCATTATATACAATTTTGTTTCTTTAAGTAGTTGTAATTTTTTCGTCCAGACTTGCGGTTGGTGTTGCTGCAATTTTTTAAAATTCCGTTGTTTTCACTAGGGATGTCAATCGGAATTGGTTTTCGCAAATTCTGGGATTTAAAAAAATCAAATCCCGGGAACCCGGTATTTTTGGGAATATCGGGATTCAGGATTTTTGAAAATTAAAAGGTAAATGCTTTGTATATATATACATATATATAAAAAAAACGTCTTTAAAAGAGGTTTACAAACAAAAGTTTTATTATTCATTTAGAATAACCAAGTTTTTTAATGATTGTATTGGTTACTAAAATTTATAAATATTGAAAATTGTGATTGTTTTCTTAATTAATGATTAATTTAATTAGAATATAATAAAAAAACAACGCACGATTTCCAACAATGTGTTTTTTGATTCAATTAAAAGATAATTAACGTAAAATCTATAATTTACTCAATTACCTCAGTTGTTTCAAACTTAATAAGCAAATAATTAATATAGTTATTGAATAGAGCAAACTAGTAATTGATTCATTTGTAAGATTCTATTAAAATTTTTATGAAATGAGTTAAGATGAATGATTTTAATTTGAATTCGAAATTGATTAACAAGATCAATATTTTTAGTTAACCATAAAAATCTTATTTAAACAAAAACACATTTCTATACCCACCACCACTGGTGGTAGGAATTATGTAGTTTTTAAAGTGCACTACTTAATTTCGTGAAATCGCTCCATAAATTACCTTAGCTCCTATTCCCACTCTCGGAAAACACTTTACTTACCCTACACCTGTAAAGAGTAAAGATTAAATTTTGCATTTGGTACACCAGTGGTACATCAATTATATAAAAAGACACACGGACTTTTGGTTTTTCTTTTTGATTTGTGCATTTTAAAAGTAATTTATTGATTTAATTAATTTTCTTCTTTAATTATTTTCAGCACATCTCACATTAAAATTTCTTTATAAGTTCAACTTTTTTTTCGTTTTCAATGACAGTATTAACGGAGAGAATCAAAAAAAAAAATATAAAAGATCAATATTGTGTTCCCTATCCTCTCAAGGGAGAATGTCATGATGAATTTTTTTTTAAAAGGTAAAACAAAAAAATTAAGTTAATGATTTCGGGATTGACTAAGTCCCGAAAATCCTAGTTTTCACTATACAAATGCGAAAGAAATGTTCTTGTCGATATGGTGGGCCTGGCAGTTAAATACAAAAAATGCTATAGATTTTTTTAAATATATACATATGTATATATATTGTATATCACTAGTACTATTGGTTCTAGTCACTAGTACTATTATTTCAATTATTAGACACCAGCAGAATGTAATGCATTTTCTCGCCCGCTACGGCCTTCGTCTGCATTCTTTGTGTCACACTGGATAGTGATACTTTATAAATTGAATGTATTTAACTCAACTATTTTAACAAAAAGATATTGGGAATTATTTCTTTTCATAAGCAACTTTACTATATTCAACATTTATTTTTTATTTTTATAAAACAATTTAAGGTAATATTTCAAGTTATTTTTTACTTTATTTAAATAGGCATTATAAGCTGTCTGATAAGCGATAGTGTACTCAGATCGTGCTAAGGAATATTTGGAATAATTTATTGTTGAACAGTTTATTTTAAAATTCTTATACAGTTTATTTTTCTTATTCTTAAGTCTTGTAAGATATTTGTGTTCCAAGGCGGACCAGGATAACAAATTGGAGATACTATAGGTACTGTAAAGGAAAAACATTGATAAAGAAATTGGTAAAATTTCGTAACTCAAAGGTCCAGCTCACCGCCAAAGACTTGTTATTCATCTAGCCAGTCAATTTATGATAATTGAAGATAAAGTTGGCTGATCGTTGACTTAAAAAGAAACATTTTCTGATGGAGAGTTTTTTCATTCAGTTGAATGATTTTTCTCGGATGAAAATACAGAATTATTTTGTCTGCATTTCTGGAAACATTGAAAGGAAAATTCAAAGGAAAGAATCTTAGTTTGCAGTATTACGTAGCACGTCAGCCTAATATTTTTCCTTCCAAATCATTCACAGTTATAATATTTTGGTAAAGCAAAATAAATTACTCCTTTAATCCTGTCACATTACCTAAGACAACTTAGACTTTATTTATGTAATAGTTTAAAACACTGAAATGTAATCTGTTTTAAACGGTTTATTTTTCATTAGTTTTTAATGCTCTAGAATCCAAAAAGAAAATTATATACAAACTTATTATTAACCTTTCACTGAGTACAATAAATATTCGCAAAATTGTAGTGTTCTTAAGACACTTGTAGTACGATAGAGGAAGGATTATTGTTGGATGTAAAATTTATTACTTTTGATTAATTCTTTTGAATGAGATTGTATTACACCGATTGCCAGTAATTTTCACTGTACAAAGTACCCATCCTTTTTTCCTTTTAAAAACTTTTCATACAATCGAGTGAATGAATTTCTTGTCCTTTTTTAGTCCTGCCAATTCCCAAACTTGTGTGTTCTAATGTTGGCTTAAACTGTTTGGAAAACTTATTCAACCCTTTAAATTAGTTTTGTAATAAAAATAACTTTTACATTTTTCAATTTGTTTTAAATTGAGGCGAATAATGAGTGTTTGAATGACTGTATTTTGTTAAAATGGGGATTCATTACAGTTTTATTTTCCTGTCTCTTTTGCAAAATTATCAAAGTTTTTACAATAACCGACATCATTATATACTTTTACAATTCTTTAAGGACTTTGCAGATTTTTGTTAAACTTATTTAGTTGTTTTGTTTAATTCCATTTGAATGTTAAATTTAACAACAAATACTATTATGTACTCAAATAATGATTATCCGTACATATTTGCGATAAAATTCAATTTTAAAGATTAAATGGCATTCTAAATTTTAATGTTTTTAAATGAAAAGATTTGTTTTGAAATCATGTTAATCCTATTAAGATCGTTAAGTTATCCGCTAAAAATTTAAATTTAATTTATGACAAGAAAAAGTACTAAATTCGGCAATGCCGAATTTCATAGACCATTCGCCATAGTTTGACGAAAACAAAAACTTAAGGAAGTTTTTGCTTCTTTGTAATTTTACGAATTTTGACATTTAGTTCGTTCCCAGAAATTACGACCGGAACGACAAACCCTTTCCACTTGTGGTGAAGGATATAAAAATAAAACAAGAGCGCCATGAAATAACCCCCCAAAAAATTAACCCAAAAAAAATTAAAAAACCCCCAAAAGTTTGTACAGAGAACAACAACAACGATTTTTGGGGTGTTATTTAATTTTTTTAATAGGGTGAATTTTTTCATGCCGCCATAGACTAGTAAAAGTGCTGTATTCGGCTTTGCCAAATTTTATATACATTTTAGCATAATTATTTAAGTAAAATCATGCCAAAACCCTAAATCGGCAGAACTCTGTATCAGGATTAGGTAAAATAATTGACCGATTAGGCTTATTTTGAACTTAATGAAATATATAATAGCCAAAAATATATACTTATTTCTTTGCCTTTTGCTACATTTGTCCAATTTTCGATGTAAAACACAGTTGGAAAATAAGAAAAAGCATATTCCAGTATTAAAATGTATTGAAGGCTTATTAATTTTATTATAACAGCCTATTTCCGATATGCGAAAGAATTCCTTCTTTAGAACAAATACATTTAAAACAAAAACAAAATCTAAAAACTTTGTTTTTGTTTTAAATGTAGGAATTCATTCGCATATCGGAAAAAGGCAGTAAGTAATATTTTTCTCTAAATATTACTTCCGATGTGCGAAAGAATTCCTACATTTAAAACCAAAACCAAGTTTTTAGAGTTTGTTTTATAAGTTGTCCACAATTTAGCATCTAATGGCCAAAAATGGTAAAAAAAAAAGATATAAAAAATAAAAAATTTTCGACATTATAGCAATTTTGTGTAACTGGATGCAGTTTTTTCGGGTTCGTTTGTTTCTCCTTTTTTCTTCTAGTCTGTAGCAACAATTGTGACAAAATTCCAATTGGTCTCCGAGATAAAACCGTAAAAAAAAGTGTTCTTTGGAAAAATCAAGTTTTAGCCAAAATATTTATGAGGTCATAAAATGCAAACAGCAGCTAAAGCTGTATAAATACAAATGGTGTTTTGTTACTTGTAGAGCTGTGGAGTCGGAGTTGAGGTTTCTGTACCGGAGTCGGAGTTGTTGTACCCACAAAAACTCGCGACTCCGATTCCGAAAATTTTCTATTATTTTCCAAAATATAAATTATTCGAAGTTGGCGATGCAATATTTGAAATATCGATTTAAAATTTTTACAGAATCATTTTCTTGCCATATTTAACCATTCGGCTGTGCCGAATCTTTGGAACCCTACACCGACAGTTAGAATATATGAGAGCTAAAAATTATTAATTAATCTTTATATAAACGAACGTCAGTATAAAAATTGGTTCCGGTTTTAATCAATTGGACGGCAACCCGACAGTTTTATTTCTGGCAATTTGAACCAACTTGAATAAAATGTCATGAATCGTAGTATTTTGTGCCAAACTAAAATGACTTTTAGAAGGGGACTTTATGTACGCCCCATGGCAAATTATGGACTTATAATCACGAAATCGTGTAGGGCGATTTCTGTTATTTAAAATCTAAATGAACAAATTACAATACGTAGTGAAATTTTTTTAGCGATTAAAGAGCTTTTCAGAGGTCTGCTTAATATGGGATCTAAGGTAAATATGGACCGATAATCCAAAAATTGCATGCTATTATTTCTGGTAATAGGAACCAAAGTTGGACCAAATTTAACCAACATATCTAAGTATATCTGTTACGGTTTTAGGCATATTCAAATAATTTCCTAGAGTGAGCATAATCTGGACATTATATGGTAAATTATGGGCCGCGCTTCACGAAAATTTATAGTGTGATTTTTAGTCCCATAAATCTCTGAAGTACCAAATTGTATTACTATAGCATAATTTATTACGCTTCTGAACATACTTAACCGTCTTCCTAGAGAAGGTTTTATATGCGGCCTAGGGTATGAATTACTCAAGAATCCAGATTATATATACTTTTTGGGGTCTTAGATGTACAATAAAAAAGTTTAACATGGAATGGCAAACTTAGTATACCCTCATTCACCACAAGTTGTGCAGGGTATAAAAAGAGTTGTAAGTCAAATAAGGATTAGTCTCATATACGTCTAGCATCAAGGTTAGAATATGAATTGCAGTTGGAGTCGAAGTCGCAGTTAAAAAATTTCAGCGTTTCGAGTCGGAGTTAGTATTTTTTCCTGATGACTCCACAGCCCTGGTTGCTTGCGATAAGTTCTTCGAAAATTTTCATACGAGAAGGGGTTTGCACTCGATGACTTTAAAAATGTTGCACTTTGTTACTCGACTACAGTAGAGTTCGTTTAAATAGGGTGCTCAACCTTACAGTTCTAATATTTATTTATAAATACTGTGGTGTAGGGTATCATATGATCGAGTTTGACCGGCTATACTATCTCACTTATTTTTCTTTCCACAAATTCGTAGAGATTTATGTAGGGAATTTAAAGGGAAAATCCTCGTAATGAAACAAATAACTTTTCTTGAAAAACTGTATTGCATTAAATAATAGAACAAAAAATCGCAGACCTTGATGATCTAAAATTTCATATCGTCCAGCATGCCATTTTGTCATTTTTGAACTTGATTAATTAGCAACACTTCATGTTAAATTTCTGTTAAAGTACTTAAATGCTTATGTCTATATTCATAAAAAAAATTTAAGGCTTACAAAACAAATGTTTTATGAAAATTTCTTATAAACGTTCTTTTAATTTAATAACCGCTTATGGGTACTTTACACTATCACACAAGCCTTAAGTATTTTGAGGTAAATACAACGCTTTCATGATAAGTTCTTATTGTTTTTTAAAAATTTGCAAACAATAATTAAGACTTGTGTGATGGTGTAAAACAGCCTTTATAAATATGGGGGGTAAAAGTTTTCTTTTTTTTTCATAAAATTTTTACCAATTTATGTATACAAGTAAGAGTGCTATATTCGGCTATGTCGAACCTTATATACTCTTCCCCATGGTGCGATAAGACTAGAAAGTTTTATAAATACCGTTCTTGGGATATAAATAAATCTATTTTGTGCCACGTCCACCTCTCCAATCTATCCCACATTGTCGGATGTTTGTATTGATAACCAAGATACTTTTTCCTTATTTGGAAACTTTGGCTCTTGCCGTTCTCCAGATATACAGAAATCAAGAATGTCTTTGTACGGAAGGTGCGCCGCTCACTTCAATCACCATATTTTTATAGAGGTTGTGCATTAATAACATAAAAGCTATGTGTGCCAAAGTTGGTATTTTTTTCTTTTTTAGATTTTTAATTTTTTTCTCTTAAGATAAATAAAACACTTTAGTGCCACGCCCACTTCTCACATTTTGTGGGATGTTGTGTATTCATAACCGAGTAGTTTGTACTTAATTTGGAAACTTTGGATCTTTTCGTTCTCCAAATATACAGAAATTTGTAACGTCTTTGTATGGGAAGTGCCACGTCTACTTCTCCAATCCCGCCTACTTGCTGAGACGTGATGTATTAATAACCAAGATGCTCGCACTAATTTCAAAACTTTGGCTGCTTGTAATTTCAAAACAAGAACAACAAGGGATTTATGGGTCAAATTAGAGGCGCTCAGGGTTTTTAGCTCATATCTCAGCCATCTATGGACCGATCTGGCTGAATTTCAATAGGAAGCTTTATATGTGACCTCTTCCGCATTATTTCTAGGGTCTTTGGAAACCCCATTTCAACATACACACGAACAGGCGGACATCGTTAAATCAACTTCGATACTCATAAGGATCCATAATATATATACTTTATAGGTCTAAGATCAATATTGTAGAAATAACAAACGGAATGATAAATTTATATATACCCTTTTACCTTCGGTGAAAGGTATAAAAAGTCGCTTTTAAGAGAAGACTCTTTGTACATCCGACTAGTATAGATATAGATAGAGACAGATAGAGATAGAGTTTATATAGAATTGTGTTATTACAAGTAGAAAAGGTGTAAAATTTTTTATATTTTAATAAATAGAATCCGAGAATTTTAGGTCTCATGTTGAGTTTAAATTTATTTTTATACACATTCGAATTAATTTTAAAATTTATAATCTCTTATATTTACTAAAAAACTTTGTTTAGCCTCTATTGAAGTTGTTACTAATACAGACTTAAAGCAAAATACTCCTCGGATAAAACTTAAACATCACAGATCACATCTCGAAATTACAATATTTGAGTAAAGCTACTCTTCCTTATTGGCATATTTTTTTACCATATATTTTTTTAATTACGAATTTTAGCAATGCACAAACATTTTGTTACCCTATAAATCAATTTTAATACTTAAACGTTTATAATTACCCAATTCAGCACTGAATATTTCAAGTATTTATATTCATTTATTTCTATCTTCTAACATTGTTTATACAAAAATATCTTAAAGTTATCGTTTTCATCAAGAAAATTAAATTTTAATAATTAATTTATTTTAATGCTGCTGTACAAGCGGACACAACTATAAGTAATTTTATATTTCTGGTTCTATAAAGCAGTTAAAAATTTAAAATAAACATTCCACAATTTTGTGCTAAATCTATTTAGGATGACAATGAATGTGTTTAGTATGCATAAGCTCTATCCCCAGGTGGGTCAATAGCAGCTTGGCAGTATTTATTTAAAGGTGGACTAATATTTTTGTTGCTATAAATTTTACCTTGACATTTTTACGTTCTCTTTTGTGAACGTGTATTTATGTAAGAGCTGAAAATGTGATACTGCTACAATAAAGTGGACATTATTGTCTGTTTTTCGTATCGTTGATAGTTTTCTTTAAATAATTAACTGAGGACAAAGAAGAATACTTCAGGTGATTTAATCTTATTTTAGTATTGCATTTTATTGGCTTAAACTAGTTAAAATCAGGGCTGTGAAGTCGTCAGAAAAAAATACTAACTCCGACTCCGACTCCAACCGCTGAAATTTTTTAAGTACGACTCGGACACCGTCTAAAACTCCTACTCTAACATTGATGATAAATGTATATGAAACTGGTCCTTATTTGACTTTAAACCCTTTTGATACCCTCCACCACTAGTGGTGAATGAGAGTATACTAAGTTTGTCATTCCGTCATTACTTTTTTATTATGCATCTAATATTCTGGTTTCTTGAGTAATTCTAAGTCGATTTAGCCTAGTGCGTCTGTCTATCCGTCTGTTGAAAACACGCTTACTTTCGAAAAACTAACTCAAAAGATATGAACAATGTTGGTGTCAAATTGCTTTTAGTTATCCTAAGCACTTTGGGATCGAAATCCAGCAAAATCTGATCAGTACGATCAGAGTTATGAATCAAAATTTCGTTAAGATCTGTCCATAATTTACCATAGGACCCATATAAAGCCTACTCGCGGAAAACAGTTAAGTATGTTAAAAAACGTAATAAATAATGCTATTGTAATACAATTTTGTACGTAAAAGATTTACAGGACTCATTTCATGTGGCCAGAAATAAAAACATGCAGTTTTCTGATTATCGTTCCATATTTACCTTAGATTCCATATTAAGCAGCCTTCTGAAAAGCACTTTAAGCGCTAAAACAAATTTTACTACTGAATTGCAATTTGTTACATTTAGATTTTTAATAACAAAAATCACTCTACAGGATTTCGTGATGATAAGTCCATAATTTACCATGAGTATAAATTCCCCTCCGGAAAATCCTTTTAGTTCGCCATAAGCTGTTCAGAATCATGATATTTTATTGAAGTTAGTGCAAATTGCTAGAAATAAAAGCATAACACTGTCTGATTGTCTTCCAATTGGCTTAAACCGGAGCCAACTTTTATACTGATGTTCTTTTTTATAAAGATAAATGAATAATATATAGGTCCATATATTCCAACGGTCGGTGGAGGGTATCAAATATTCGGCATAGCCGAATAAAGCAATCTAAGTTGTTTAAATGCATTACCTTTTATATGGTTAAATATAGCAAGAAAATGATTCTGTAAAAATTTCAATTCGATATTTAAGATATTGCATCGCCAATTCCGAAGAATTTTATTTTGGAAAATATTAAACAAAATTTTTAAATTTTATATGCCGAAAAATTTTGGGAGTCAGAGTTGCAAGTTTTTGTGGATACTACGACTCCGACTCCGGTAAAAAAAACCTCAACTCCGAAGCAAGTTTTGCTTCTTTCAGATTAATTAAGTTAGACCCACTTCCCGGTCAAGTGTGTAAAACAACATAATTGATCAATTTATTCGTATTCATTTCTTTGGCCAATTAGTTATTAATTTTCAGTTTATTTTTCCTTTTAAGCTAAGAAGACCTAATGATATTGATGTAAGTAAAAACAAATTTATTACATTTCACCCAACGTTTCGTAACTTTTTTGGTGACTTTTTCAAGGGTCGTCTATTTATGTAAATAAAAATAATAAAAGAACAACATTATTACAAAATATTTTTCACAACAAGCAAACACAACTTACAAAAATTATATAATATTTTACATCAAAAACATCAGATTTGTATTAAAATTTAATTGCACAAAAACATTTAACAAAAAAAAAGTAAAGCAGAACTTAAGATTATTATCACAGAATTAATTATATTGCGGTTCTATAACTGTCGCTTATGTTGTCAATATCTTCATTGTGGTTCATTGTTTTCATTATGTTTTGTTGTATTCTCAAGCTTTCTATCGTATAGCTCTTCCTCTCCCCTCGCTCAAAATCCAACACTCTTACTTGTTCTGTTTCAAAGGAGTGAGATTTTGAAGTCATGTGTTGTGATAATGCACTTGTTTCTCTCCTCTTCAATATGTCATTTTGATGTTCTCCCATTCTCTTCGTAAGTGAGCCCTCTGTTGTTCCCTTATAAATTAAGTCATAATTCCGATCGTCCCTTCCGTTACACTTTACTTCGTAAACCACATTACTTTGTTGTATGTTTTCTATTGGCGCCTTAACTCTTGAAAATATTTGCACTTAAATGATGAAACAGAACTGGGGCTGAACGATGTTTTTCATTCAGTTTGACATAAAATTATGCCAGAGAATGCGGTCGAGAAATAAAATCAATTTTATTTTGAAAACGTTTTTTCTCCTGCTCATACTTTCGATCAATTTCATACATTTTGTAAACAAAGAAAAAAGGAACAAAAGAAAACGAAAGAAATGAGAGAAAATTTGCAGTTACGGTCGACGTTTTAATTATGGGCTTTAGAATTTTTGCCTGAAGTTGAAGACTCAATCCTGTTTCATCATTTAAGTTGAATTCGGTTTGTATGCAAAGTTTATTTGTTCTGATATTATTGTTGTCCTTATGTGTCTATTATCCGTCAAGCAGGTATGTATTTTACACCGTAAAAATATTTGTCTTTTTCAGGGTTTCTATCATTATTGATGTTTTTGTATTGTACATATTCCTGTGTATCGTTAATAAGTTTACTTACTAATTTTTTAGGAAAACTATTGCTAACTATTATTTCCGAGATTCTGTCGATATTTTTGTTATGTAATTGCGGGTCGCTTATATTTAATACTCTGGATATAAAATTTTTTGCTGTATTAATTATCTGGTTTTGGGTTGTGTCGCGTTGTAAATTATTATTCTGCCAGATGAAGTTTCCTTAGCGTACCAGTCAAACGTAATAAAATCTTGTTCTCTAAGTAGCCAGGTATCAAGGTACAAAATTTCACCATTTTTCTCAAGATCTACTGCAAATTTAATTTTGGGGTGGTGACTATTAAAAGTGTTCAGAATAATATCGTTGTCCTTTATGTTAATTATGGCTAATATATCGTCTAAATATTTGATTATGTATTTAATGTAATCATTTTTATTTCTAAGTTTCGTGATTGTATCGTCAAGTAAGGTGTCAAGTACAATATCTGCTCTTGTAGGTGAAAGAGGATTGACCATTGGCAATTTTTCTTCATACACAAAGTAGCTATTGTCCGTTAAGCAGAATTGGAGAATTTGTAGAAATTTAGAACTAGGGATCTTTGTAAATTCTTTAATTTTGTCCAATTTTTTCATTATATTTTTAATTGCCTATAGACTGGAATATTTGTAAAGAGCGAAATAACATCAAAAGATACTAAGACTTCATTTTCGTTGAGTTTTATGGTCTCTAATTGTGTTTTTACCTGCGTGGAACTCTTATCATTATATTTATCTGAAATTATATGCTTTAGTATTTGTCCAACGTATTTTGAAAGATTGAAGCATGGGACTTGGATTGAGGACACGATAGATCGAAGAGGTGTTCCAGATTTGTGGATTTTGGGTAATCCATATATCCTAGGGGCCGTTGCCGCAGAACAAATTAGTCTACGTTTTTGCCAAGAGTCAATGTAGTTCCCCCTATGTAGTTCTGCAATGATATTGTTATTCTTCCGCTGTAGCTTTGTTGTCGGATCTGTCCTTAAAGATCGATACGTATATTTGTCTTCTAAAAGTTTGTTCATATTTCCCTTATATTCGTCCATGTACATCACCACAGTTTTATTGCCCCTATCTGATCGTACAATTATGATGTTCTTTTGTTTTTTAATAAATCTCCTCGTTTTTCAAAATCTCTGATAATAAATTTCTCCTTCGGCGTATTTATCAATTTACCCCAAAGTTGGTTACCATGTTCGCCAATTTTGTTCTAGCTACCTCTTTTTCTTTGTCTACGTTTTGCATTCCCCGAATACACTGTTCCACGTCAGCAATGATGTAAAGTGAAGAGAAATTTCTTTTATCTACTGGTAAAGAGAATTTTTTCCCTAAGGATTATATCCATTTACATCAATTTGGAAAAATGATCTTAGTTCTATTTGCAAACCAATTGTCATTAACAATAAGACCATGACATTTGACGTGTTTTTCTTTCAGTGTATATAATTTTTTTTATTTGTACCTCTTTACATTTCTCGTTATGTATTTTGTTCTATCTGCTTGTTTAAAAAAAAGTTTTCACAATCCTCTTCAGTGATCATATCTTCAATATCAGCTCTTAATTGAAACATTTTACGTTTAATAAGTTTAATATTTGTAATTGTTTGTAAAACCTCTAGGTTTAAAATCTTTTTGTGAAAATTATATTAAATTTTTTTTTAGTGATTTTCTTATTGTTTCTTTCACATTGAAGCAGCCGTTTTACCTGATTTGTTGTGTTCTTAGTATGATGCGGTATTATTCCATAACTTCTGCACGAAAGTAGGAATTTTAGTCGTTGTTGTTGTTGTGTGAGTCTTTTTGTCTCGTTGCTCGTTGATCAATATTAAGTAAAAAATTATTTAAATTAATGTTATGTAACAAAACTTAAAACTAAAATTAAATTCAAAATTGGATTCTGCATTTTCGTAAAAATTTTTATTTTCTTATTATCACAAAAAAATTGAATAGCTTGATTAATATTTTCTTCTGCTTTAAAATATTTATCCGTCTTATTAAAAATTTAAAATAACTGTTTCGGCTTAATAAATTGGATTTGTAAAACTCAAATTTAAAGTTGGTAATTCCAGAAATTAAAAATTTATATTACATTCCCTCTTCCACCCGGTAAGCAACATGATTTTGTTATCTTAGAAAAATAATACGTGTGTTGCCATTAAAAAGCATTTGCAAGAATGTTCCACCTATTTGAAAAAAAACACAATTAAAAAAACTCTTGAGTGAAATTCAGTTGTAAGTTTTTACATTTCGCTCGTTTGACGTGGTAAAATGTAGATTTGTATTTGTTTTTTTTGACGTTTGGTTAAATAAAGTGTAAAAAATGTTTAGAACTAAAGAACCCGACAAATAAAATAATGTTATATGGAAAATATTCATATAAGAGTTTTTTGTGCGAATTTTATCTAAATATCAACATCTATATGAAATCTTTTCGTCTTAACGCCATTTTAGAGACGCGGTTTTTATAGGACCTGTGATCAATTCTGGACCTACTTACACAACATGCCATGACATAGTGCCTAATATTAAAGTTATCGTCGCTAAAGTTTGTGTCAATACAATAATTCAATTATTATGGCATTTTAAGTTATTTTCGGGAGTGGAATTTGTATGAGTCAAATAAAGACCGAGGTTGAAAAAATTTGATAAGGCTATTTATGTATGTTGCAATAAGATATTTGTGAAAAATAGTTACTATTTATACAAGCCTAGAATAGTTTATGGTCACAAAGATTCTATTCCGGAATGAAGTTTGTTCTTCATCCTTATGACATATGTGCCAAATTTCATAAAATTATCTCCAAAATTGCTACTTGTACTTCGCGTACAATTTCTATTGTCAAACAACCAGCCAGTCAGCCGGATGGAAATTGTTAGATCGACTAAGAACGTGATTCTTATTCGACCAGTATACAAGAAAGTGGGTCAAGAATCAATCAGCACAAGCACATAATATCCACTATCTCCACTATTGTTGTGTGGGTATAAAAATGGTGTAAGAAAGGCTATTGCCCAACAAACACGGGGGGTTTGATTTCAAATTGAAAAGGATTTGAAATCAAACCTTCTCTCAAACGACCAACGTGTTACATTGATTTGAAAATCATAGTATTCTCAACAAAAAGTGGAAAGTATTTACAAATTGAGAAATGCGTTTATTTTGCTTTTAAAAGTTATTTCCAAATGTTTTCAAATGTGAACTATAAAACAACGTGGAAGGAACATAAATGAAATGTTTGTATACCTATATTTTTTAATTTAAGTCCATGGCTAAAAGATGGAATAGTGTTATTTTTGCCCTCAAATACTTGGCTCCTTTTTGTTTTGAGGCTTGTCATGGCGTGGCACCGCAATCGTACAACAAACTTATATTTTCTTCACCTTTCCGTTTTATTTTCTATTGCGCATACTTACACTTTGTAATTAATTTGTAATTTGTAATAAATTTTTTACACACCCCTATCGTGGATAAGTAGTAGTAGTAGATTCTTCTTTATTTACAATAAATTTTGTTTACAAATTTCAGCTTAATTTATGAAATAAATTCTTATTGAAAATTAGAAGATTGAAAGTAATTGTTAACAAACATACATTTATAAATATTATTATTTTATTATGTTACTAAGAACTCACTTCCGTACATGTATTTTTATTCTGTTGACATAATTTTAGTGCATTAACTTTGCTTGCATAATATTTAGTTTAAATTTTATTTATTCTTTTGTAAAATGCATACATCGCAATTTTACGTTCATTAACCGTTGTTCCGAAATTTGTTTATTAATTTTTGTTTTTTTTTTTTATTTACACCATTAATAATTAGGTCATTCATGTTAAATTAAGCATTTTTTATTTCCTCATTTATTTGTTATTATTTTAAAAGCTAAGCATTTTATTATTAGTTAATTTTAATATAAAAGAAAGTAGTAAATAAAGATTAATTTAGTCGTGTTTTAGTAATCATATTTGTGTTTTCTTTAATACGGCTTCCTTCAGGTTTCAAGTGCTTGTAAGGAAAAACATTAAAAGTTAGCGCCAATCTGGATTTATGTGTTTAGATTGAATCACGCTAACGATCATTTTCAGATACGTTTGATACACAAACAGTAATATTCGACAATGTTTTATAAAACGTCTGTCGATAACCTTAAGAAAAAATAAACTTTAGAATTATTTAACAAAATGCTTTAAAGACCCACGTTATTTTGGATTGATTCATGTTGTCTATAAAATAACTTGAACCTCTTTCGAAATCCAGATCTTTATAAATTCTAGAGGTTGCAGCTTTATTCTGTAACCACAGATTAAGCTGATGTTGTTTTATACTATTTGTTAGTTCATTGCATTGGGTGATCCGTTGTTGTTTATTAGGTTGTGTATTAGACCATATAATATTTAGATTGTCTGCAGCCTTTTGTAATTCTTTAAAGCAGAACAAATTTTTTCAGGCACGTATATATATTCAATTTGAAACGGTAACCTACTAGCCGGGTATTGAAACATAACTCGAAACAAGTACAGCAGATTTAGTTCCAATGTATATAAATGGTTGTTTACCGCGGCAGTTTCAAGCATCAGAGCATAATTAGGTGTAATATCGTGGATAACAAGTGGAATTTTTGCTCCTTCGAAGGGAAAAATTCTATCGTGAATCTTCCGTGAAAAATTTTGCGCACTATCAGTTCTCATTGAATGTAAAATAGTAGAAAGAAAAAAAACCATTTAAAATCGAAAAAATTTTTCTTCAAATATATACACGTATATTTTAAAGAAAAGTTAAAAAACACTAAGTAAAATATATTGTAACGGAGTTATAGTTTGATTGTGACATTAGCTTATTGCATTTGTGTGTTGTTAAATTATTTCTAAAATTCTGCCACCACGTCTTCGGAAATCCTCAGGCAATCGACCTGTTACTTTGCGTTTTGTTGAGCAATATACATATAAGTTTGTGCCTTTTTAACGGATCTTGACCTTAAAATTAATGTTGTAAGCCTTAATATTCGAACTAGAGAAGAATTACTTACTTCGCCAGAGGAAAATAAAGTGAGAAATTCAAAGGGAAAAGTGAAAAAATTCGAGGGAAAAAAATTTTTGACGATAAGGGGAATTTTTTCTGGCGAACATTTTTTCACGTTATTATTCTATTTTGAATAAATTGGAATACGTGAAAAGGGAAATAATTACGAGGGAAACGTTATTTCCGATAGAGGTGGCTGTTTTTCTTTAATTGTAACAAATTTAACTTTAATCCTCATTTTTTATTGTTCACATTTATTTTTCGTTTCAGTGCTGCCAAGCTTATTTTTGATATTTGATAACAATTTTATATCAAATCGATAAAAACAATTGAAAAAGGTTTGAGAATTGTGTTTGATGTCATATGATACAGTCATTTCATACCAAAAGTTTGACTTCGTGTTTTTGGGGTTTATTTAGGCCCTAATCATGTAAAACGAGACGGTACGCCAAAGAGTAACAATTACCGTTTTAAAATGTTCAACGCCACAAGCTATGGAGGGTTTGAAATTTTAAAACGCAATGTGAATTTCTGTAGGAAACAACAACCAAACTACAAAATATGTATGACATTGTTTGTGCTTTCAATGTAATTCTTTGGCGTTGCGTCGCGGTTTACATGATAAGGGCCTGAAACTTTGATGTTGTGTTTGCTTGGCCCTGTGTATTCAGTTAATGATGTGGGCAAATACTATGTGTCAAACCAATACGATCGTTTTTTTCCCATAGCGGACGCATACATATTTTGTTGTTGTGCAAAAAAAAAATAGCATCAAGTGTCATCGAACTTCGTATGTCTTAATTAACGAAGACTTTTTTTGTTAGGTTAGGTAAAGACGATCGTATTGGCGTTGCATTGCGTTTTACATGATAAGGGCCTTTAAATCAATACCTAAACGTGTAGAAGCACAATCATCTACACCCACGGCTGCCAGATTTGACTATTCAACATCGTTTTGATTATTTTTGTGTACAATAGTTTGGACGATGTATCCCCTAAATTTGACGATATTAAATATCACAATTTTGTACAAATTTACAACTATTTTTATTTTATAAAAAATTTCACATTTTATTTAAGCTTAGTTTTCACATCATTGCTGTTCATAATACAAAATACCCTTTATTTTAGGGCGAAGCATATTATTAAGTCCATTATAAAACATTATTTTTCGTCTCCAGTTCATACATTTGTATCCTGCCCTTATGTAGCAAAGTCATATATTCACAGCAAAAATTACTAATAATGCCAATATTTCAAATATTTTTTGGATTCATGACTGTTGGTAAGAAAACGTTATAAAGTTTGTTTTTTGTAAACTATTAAAAAATTAAGCTAACGGCAATGCTCTGACAATCGCACGATTTTAAATCGCAAAACGCCAGATTTATGTTATAGTGTTTTGAAACTTGTGCGTTTAGCTTGCGGTCTAAACGAATTTTTCACGCAAAAGACCCATTATTTCGTTGGCTGTGTGGCAAGTGGCACCAGCCTGTTGGATACACATATCGTTCAGGTCCAATTTCTGGCCACAAGAAGTCCGTTATCAACTCGCTTTATCGAACACTATTCAGGATAACTGCTTGGCCGACCTCATATTCGAAGAAGTACGGCCCGGTGACGCCGGCAACCCATAAACCGTACCAAACAGTTACTCTTTGTGGATGCATCGGCTTTTCAACAATCACTTGTGGATTATTATTTGCACAAACACGGCAATTCTGCTTGTTAACGAATCCACTGAGGTGAAAGTGTCGCTGAAGATGACTTTCTTTGTGAAGTCACAATTCTCTTCTGTCTGTTCAACCAACCATTCGAAAATTTTTAAAAAATTAATGATAGTTTTAATTTCTTAATTCGTATATTTTACGAAAATTTTACACGGATTGACAAACTAATTGATAACAAATTAAATTGTTTAACTAAAAAAAATCCGATTGGAGAATTTTAGGTTTTAATTTTAAGTCTTGAACAGCTTTTAAACTTTAGATGATACGTAGGACGAAAAAGGTTGGAAAAGTTTTAAAAAAAATTTTATGTGCAGCGTAAACTATTTCAAAACAATACTTTGGCAGCATTTTACTTTGAAAACAAGATGTGATACCAGCGGAATGGCAATATCAATATACCCTCCTTCATTTTCGTAGTAATTTCCTAAAATGCTGACATGTTGCGGCCCTATGTTCCACAGGGAATTAAAGGATTACATATATATATAAAATTCTGTTTATGTGAGAGAAACTTGTAATAGTTTTTTATACTCGTCATCAAAAATATGATTTTGTACATTGCCTTTAGAATATGTATTCCAGATTCTTGTGAAATTCTAAGACCAAATAACCATGTCCGTTCGTCCATCTGTCTGTTGAATACAAAATAAAGATGTCGGAATTAAAAACTAAGGAAGATAAAATTTGGTAAAAACAAAAGTTTGGACTAAAGATTTATTTTGCAGTGCAAATTTACCAAATCATTCTATTATTTTACATTGCCCCCATACAATAATCCCCCCGGATTAAGAATTGTGGCATAAAAATGGCCAGAAGCTAAAGCAATAAAATTGTTTTTATGAATGGTGTGAATCAAACTTAATGGAGCTAAATTTAAAGAAGTGTAAACTAATGATTTTTCAAGAAATAATCCAGCTACAGAAAATTACTTTCAAGGAGGTATTCAAGTTGATATAGTTATCAACTAACTCCCATGATCTTGTCCCTAAACTGAGGGTTAATTCGCATATTAGGTTTGTGATAAATAAAGCTAGAGAAACACTTGGATATATTAAACGCTGAGCAAAAGAATTCGATGACCCGTATATTACAAAAACTAAATATATATTTCACTTGTTAGGTCGATTCTGGAATATGGATCGATTATATGGGACCCCTTCTACCAAACGTATTCTAATTTTATCGAATCGGTACAGAAACAATTCCTGCATTTCTGTCTTCGCGGATAACATTTCAACCCACTAAACCTTACATTCACAAATAGGCTGGCTCTGATAAAGCTCCCTACTTTAAAAAGTCGTAGAACAATGCTGAATGTGTCGTTTATTTTAAACATTAATAATGGTGATATCTCCGCTGGATTTTTAATTAATGAGATTTCATTTAATATTCCTAATATTGATTTTTCATTGGATCCAAAGTCAATATGTAGGTTAATAATTGCTTTTGTTAATTGATAGTTAAACTAAAGTAATGCAATAAAAAGTTAGATTATAGTCTATTTGATTTAAGTGTAAATTTAAATTTGTAATATGAATGTAAGGAAAAATCCATGACGATTAATAACACTATGCTAGTTGAAAAAACAGACAAGCCGGGCACCTGGCGTTTTAACATAATTCGGGTACGCTGAATCCGCGGTTTTTTTAGTTTGGCTCTGGTTTTCGAGATATACCGTTATTTCGAAAATGGAGGAGGTTGCACAACATATATTCGCGTAACTCAAAAACGCTTTAGCTTATTCAAAAAACTTTAAAAACCGAATTTAAGAAAAGTAAAATTTCTTTCTAATATCCATAGTCATTTTAGAAACATAATTTTTTTTTGGAAAAAAAATAATTTTTTTAACAAAATTTCGAAATTTTTGTTTTTTAAAAATTCATAAAAAATTCCAAATTCCAAACAAAACAAGCCATAAATGATTAAAATTTGTGTGCAACTTTTCATTTTTTCACAAAAGTCGACAAATTTTAATTAATTTAAGAATTTCATAAAACTCAATATTTGTATGGGATCCCCCTAAACGATGGTGATAAACGGAAAGTATAATTTGAGTAAATGTTAAGAACAAAAAACTAATGGAGGTCAGTCATACATTTTATCCCCTAGGGGCGACTCCTGGGCAATTATGGCACCACTGGATTCAGCGTACCCAAATTATGTTAAAACGCCAGGTGCCCAGCTTGTCACAAAAAAAAAAGTGTCAATTTCTTGCACAGTGTAATTAATAAATATAATTGAATCGTTTATTTTAGAAACCCGTCAACTGAAAATTTTTCAAAAATTTTATTATTATAGATTACACTGTGAGACAAATGGTAGGGGTCAGTGATCGGGAAGGGTTCAAACTACCAGGGAAAGTTATATCGGTAAAAAAGAAGTTATACGTGTCCCGGCGTTTCGCTGGGTCACGTCTAGGAATCGAGATATATCGATTTGAAGTTAGTAACTATCATATAGGGGAAATTGTCACCTTTGGTGGTCTTTTTTTGACATAACTCGAGAACCACCAGTCCGATTTTGCTGAAATATACAACGTTTCGCTACATAAGCAACAGTTTCGCAGTTATAAATAAATGTATAAAGAAAAAAACAATTTTTTGCCTAAAAAATTTAATTTTTTTATTTTTAATTCATAAAAAATCCAAAACGGTAAAAAAAATGTCAAGTCCTATTACTTTCACGTAAAGTCACATAACATTTAAACAAAATGAGACATAGATCATGAAAATCGATGGACGCGTTTCGCTTTTATTCACAATTAAGTAAAGGTATGATAATTAGTATTGTGGTTATTTTATTGAACTGTTAATGGTTTTTAATCCAAATTTAGATATTTTTAATTAGACTTAAGTTCATTGAATTTAATTTTCATTAAATTATTTTTATGAAGTCAGGAATTTTACAACATGAAATTAATTAAAATTTTTTTATTGATAATTTGCATTCTTGACTGCGCTGAGATTTGACCCCAGGCGTTCACGGACAGTTTGCCCAGACTAGTTTCGATTGTAACCACACAATCTCTTCAGTGGGGTTTGCCGTCTTACTCACTCGGCTATTGCAGCCGGATGACGTCAATAGTCAAACAACAATCTTTAAACCAAATGGTATTTCACCTTGGTAGATCGAAATTTACTTTTGAATGAATGATTATCTATTTTAATTGATTTACATGTTCTTCCTAACTTCTGTTTTTTCGTACTTTTTGTCAAGAATTCTTTTTGAAATCCAAAGTACATTTTTGTTTTTCATGTTTTTGTCTTTTTTCCTTGTTGGTATGAATTTCAAAAATTTGCTCGAGATATGCTCAAATTTCCTTGGAAAAAACATTGATGACTTTTTTTTATGATTGTCGGATTTAAAAAAAAAGTAATAAACAAAAGGTTATTTAATTTTTATGGTAGTGGTAACAAACTAAAAAACGGTCATAAATGTGCGTGGACAATTAAAAGGAAAAAAGGAAAGTGCACTTTTTTAATTTTTGGGGTTCTTTGCGTTGGCTACCTGAATGATTTGTTTACACAAATTGCACCCACATTTATGAGTGGTCATGTTTTAGAACGTTTCGAAAAATTTAAAACGCACACGACTCAGGTATATAGCCACCCTTAAAAGATGCGCGAATTCATAAGTACCTCTCAGTAAAATATTGTATAGTATAGTATTTATAGGTGTTCACTGATCGATTTTTGTCATTCAACAAGTGTCTCCGAACGCGTAAAGTACGGTTTTTTAAAGTCGTTTTGCTACATAAATATAATAAGAAACCAAGCATTCCCATTGGCTACAGCACAGACATGAGCGAAACATACGGTTCCATGAAAATAATTTTGGATAAAGTTTGCTACACTGATCACATGTGGCGGATCAGTTGTGATCTGAAAGTCGTGGCGATGCTAAAAGGTCTCCAAGGAGGCTATACGAAAAACATGTGTTTCTTGTGTCTTTAGGATACCCGATTTAAAGGAAACCAATACGAAACGCATGACTGGCTTGCTCGATATCCATCGGAGAAAGAACACAACTGCGTAAATGATCCACTGGTGCCAATGGAAAACGTCCTCATGCCCCCTCTCCATATCAAACTGGGAATCGTAAAAAATATCATCAAGGCCATTGTGAAGCAACCGAAAATTCTTGATTGTTTGGAAAATATTTTCCCACGAATCAGCGAAGCAAAATTGAAGGAAGGTGTTCTGAATGGGCCGGATACACGAAAGCTCATGAAATCAAAGGAATTTAAAGGTGCTTAAGACGGTAATGATTACTTTGCGTGGAGGGCAGTGAAGAAAGTCATACGATATTTTTTGGGAAGTACGCGAGCACACAATTACCCCGCTCTTATGACCAAGATGTTGCACTACTTTCAGAAAATTGGAGTGAATATGTCCCTCAAAATTCACTTCTTGCATCACCATCTCGAATACTTCAGCAAGCAGCTAGCGTCAGAGTCGGATGAACATGGTGAGCGCTTCCATCAAGTGGCAATGCCAATGGAAGCGCGGCATAAAGGCAAAAGGCTCGATTCGCTGGTGGCTGAAATTTGTTGGTGGTCGCAAAAGACGTACGATCCCGGCAATGAAGATGAAGAAGAAGAATATACAATGGGAGTGTCCTCCGAGGGTAAGTCACAAAAATGAAGTTAACTGACTGATTAAAAACAATTGATTTTTTCCAGATGAAGACAGGTCCTCATCCGATACAGACTCTGAACAAGTGGGCGAACCACCACGCAAGAAAGTAAAGGTCGCAAACAAACGAAAATAAGTTTTGCGTTCATCGATTTTTATAACCTATGTATCTATGTAATAACCTAATAATTACCTGTAATAATTTTTAATTTTACGTGTTAATAATTTTAATAAATAATATATAATAAATATTATCCAAATTCATTGAAACATAAAATCAATATTTTTGTCAAAATGAGATACCATCACTTAATTGTGAATAAAAGCGAAACGGCTTCATCGATTTTCATGATCAATGTCTCATTTTGTTTAAATGTTATGTGACTTTACGTGAAAGTAATAGGACTTGACATTTTTTTACCGTTTTGGATTTTTTATGAATTAAAAATAAAAAACTTCAATTTTTTAGGCAAAAAATAGTTTTTTTCTTCATACATTTATTTATAACTGCGAAACTGTTGCTTATGTAGCGAAACGTTGTATATTTCAGCAAAATCGGACTGGTGGTTCTCGAGTTATGTCAAAACAAAGACCACAAAAGGTCACAATTTCCCCTATATGATAGTTACTAACTTCAAATCGATATATCTCGATTCCTAGACGTGACCCAGCGAAACGCCGGGACACGTATAACTTCTTTTTTACCGATATAACATGTTCCGTTGGTTTCATCCCATCCCGATTTTTACTGTCGCATAGTGTTATGAATGGCCTACTTTAGTCAAATCGTCTTATGCATGAAAGCGTCAACTGTTTGGTCTTTTAAAGGATTGTATATTGTTTTGCAATTTTCGTTTAGTGCAGAAACCGTTTATTAATTTAAAAATTTGGATAATTTTTTTAATTGTCCGATGATTTAAAAAGCGCACTTGACGGGTTTCTGAAATAAACGATTCAATTAATCTTCAATACTTGTTTTATACGAAAAATGCTCGTTTTACTATTTAATCTAAGGCACTATAGAGAGGTGATGGGCCGTTTAAGAAAATGTACTTTATTTATTACAAAACAAAAATTTGTTTTGATTGTCGATAAAACCACGGAAGGGGCAATGACGAAATGTAGGTACTTATATTAGTTCAGTAGCACGTAACTTTGATGGTGCTAGTCTTATAAAGAACCCAGCGGGAAAACTTACTTCAGGCCTAACAAAGGCCTGCTCAAAAGTTAGTTTGATTCATATACCATTCTTATCTAACTGCTTAAGAATGCCTCATTCGTATAAAAGATAAGATACACATTCCACACTCATTTCTATGAGAAGGGAGAAGATATGGAGTGGAATTTTTTGTTTTGTTTTTTTGCCAAAGTAAAAGAATTATTTTATTATCCAGTTGCCATTATTATGTACATACCAAAGAAGCGAGAGCGAAAAGCCTGCCCCGCAATGATAAAGAGGTGTAACACGATGTGAGTATGGAATGGAGCGAGCAGGCCTTGTACATCCAAAAGAAGGGGTACAGAGGCCTTCTAGAGTATTTTTGTCACCTTATTTAAGCTTTCCATACAGATGCCGCTTAAATTTTTTTTTTTTTTTTTTTTTTTTAGATTTTATTGACAAAATATTTAATTTACAATAGTTGGTCTCAGCGCCTTAAAGACATTGTTGAGACGAGTTGGCAAAATTACATTTTACTTAAAATTTATGTTAAATAAAACAAAAAAAAAAAAAAAATCAATTAAATTACATTTTGAGATGGGCTTTAAAGAGATCATTACATTAAAAGTTCATTTATATGTTGCAGAATGTGTTGTTTAAGGAGTAAACGGAGATTCTATTCTCATTTTTCAAGGTTTGAGGCAAGTTATTATATTCACGACTACCCATAAATTCTACTCGCTGCTTAGTTGTTTCCAACCTACACCAGGCGATTCTTAAGTTTTCATTATTTCTTGTATTTATCGCATGATTGTTTCTTATGAATTGTATAGTGTGATGTCCAATATTGTGCAAACACTTAAAGACATATAATAGAAGTTGCATTTTGTAAATACCATGTATGGGTAAAACTGTTTGACATTTATCAATATATAGCGAAATAGTTGGGTATGTTATTGGTAAATTGTAAACAGCCTTTAGAGCTTTATTTTGCATACGTTGAAGCGATTTTAAGTCGTTGGTCTTCTTATAACCATAACAAATAGCTAAATAGTTTAAATGGCTCTGAATTAAGGCATTATAAACTGAAAGCTTAGTATCTTTATCGAACTTGTTTTTGAATTTATATAAAATGCCAACAGCTTGAGCAGTTTTTGTTCTTAAAAATTGTAGGTGTTCATTCCAGACGAGATTGTTTTGTAATGTTATACCCAAGTATTTAATTGAGCTGGTTTCAAAAATTTCTCTACCATCAACAAATATTGAAAAGGGGTTATTATGACGGCTAGGTTTAAATCTTAGTAACTGCGTTTTATTTGCATTTAAAACTAGTTTGTTTATTCGTGCAAATTCAGATATCAATGCTGCATCGCGTTCCATATAAGCTTTCACCACCGTTTCGTGCTTGTATGGATAAAATAAGCAAATATCATCCGCATACATAAATATTTTACCGGTAAGATCAAGGTTGTGTAAATCATTGAGAAAAATTGTAAAGAACAATGGCCCAAGCACACTACCCTGAGGCACTCCACATAAAACTGCACGTAATGAGCTTTTAGAACCACCAATCTGTACAAATTGTTTCCGGTTGGTTAAATAACTTTGCAATTAGAGCAAGTCCTTTCCGCAAACACCATAGAATTTAAGTTTTTGAAGCAAGATACCATGATCAATAAGGTCAAAAGCTTTACTAAAATCATAAAAAATGCCTGCCACGCCGCTTTGTCCTTCATCCAAACTTTTACATATGAAATTAACAACGTTAACGACAGCTTCTTCAGTTCCACAACCTTTTCTGAAACCATATTGAAAGTTGTTAAGTAATTTATTACTATACATATACGATGAAATTTGGTCATACAAAATTCTTTCGAAAATGTTGTTAATTGTGGATAGTACTGCTATAGGTCTGTACATATTGGCTGTTGATGGATTTGTATCCTTAGGTATAGGAGAAACTTTGTGAATTTTCAGGACATTTGGGTAGATGCTTGTGCTTATAATATTATTAAAAATACTCAAAAGGTAAGGTGCTACTTCATTTACACACTTTAATAATATTTTTGGTGAAACATTATCGTGACCACAACTTTTGTTCGGCGTCAATTGCAATATTACACTTTCCATCTCAACTAGTGTTGTATAATCAAAGTTAAATCTTGTTTCACATCTAATAAGTGATCTAAGAGAATTGACCGAATCTGTTGGCAAAACTTGATTTTGTGACCTTAAACTGATAACTGATTGAATAAAATATTTATTCAGAACCTCAGCTTTTTCCAAATCATCTGAAATTTCATCACCATTATCATGTTTAATGGGAAAATACCATTTTGTAGTTCTACCGAGCGTTTCATTTATAAACTTCCAACTTTTCCTTGGATCATGTTTTAATTCCTCTAAACTATTTTTATAAAAGTTATTCATGGATTCTCTACATGCCTTTTTTATTACGACACTGATTCTTTTTAATATTTTTTTTACATTATCATTCTCTGGCCTCTTCCTTCTAACCCTCAACAGTTTATTTTTATATTCAATTAATTTTTGTAGATTTCCGTTAATCCAAGGTGTAATGTCATTTTTATACATCTTTCTTACAGTTTTCTCCTTAGTAGAATTTCTTACAGCATTTTCGAGACACGAAATTAATAATGTTGTAGCAGCAGATGGATCATCAGATTGTTGTATCTGCGGCAATTCAGTTTGAACATAATTTTTAGCGCGTTCATAATCACAATATAAGCGTTTTTCTTCACTAAAGTTATGCCTACATGTTTTTATTCCAATTTGAAAAGAAATTATATTATGATCAGATAAATTACACTTTATTGATTGTACATACATATCGGTGTGAATATTACTATAAACGTGGTCAATAGACGTTTCACTTTCAGGACGTGTTATCATGTTGTGGCAATTGATAAAATCATACAATGTGAGTAAATTTAATAGATCTTCTGATAATTGTTGGTTCGAAACATTAATGTTGGAATCGCCAACAAAAATGCATGGATCACGGCCATATTTATGAAGAGCATTTTCCAAGAATAGCAAGAACGAATTTGTGTCACATTTTTGTGATCTATAAAAATTTATAAATTTTATAGCTTTACCGTTTAGCTTAATTGTGTCTAACGTCAAGATGACTGCATCAACAAAATTTGTACTTTCACAAAATTCGACTTTATACTTCAATTTATTATTAACAAAAACTGAAGTACCACCATAGCCATCAGATCTACAACAATGTATGGCATTATATCCAGCGATGCTATACAACTGAATCAAGTCTTTATTTAGCCAGGTTTCTTGAACAGCGATAATATTGGGTAGCCGTGGTAATTTTACAATTAATTCTCTAAATTTATTAAATTTTTCAATTGACGAAATACTACGAATGTTAATAGAAATTACGTTGAGAAATGAACTTGAAATGCTATTAGAATAGTTTTTAAAAGCTATTAAATTATTAAAATATTGAGTTATAATCATAAAATATTGTTAAGTAATATAAACAAGTATAACAATTTAAAAATTACTTTTTATTGGCGATTCATAAACATCATCATCAATTTCAACAGCAGCAGCATGTGATCCACGACTTCTAAGCTTATTTGTTGTGGCTTCAAGCAGCAAGTTATCAACCTCTTTTTCACTTCTAATAATTTTTGGATTTGACAATTCACTTCTTTTGCAAAAAATTTTTCCACCAGCAGCATAAACAGCTCGATATCCAACGTTTTTCAGAGTCTTGGCATAATTTAATAAACTCAGTGATTCTCTGCATAAGAAGTCACTAACAAATACTGAAGAACCTTTCTCCTTTAACTTTGGTTTAACAGACATTAATTTATCCTTTGATTTTTTCGAACTGAATTTCACAACAACCATCTTCTTATCATCTTTTTTATTAGCCGATTCGTTCCTTTTTTTTATAAAATATGCATCTTCAATGCCACTTGGTTCTAACACAACACCAGCATCACTTGAGATCTTCAAAATGGTATCAACTGCAGTTTGATTATTTAGTACAACTACTCCACTTATTAAGCAATCATTTTTTACCCGCTGATTGTTTAAAAAGCAACAGATTGTTTTAATGTTTCGACCTCAGTTTTTAACATTTTATTTTCTTTTTCAACAGCTTCTACTTTTTTTTTGTTCTCGGCAACACCTTTCAATAATATATCAAATTGCTTTGACATAAAAGTTACTGATTCTGTTAAACCAGACAGCTGATCGAGTTTTTTCAGTTCTGTTTTGATATCGTTGAGTTCTTTAGTAATGGTACCACTATTGTTGTTATTAACATCACAAAGATGACAAACATATTCTTCTCTCTCATGTTTAAGCAAGTATTCGTATTTTGGTTTGTCTAATTGTGTACAAACTACATGAAAGTTTTTGTTGCATTTATCGCACTGAATAAATTCTTCCTCTTCTTCCACTTCTAAGTTACATTGGCCGCAAATATGTTTATTAATTTTAAGACTACGACGACCTTTTCCTGCCATACTTCATATATTTGAAACGTGATGTATGTTAATTTAACAAATACACGCAAAATTTAGTTAAAATTATTTGATATTAACAAATCTAATCAGAATTAAAAAATAAGTTTCTTAAGAAGCACAAAAAAAAACGATGTTCACTTGAGGGTTGCCAACTCTTTTAAAAACCTTTTTATCACCAAAAAATATTCGTTAAAATTTTTTTATCGGATTAGCAAGATTCGGCGGTAACGTCATGGCTTGTTATGTTGGTAAGCTTAAAACTTTACTTAGCAATGGAATTTACTTTTTTTTACATTAAATGCGCGTGTCACTCACTTTCTCCACATTTGTTAAAGTGACGCATTTAACCTGCTGCCAAAACTATTGAGGTGTTATTTGGTAATATTTTGAGTTTTTTTTTTTTTTGCTTCATCCCAAAAGAATGATTGAAGTAAAATAATTTCAGGAGCAATGTTCTGTACCACGCCATAAGATGTTAGGTGGCGGGAGTTATTGTAAGAATTATAGAACTTGGGATACTGTATTATGTATACTGTTTTTACGCAATCGAAGGCATTAGAGCCTCAGAACTTGGAGAAAGTATATCTTAAGCGGCCCATGGCATTAAAATTGTTAAGTTATTCATATTGTACAATTATTTATTTATTTATTTATTTATTTAAAAAAAAAATTGTAACTTCTACAACAAAACATCAGTCTTAAACAGTAGAAATCTTATGGTGTTATTTTGGAAACATGGAAAATAATAAACTTAAGTCTAGGTATGGTTATTACAAAATTGATATAAATAAAATTATTGAAATTAAACCAAACAAATAAATAACGAAAAACTACATATCAAAATAACATAAATACATTTATGAAAAATCAAAAAATATTGAAAAATATTGAACTATACCGAACTATAAACAAACTTGTTGACTACGAGTAATATTTAAATATTTCTTTCTTAAATTGTAACGCATTGCTGATTTCTTTTATTGTTGGAGTAGTAATATTATTCCAAAGACGTATTGCAAATATGAAAAATTGCCATTCAGATATTAATGTGTGATGTCTGATTTGAATTAAATTTCTATTTCTTCTGAGTCGACTGAATTTTAAACGATTAAATTTTAAACGATTAAAAAGATGACCTGGCTCACGGGTGGTTATAATTTTGTGAAGAAATACTAATGTTCTTATTTTCATTAAATCTTCAAAAAGTACCCCGAATATTTTTTTAGAATAATGTGTAATACTAATGTAAGTATCATTTATGTTATAATTTCTGATCCCATAAACGTACCTTGCAATGTTGTTATATGTGACTTGCATTTTAGATTTACTGGTTTCATCACAACTTGCAAAAATCTCACATCCGTAGGTTAAAATTGGTATCAAATATGTCTTAGCAAGTAATAAGCGTATTTTCAATGGGGTGCAATATTGAGTAGGCCATAGGGTTCTTAGCATCGAATATGTTTTACCACAGGCAGATATAACGTGATCAGACCAGGTTAGAGTGTTATTAAAAATTACACCAAGATTTTTTGCTTTATCTACGATTTCAATCCGTTGGTTTTTAATAAAAATGTTGGGATAATCAATGATTTTCTGTGTTCTTTTGCGTATTACAATGCATTTCGATTTGGTAGGATTTAAACTTAACCCGTTAACATCAGCCCAACGTGAAACCCGTTGTAAGTCTTGATTAAGTCTTGCAGTACATTCATCTAAGTTCCCTTTTTTGGTACTTATGTACAATTGTACGTCATCGGCATACATTCTAATGTTGCAATGGAGCAACTGTTCAGGAAGATCGTTTGCGTAAATGGAGAAAAGGAGAGGACCTAGAATGGATCCCTGGGGAACACCCCTGACAACAGGAAGAAAATTTGAGATAGTTGAAGGACTAGTTTCAACACACTGGACACGATCTTTAAGATATGAATCAATTAATCTAATGGATGTTGATGAAAAATTCATCATTTTCTCCAGTTTTTGAATAAGTATTGTGTGGTCGACGGTGTCAAAAGCCTTTGAATGATCCAACAGTACTAAATATGCAACGCATATTATATCGGTAATGTATATTTGTTTTTCAAAGGTGGCACATATTGCACAACGAAAATAAATGCAATATAAAGTGAAATGTGTTGGCAACATTGTACAATATTTTTTGGCTTATAAGTTATGCTATTTCTTAGCGGAAGTTGCGCTATATTTTAATTGAAGCCATTGTGCCAATTATTGCAAAATAAAGGGCAAAATGGAAATAATATGGCGAATAACAAATAAAAAATATTGTCTAAAGGATAGGGTGCTTTTTAAACTCAAATACTATGTTTTATATTAAAAAATAATCGTAATAAAAATTCTAGTCAGAAAGCTCTCATTTGCCATATTTGAACTCTAATTTTTTTTCCATATTCTAAGTAATTTTTTTAAAAAAAGTTATGGTGATAGAGTAGTTGACAGCACTGTATTAATCGTGTAGTTGACAGCACTGCTTTAATAGGACGTGTTTGTGAGTGTCTCTCTTAGTAAATTGGATTTTGATCAGTAATTACGAATTAATATAATATAAACTGTGATCTACACATATATTTCGTTTGTCCTAAATAAGGAAAAGTGACTGTTATTACGTGTCTGCGTGCTTTAATCAAATAAACTGTGAAGTGCTTTTCTTTAAATATCACCGCTGGATTGTCGTTCGCTTATAATTTTTATTATTTTTATTGTTGTATCAGCTGTTTCATTTTGTTTTTGTCTGCATCTCTTACTGCAATTGGCAAATCTATCATATCATTGATTCGTATCTTCGATAGTTGTTGTTATTTGTCTTCAATAAACGCACAAATCAATATTGCCATATTTAAATTTTATTCTCCTTGTTGACCAACCTTTACTACGCTAACTATAATGGACTGCTTAAATAAGAAATGCTCAATCACAAATCCTGATGAAAGAATGCTGTCATGCTGGTTGTGCCATGGTCCTATTCATTTCAGATGTAGCGGCATACCAACACTTGCTGCTGAAGCAACTCAAAAGCACGATGGTTTGCACTGGCGTTGTAAGAACTGTAAAAAAGTTGGAGTTGATTTTTACAAACTCTTTTAAGAAAGAAAATCCATTTTTCTTGGTATTCAAAAAGAAATGTCCAATCTTTCTCATCGTATATCTGAATACGGAATTTTGTTTGATCGTTTTATATCACTAGATACCTGTGAATTTTCTCCACAAATACCTTCGCAACAATCTTCTTTGCAACAATTTTCACCATCCCAATTGTCTCCTAGACGTTAATGAGCTAGAATTTCAAGTAAGACTGATACCGTTAATGTAAACCCTGTTAATTCTGGTAACGCTGTTGATATCCATATGGATGTTATACCGTCTACTTCCAAGATGATTGTAAACAATACTGCTGAGAAACTGTCATTTTCTGATGTAACGAAACTATACAATCCTATAACAAACAATACCGAAAACGCTCCACGTGAACTTCGAGTTATACCACCAAAAAAACATTTATTCGTATCCTGTTTTGCTGTTAAAACGACTGTTGATGATTTAAATTACTATATTAAAACCAAGCTGAATTCAAACGATGAAATCTTAACTCACAAATTTTCTTATTCTGTACCAAGAGGCATTACGTCTTTTAAGATAACAGTTTCATCAGATATATACAATAAAACAATTTATCCTCGTTTCTGGCCCGATAATACAATGGTAAGAGAATATATACCAAAAGGACGCCAGAATATAAATAATATTGCCCGTATTCCCTCAATTGTGTCATCTAATAAAAAAAAACTGATTACTGAAAATGATAACCAACTGTTCATTACTTATCAACACGTTTTTGGGATAAAGACAAAATTGTCGAAACTTTACATCGATAGTTTAACATTTCACCACCACGTATGTATATTCACTGAAACTTGGTTAAATAAAAATATCCTCAACAACGAAATTTTTTGCAGTAATTATAATATTTATAGACTCGACAGAGAAACTGCTACAATTGGAGGAGGTGTACTAATAGCTATACAATGTTTTCATCTGAAGAAATAGACTGCAATATTCCTAAAGGCATCGAATTTATTGGCATCCGTATAAAACTACATAACAGCAAAATATTTATGACCTGCTCCAACATTCCACCAAGCCAAAATAATAATCAACTTATTTACAAAGAGCATGCTTCATTGATCAAGTCAGTAGTATCACTATCTGCACCAGGTGACTATTATTGCTTTTGGTGATTTTAACTTACCCAATGTTTCATGGAAGTTTTTATCTGACTCATATATGTTTACTCCTACAAAATCCGCAGACTGGGTGTTCGAATTTTAAAATAGCTTATATGATCTATGTCTTTTTCAAATAAATGGAGTTTACAATTCGTCTGGTAAATTATTAGATATGGTTTTTGTAAATGAACCAGCCGATTGTTCCTTACAGCGTGCAGATCCCATTATAGCACCAGAGGACCGCTATCATCCTACTCTAGATATCAGCCTTAATGTTCCATTTAAAAGTAGTTCCGACTCAACTACTCAGCACGAAAAGGTTTTCTGCTTCAAAAAATTTAACTACGACGACTTAATACATCTGTTATTTAACACGAATTGGCATGATCTACTATCTATTCCTTGTTATACTCCAGCAGCTATTGATTCCATGATATCAAAATTTTATGAAACCTTGTCCAATTTTTTTAATGAATGTGTTCCTAAATTAGCAATGCACACAAAAGCTGGTCCCCCGTGGTGCAAAAAAGATTTATCTAGACTTAAAAACATAAAAAATAAACTCTTTAATAAATATAAAAAAAACTGGCTTGCTGTCTGACTATAGCAGATTTGCGGTTTCACGTTCTGAATATCACTTATTAAACACAAAGCTGTATAAAAACTATATATCTAATATGAAACAAAATTTTAACTGCAACCCGAAATCATTTTATAAATTTGTTAATTCCAAAAAGAAATCTGGCTTCCTTAAAACAATGAAGTTCGGTGCTTACGAATCTAGTGACGATCAGATAATAAGCAACTTGTTTGCTGATTTTTTTCCACCACTTACTCTGACTCCCAATATGATTTAAATGCATACCCACATCCAACTGCGGGCCATCAAACAATACACTTTTCTCCAATCCGCACAAATCAGATTTTAGACTCTTTAAAATCTGTTAAGTCCTCATACCATATGGGTCCCGATGGTGTTCCTAGTTGTGTTCTGAAGAATTGCGCACATGCAACAGCTACTCCATTAAGCATAATAACTAATATATCCTTAAAATATGGTTATTTTCCTCAGTTGTGAAAAGACTCCTTCATTATTTCGCTATTTAAATCTGGCAGTAAGTCATGTGTCACAAACTATAGAGGCATAGCAAAGTTAAGTGCAATCCCTAAACTTTTTGAAAAGTGTGTTACCGACAATCTTCTTCATCAAATATCGTCCTTACTATCTTCTGTCACAACATGGTTTTAGAAAAGGTCGTTCATCAGTAACTAATCTCATGCAGCTGACTACTATAGTAAATCGTGGATTTATTAAAAGGAAATTTACAGATTGTATATACACGGATTTTAGTAAAGCTTTTGATAAAGTCAATCATAAATTACTTCTGATAAAGCTTTATGCTATGGGACTTACACACGGGGGCTTAAATTGGATTAAATCATATTTAACAAACCGAAAACAAAATGTTTTTTTTAATAATATCACATCAAAAAACATTATTGTAAGTTCTGGAGTGCCCCAAGGTAGCCACATTGGTCCAATTTTATTTCCTTATTCGTTAATGACTTGCCATGCGTAATTAAATATTGTAACGTCCTAATGTATGCCGATGATGTGAAAATATTTCATAGCTATAACAATAACATTGAAAAAAATTTGCTGCAACATGATTTGGATGAGCTATTTCAATGGTGCGTGCTTAATTTAATGGAACTCAATTTTAAAAAATGTAAACATATGCGTTTTTCAAGAAATGATAATCCTTTATTTAACTTTTCATTGGGCGGAAATCAACTTGAATTGGTTACGGAATTTTCAGATCTTGGAATACTTTTGGATCCTAAATTAAATCTCAGGAAACACATATTTATGATGGTGAACGAAGCTCGTGGTGTGTTGGCTTTTATAAAACGATGGGCTAAGGAGTTTACTGAACCAGTCATTACTAAACGGTTATATACATCTTTAGTCAGACCAATATGGATCTGTTATTTGGGATCCGGATGCGGAGTATCTCAAGAACATTATAGAATCAGTCCAAAAACACTTCCTTTTTTTTGCTTGGGTAATTCAACATGAAATCCTCACGTCATCATTCCTCCTTATACCACAAGGCTTGCATTAATAAAATTACCAACGTTGGAGAGCAGAAGAACTATGCTTAGCTAATAAATGGCGCGGCCTGCTTCGACTTCCTACTCAGCAACATAAACTTTAATGTTCCTCATCGATCAACTCGTTTCTATATTCCAATATATTTACAAGGTTTTCAAAGTAATTATGCTAATTCTGATTCTCTTAGAAAATTGTGTAAACTTTATAATGATTTTTATTTTCTTATTGATTTTTCTGTTAATGTTAATGTCATTAAACGTAATATTATTTTGTACCTCAATCAATGTAATTAAATAGCTGTCTAAATCTTTTGTTATTTTGTATATTATGTAATTTTTTTTTTATACTTGGTCTGTAAGGATTTATTCCGTAGACCTTAAATAAATAAATAGACAGCAATACTTAAGTCGATTTCAATAGAATAGAACTAATCATATTGATGTTTAAAGTACAAAAAAATCATAATTCAAAGGAAAACAAGATGAATTTAAATGTTATATTGAGCTAAAATCTAAGTTTGACTTCAAGAGCGAAGACATTCAAATGTTACTGGTAATCACACCTTCTAAAGTGTTGTCTTAAGATGATTTGTGTATATAGGCCCTGTTTCTCAAAACTACAAGTTACAAATCTACAAGTAAAATACGTAAAAAGCAACAATTTTACAATTTTTGTTTTTATTTCGAATCTATTTTACTTGTAGATTTGTAGCTTGTAGTTTTGAGAAACAGTGACAAAGTCTCTAATTTTAAATTGTAGATACTTAAGCAGAAAAGCAAATTCAAAGACCACTTACAGAGTATGCGACACGTCCCTGTAACAATATTCGTATTTTCTTTTGGTGTCCGTTTTAAAACTCCTATGCAGGTGTAACGTTTTATGTTGCAATTGTATCTTTACGTTTAACGGCCTCGTTACTCTTACGTAAACGTATACGTTGCTGATCAGCTGACCCGTTTTCCTTACCAAGTCTATGTATAAACAGGGACTCTTACGTAAACGTAACGTTGCGTTGCGGATGAACCTGATAAAATTAAAATTTTTCTCCGTTTTTACGTATCCGCTCTTAAAAATTTCATTTTTGTTTTCAAGCAGTGTTGTCAACAAAACTTATTAGCCGGCGGTTTACTTTTAGATTTTATTAATAAGATTCTCTTTTTAAAACATAAATTTAAAGAATATATACATTACATACATACATACATATACGAATATATAAATAAATATAAATATATATTAAAAATTAGGTATAAGTTTGTTTGTTTTACAATAACGCCCAAAACGTAAAGAGTAACGAAGCCATAAGTCTTTAATTCAAATTGAACTTCTCAATTTCAAAAATGGTGTTTTTAAACATTTTGGTAGGTTTTAAAGAAAATTTTGGTCGGATAACAAATTTTGAAACGGCGACCCTGCACGGTACCCTTCATTTTTTTTATTTGACATAATTGTTAATCATATGTTATTTTACGCCCCTAACCCACGCCTTCTCTAAGTGACTGGGTTTAAAGTTAGAAATATTTGGTTTTTCTATTATCGTACTGTTTCTAGACTAAAAAATTTTGGTTTCACTATTTTATGGTAAAAAATTAGATTTAACTAATGACGGCATAATTTTTCGTAAAAAAGCCAGAATTACACGGAGCTTGGCAGAATTTGCAAAACAAATTCAAAGAAGATCTCTCAGGTGCTTAAAGATAAGGAAAATTTATTTGTACACACTTTGGACAATCACTTTGACATAGCGCTCGCTGATGCCTTAAAGTTAATGAAAATCGATGAAGACAATTTTACTTGTAGGGGCAACAGGAATCTAGTAGGAGTGTATTAGAATCTAAAGATAAAAAAAGAAAGCACTACTAAAAGAGAAAAAAGACAGGTAAAGAAAGAAAAGACAACCGTATCACTAAATTCAAGTTTCACATCAAATCCATGATTTCCGTTGAAAATCATCAAGATCAAAGCCTACATTTTTTTTATACAAAATGTGTGTCATCTCCAAAAAGGGGCAAAAGGAACTTCTTTCTTTAAAACTTGAAGCTGCCCTCGTAGATGGCAATTGAGTATGTGCGACTCCGCGAATATTTTAAAAGCTGCTATAAAAGAACTTGGGCATAATGTAAAAGAATACATAATTGGCTAAACTTTTTAAGCAAGCACTAGTAAGGGATTTACTTTTATTTGGATGGAGGAATCAGTGTTGCTAGGTAATTTTTTTCTTCCCCCCAAAAAATTTCATATTTAATGGAATTTGAAAAAAAATTTCCTAATTGTGAAAGCTTGGATAATAATTTAATTTCAATTTATTTGACTTGACTAAGTTTAAATTTATGTACCAATATTTTTACTTAAATAAAGCAAAAACCGAAAAATTTCCAAAATTTTACTTAAATTCTTCCAAAAATATTTTTTTAAGTTTCTTTAAAAATATGTATTAATAATAGGAATATGTTTCAATAATATATTTAAAAACCAAAATATAAACATTTTAAAAAAAGACTGTTGCATATGGATGTGTCTGAAGCTAAAAGGCCTAACTCCACAAAATAAAAAGAAGATTAAATTAATGATGCATAAAAAATTAGGGACGCTTCAAAAACGAAGTTACTGAACAAGCGAAGCGTAGTAATTCATATTGCAATAATGTATTAAGACCTAATTTTGTTATGTATGTTTTCCTATTATCTGGCTAGTTGCTTCTGAAAAAAAAACAAAAAAAATGCAATCCCTATACCGATTTTTCATATTTTTTGGGACAATTTTTTAAATAATAGAAGTAAATAATTTGCCAAGAGTTAACAAATAATTAGATAGTAATATAACAGACCTGAAAATTTTTCGAAAAGTGGAGTTAGGCCTTTTAGCTTCTGATACATCAAGTAGTACATTTATAAATAATTTATCTAATCAAAATAAAACTAGTAAAAATCAGTTTTTTTTTATTAACATTGGAATCAAGTTTCTTTAAAAATATAGAGTGTTGCCAAATCATTTACGGATTTTAAAAGTTTGAATGTTTCAGGTGGGTGTTGAATTAAAGTTGTTTGTCGTAGTATTTAATGAACTTCGCCCTTAACGCTTTCTTTTAATGTATTTTAAAAAAGTTTTAGTTTGTAAATTTTACTTTTTTAAATTTCACGAAACTAAGAAGACCTGGCACTTGAATTAGTAGCAACATTTTTAGAATGCTGATACTAAATTATCTACCCCGAGGACAATCTCGAGGTTATTTTAATTATTATGTTCCACGATGGTAATTTAGGTATTTTCCCGTGAAATCAAGTGATTTTCAGACGAGTATAACGGGAATCTAGCGATTTTTACTCAACGAAAAACAAGCTATAAAATATGGTACTACATAGTTATTGTTTTGCACAGACAAGTAAGTAGTAAAACCCCCTAAATATAAATGTAGGTGGCATGTCATAACGTCCAGTGTCATAACGTCCATGGACACTATGACACTTTGCAAATGGACATTATGACACTTTCAAAAGTGTCATTAGGTCCATAGTTACTAAAGATGTTAAATACAAAAAAATTATCTGCATACTCGCAGAGAAAAACATGTTTCATTATGGTCCCAACCAACAAAACTATTTTTAAAGAAACTTATTTAACCATAATATGGTTGTCGGTGACAATGAATGGTTAAATGAAACATAATATGGTAAAAAAAATTTTAAAAATGGTTTTGCTGCTTTTTCTCTGGGTGAATATATTAAATATATAACGAAAACACTTTTGGGCGCATAGCGTCCGCGGACGTTATGACACTTTGCAAAGTGTCATAATGTCCACAACTTAACTTATAATGAAAAATATTAAAATGTGTTATATAATCAATGTGTTGAGTTTTAATTATTTGTAGTCTATGTTGATATTCAAAATAAGTAAGTATAATGCCAACAATTCTTGCAAGCAAGAATGTAAACAAATTTGGGATCATAGCCGGCCTTCGGCCGGACGCAAGGATTTTCTTTTATATGGTATAACAAATTCCGGCTTCGCTAACTAAAGCTTCTCTGCATAGTCAGCTTACGTTCGGAAACAAGGCAGATTTTAGAAGCTTTACTTAGCGAAGCCGGTGGTTGTTATACCATAGAGGAGAAAATCCTTAGGCCCGGCCGAAGGCCGTCTGTGCAGAGAAGCTTTAGTTAGCGAAGCCGGAATTTGTTATACCATATAAAAGAAAATCCTTGCGTCCGGCCGAAGGCCGGCTATGATCCCAAATTTGTTTACATTCTTGCTTGCAAGAATTGTTGGCATTATACTTACTTATTTTGAATATCAACATAGACTACAAAGAATTAAAACTCAACACATTGATTATATAACACATTTTAATATTTTTCATTATAAGTTAAGTTGTGGACATTATGACACTTTGCAAAGTGTCATAACGTCCGCGGACGCTACGACATTTCTTTGGTGGACGTTATGACACTATGACACTGGGCGTAAGGACATGCCACCTAAATGTATGCCCTCTAAATTTTCCCCCTATGAATTTGAAATTAAATAAAATTAAATAAAACCCCTAAATCAAGGTGGAAATCCCTAACCTGGCGACTTTGAAAGGAATCATGTGTATGAATTGATATTAAAAACTGTATTTGAAGAAAAAATTTCTCAGGTTACGTTTAGCGTTGACATACCGCTTTTATAAAAAGAAACTCAAACATTGCGACATTCAAAATGCGTTCTCCATTCTAGGGCAGAACTTTGATTCATCGCAGATTGACAACTTGATCAGCTTTTATTAAAACCAATTGTGATATGGGATTATCGTGAATTGATTGAGCTCATGATATTATTTATCAACTGAAATGATAATAAAAATTTAAAAAAAGCCTCCTGGGGCCATTCATCAAGCACGATGGATGGCAAGAGCTATTTATGCTATAAAAATGTTTTTATTACGGGATCAGCTAAAGTTAACAAGAGAGCGTAGGTTTGCAAGAAGTTCCTCTTTTTTTATTGCAAAAATTTACGTTTAACCATTAATAATTACAATTTAACTTTGCCATAAAAGCATCCCATTAAGATCTGTGTTTTATAAAAGCTGTATTCATACCTCTGAATGTGTGAACCAAATTATACTAAATGCTACTTTAAACAAATTTAAGCAAATAAACAATTATTAGGTCAAGTGGTACTATGCCCCATTATAGAGCATATAAATTTAGTTTAAAAACGGAAGATAATAAATTGTACACGCGTTTAGAATTTAAAGGTCGAAATGGTTTTTAAATCCATAGAATAATTTTTGAAAGCACTTAATATTTCAATATAATTGAAATAATTTTTATGTGCTGAATACTACAAAGGACTTTTAATTTTTCAATAAAATTTATAAATATATTTATCGCTTTTGGAATTCTTTCCCTTAAGTTTACTAGACTTTCTTGTAAGAATGAATAAAATACTTATATACATTTTAGTAATGAAACGATTGGCTTAAAAATTCTTGTTCATATACCGTAAATATAAAGTTAAAAATTGCTTTGCTTCTACTGCAATTTTTAAATTTCAAGTTAATACCCTCTTGTTGATCAAGTGCGATATATAAATATAAACTGTTTTATGTATTTGTACTATTAGATCAATTCTTTTTATAAACTTAAAACTAAATAAACAAAAACAAAACATGAAAACGAGTGATATAATTCACTTAAAATCTCATTTATGTACTTTTGGATCTTGTTTGGATACTAAAGAAAATTAATTGTCTGGCCGCATCAATTTTGAATGGTGATATCCTAACAATCGTACAGGTCTAAGAAAACTATTTTTTTAATAAGTTTCGGTGCACTAGAAGGTATAACAATTTGAACATTCGTCTTGTAAAAAAGCGCACAATGCCAATTGAAGGTAAAATGTTATGACTTAGTTAAACTTTTTCCATATAGCCGTACCTAAACAACAGCGTAAGGCGGAACGTTTTCTTCAGCGTAGCTTTTACGCTGATATGCCATTCCTAAATAAGAGCGCCAGCGTTGTGCCATAAACAGTAGTGTTAACTTTCGTGACGACTAAAACCCTCATAAAAGACATAAGAAATTGAATTAAAACCGCTAGTTTGACCTAAAAATAGCTAATTTGCCATTATTTATTATCAAAAAAGAAAAAAACAGGGTTGTCAAAACAACAAATATAGCAGCCCTGTTTATTTTAACGCGCTGTCAAAATCGGATTTTCCGATTGCAAAGCGCTACCGTTGCGTTGCCGTCGCGTTGTTTCGGTATGCTACATACAAATTGTATGGGCATGAGGATTTTTGACAGCTAGAAAACGCGTTCCGCTCTTATTTAGGTATGGCTGTTAGTGCGAACAGCAGTGATGATAGAAAAAATCCTTTCGCTTTCTCTGATAAATCAAAAAAATGCTAATTTTGACTAAAGGGGGAAAATGATATGTTGATTAAAATTTTTAATTTTGTTGACTTTGCTCCAAAAATGTTTGATTCCCATCTTTTAAAAATTATATATTTCTTGCTCTTTAAAATAAGTTCAAAAGATATCCATTCTTGTAAAAGAGTTTATCACAAACTAACGTTAAAATCAAAACTGCAATGACGGCAATCAAGGCGAATTCATGTATACGGTGGTGTCGATACTACAACAAGTAACAACACCAAAAACACAACAATGTATTTTTTTGTTGCTTTCGTTGATCGATATGTCAAAGCAACTTTTGGCATTTCTCTCGCTAAGTAAGAAAAAAAAGTAGCACAGCTGTGCTTTCAACGCCACCTGATTAATGAATTCCCCTTGACGGAAATCAATGAATCCAAGGCGAATTCATTTACCAGGTGGCGTTGAAAGCACAGCTGTGCTACTTTTTTTTCTTATTTAGAGAGAGAAATGTCAAAAGTTGCATGTGTTTTGGCATATGGATCAACGAAAGCAACAAAAAAATACATTATTGTGTTTTTGGTGTTGTTACTTGTTGTAGTATCGACACCACCGTATACATGAATTCGCCTTGAATGAATCAAAGAATTTTAACAATTTGTAGTGCTGCCGTACTAACAGTTTTATTAGTATTCTATAACAAATCGAAAAAGGTTACCAAATGTATGCAGTTTTCCAACATTACTCATTACGCAAAATTGGCACACCATTCAGCACATAGAAGTTAAAACTCAAAATTCTATGGATGAAGTATTAAAATAAATAAATTTTTGTTTTTAGACTTAATAAGTTGACGTTTTTATTGCTGCAATTATACATTCCTCGCATGCATCAAGGTCTTGTATAAAAACTTCTATTCTCACTGCTCAATTCTTTCTGCAACTCAAATGCCACTTATTACTACATATACTTTTAACGAACAGCAATGAAAAATAAATATTTTCGTGGCAGTATAGAAGTGTGTCTGCATGTGTGTGTATATATATGTAAGTCTGTTTTTATGTAGTTTTGCTTGAGTGTGGCTACAGGTACAAATAATTCATTTAATATTTTAATGAAATTATACTTAATTAAAATGAAAGCAAATTAATCCCAGCTCTTATGCTCTGTGCAAGTATGTAAAGCAAGAGTAAAATTTTGTCTGTGCACACCTACAATGTAGTTTTTCTATAACGAACAAGGATTACACGTGCAAATAGGATTTTTTATCGCTAAGAAGTCAAAAAAGTTTGAGTTGCAAAACATATTTTAAAAAACATATTTAAAATCTGGAATTTTGATATTTTCAACAATTCGATTCAAAATAGCGTTAAATCGAAATTGTCGACTAATCGCACATTTAGTTGGAGTATATAACTTTTTTATTTTAAACATAAATTAAACAGGTAAGTCAAAAGAAGAAGAACAAAATATAATACATACATATGGCACACTAAATCCTAAACAGCACAACTCAAATTTCAAAAATGTTTAGGAGAGGCAGAAAACTGACTTCAAAATCATAGTTGCAATTTTTAAAGTAAATTGAATTTCACATATGTTAAAGATAAGAAGTTAAGGAATACAGTGACGCAAACAAAATGTTGGTGGTCGCAAAAGATTTGATTTGTGAACTGGGCTATGAAAAAAACGATTATTATAAATTTGAGTTGTGCCTGTTTATGATATACATAGTATGCGAAATGTACATTGTAAAAAACCAGTCAACAATTATACATTTATGGGAATGTAGATAGTTTTAAAATTATTTAAGTAAGCAAATTTAGGGAAAGCCGGGGCATTAAAAGACTGGTCAGCTAGATGAGAACGTTTTTTTTTTGTACAGAAATGTCCGCTAGGAAATTCTTTTTTATATTGCGTTAAGGATGGCTTTACAGCAGGAATGTCAGCGTCATACACAATTGTGTAAGCAAAACTCACATGTACGCATTCAGCGGGAAATATCGCACGGCCTGTTTTGAGGCCTCTTAACAGAAATAATATATTTATTATTTATTATTTTTGTTTCTGTTTTGTTTTATTTCTGTTTTTAACATCGTACAATGATTTAAAAAACAAATTGCTTGTGGTTTTTGTACGAGGTTTACTTGTTGTAGTATCAAGAATAACTGTGATGAATTCACCTTGATGTTGTGTTTATTGAGCTTCTGTAAACTTCTAATTTAAATTTTATTAAGCAGTCTTTTAGACAGCGATAATACATTCAAAACAGAGCATAAAACAAACAGACTAATAAATTGTCTTAGTTTTTTGGCCTCTTTTTGAACACAAATGCTTAAGTAGAAAGTAATCCTTCTTTATGCTGTCGATACGTCTATGCATTCTAGGCGTTTGCTGTGTAACTCGTCAATACAATTTTAAACTACTACATTTTGAACTGGCGCATAAACGCAATGAACACTTGGTTTGGACCTGCGGCTTAACCGTTTTACTTTGCGCTATAATAATAAAACGTTCTCTCATTAAATCTTGTATGTATTTGCACGCTTTAAGAGTTTTCTGCTCATGTTTAATGATTTTTGTGAAAATAAAAATCATTTTGCAATTAATTTTGGGTTACTGCGAAGAGACTACAAAATCCATAAACAAAGTCACTGCTACATTTTTTGACGCTATTTCGCAAGTAAACAGTCTTCGAACATTGTTAGAAAATGCGATAAATGAATAATCTGAGATGCAGAATAGTTCAGAGTCGCAAAATTTGGCGACTTGACATCCTTTGATACAAAGCTAGAAAGTTTCAAAGACAATATGTCGAAAAAACCGTTTTATACTTAACGTGACTCTGTATTCCGAAAGTGTTGAAGATGTGGTTACCCCTAGACCAAATAAAAAGTTCTGAGAATTAAACAATAACTGACTTTTGGAGCGTTTTTGATCCTCTGTCTATTCTGAGCTGCAGTTCAGGTAAAAACGTCTAGATATACCTTAGATCTTCTAATTTCTCTAGAGACGCAGATCCGCTTGTTTACTGGCACTTTTAAATGTTATACCAAAAATTTGAGAACAAGGCGCAGAACTACTTTAGTTTCCAAATAAGTTCAGTCAAATCTGAGAGACCATTTTCCACTGCAGGTCTGCTTCAAGCCGAGTTGTGAAATCGCCTTTCTCCGCAAGATTCGAGAATACTTGGGTTTTTGAGCAAAAATCTTATAATATTAATTTTAAATACTAATACTGTTTTTTTGTTTAAATAAAATTAGTTTTTATTATTATTTACCATGAATTCATATTCAATTCCTTGTTTTTAAAATCTTCTTTAAATCAATTTTAAATACATATTAATAATGTCTTACACTGGAAGTTTGTATAATAAAGAAATTACTCTAATTGAATTTTGTTAATTTTACCTTGAATTTAAATTAATTATGGTTTTTTCCCCTTGAATTTAAGTATGCGGATCGATTTCGGTATCGTATCGGCAAAAAGACGTATCGTTACGTCCCTAGTTTATTTTTGTTTTCATTTCTAACTAATAAAATACATAACAACTAAATAACATGTTGTTTTATTATATTGTTGTTATATTCTGAACATTATTTAGTCCCTTTTCAGAAGTGGGTGGTGTGAGACAAATCATGTAATAAACAATTAACTACTAATTCCATACGTATGAATCAGCATTTATAAATATGTAAACCATGCACTGTCATATTATGTGTTACCTGTTTTTACCCGACCTTCAATTTATTTATTACCTCTTACCATCCAAACGGCTGGAAGAATTTTGACATTTGAGGTATTGTTAGATTCGTCTTAAAAATCGAAGTGTCATTAGATAGTAGTTGAAAACCAAATCACGGATTGTTGGCGCAAAATAGTAATAAGTTAAAGAAACAAATTAGCCAAACCATTAGAGTAGAGCTTTTAAATTAAGAAAAATAAAGTTATCAGCCAAGATCAGTAAATCGAATACATATGAGTGAAATTGAAATCGAACAAACTTTGAAAACGATCCAGTTTAAAAAGTTTCTTCATACTTTGAGTTCTTATCTTAACCAAAATTTCTCTTAAAATGAGAAAAAAACGAAGATTTCACAAATGAACTGAGAATCTAAATTGATTTAAATTTTCAGGAATAATATATTATTATACGAATAATAAATTTGTTTTAATAGGCTGGAACTCTCATAAAAATACCGCGACAAAAACGTCTAAAATAAAATAAATAATAAAAAAATAATTTATAAAAATATGAGATGTAATCCAATGTTGAATTTCCGTGTTTAGTTTAGTAGGCGGGACATAATTGCAAATTATACGCTGAAATAAAATGAATGGACCCCGATTGCTGCTGCGCCTAATGCCTAATGTATGTATCAAACTTTGGCTTTCAGATCATTTAATAGTCTGTTCAACCGAAGTAGTGTTCACTTTGTTTATAGTTATTTTTATTTTATTTCCTTAAACTTGTTTCAAGGTTGTGTAGGAGGGTTTTTGATTTTTTAATTATTTATTCTTTAGTTTTAAAACTGTATTCGTGGTATAAATGAATTGTTATTTTATTGTTTATTGTTAACCTATATTTTTCTTTTATGGTTTTTTTCTGTTTATGTGTTTTTTCCATTGAATATAATTATTTGAATTATTCGAGTTATTCGAGTTATTCGAACATATTAAAACTCTGATTCGATTAATCAAGTAAAATTAAAATTTCAAAATCAATTAATTCCTTACTCAAACAAAACCAAAAGTCAAATAATTGGATACTCTAATTGAGAGTGTTCTGCAGAACGATTCACCCATTTCGGAAAATTTGTCCGGAAAAATAAAGCTACCATAACTAGTAAACAACTTACATTGAATTTTTTTCTAATTAAAGAAAATGATCAAAACAGGGAAGGGCTATTTTTATTTTTAATTAAATTTATTTTTTTATTTATTTATTCACCAAAAAAACAAATGTTGTAATATAAATGCAAAGACACTATGTGATGTGGCAGCTCAATTCAACTTTTATGTACAACTTGAAAAAAGTGGCATCTCAGTTCATTTTGCTCTGAACAAGAATTAAAATTAAACCAATTCTAGAAAAAACTTGCCCAAGGCGAATTCAACTACAGGTGGTGTCGATACTACAACAATCCAAAAACAACAGAAACAACACAGGGTTATTTGCATTGCATTGTTAGTGTTTACTGTCCAAAATATCAAACATTCCTAACAAAACACTAAAAAATCAAAACAAAGTAGCTCGAACTATCAAAATCAGTTGAATTCGCCTTGAACTTGCCGAACAAATTAATTTCTCTCTCTCTCAAAAGTAAAACGTCAAACTCAATATAAAAACTTTTGTACGGAAAAAATATATTTCTCGGAACGCATTTTAGTACCATCAGAAAGCTGAAAGTGCCCTTTATAATCCCATATATACTTTTGCAACTGTATGTTGGACACTTTTTTCATTTTAATGCAATTATTCGCAACATTTTTTTGCTTTTTTATTTTAGCTACTCACACAGAAAAAATTAAAAATTTTCTATAATCACCAAAGTTATACCAAATTCATAGAATCAAGCAAACAATTGGGGTATTCACAAGGTGTGCTATCATGGTTTATTGTCATAATGTTCTAACATTTTACAATGGTTTAATGGTTTAAATATTGTTGTTGGTTTGTAAACAAAAAGTGTCTTAAATAAATAGAACGTTGCTTGCTATGTTTATTGTGCTGTCGTAATTAAACAGAAAAGTCCAGCGCTGAGCGGCTGAGCCGTGCCGCGTTATTTTTTGTAGGCGTTGCCCTTGATGGTATAGTTTTATCCGGGTAACATCTGTATTTAACCTGCGGCTAGAAATTTTTGCGACAAATTACTTCCGGCGTCAAATTAGATCGGCTTAGGACTCTGCTGTTTGGTAAACAAACAAAATAAAATTTATTTGTAATTTGCAACAAAACCGAAAAATGGAAAATACTTGAAATCGCCATCACAACATCTAAAATGTATTTTTCACACAAACTGGCTATTATTGTAGTTTTTTCAATTATTTTTGGCATTGTGGAAAATTTTTATATTTTTTTTTAATCAGCTGATTTAAATTCAAAATAGCACATCAAATTATGAGGGGTTGCTCACAACTGTCGTATTTTTTCATGTTATTATTTTAAGACATATGACTTTATGACACCTTGTGAATCCCCCAAATATGTTGATTTTGCGCCTATTACCAAAATGATTATATTTGGGGGATTCACAAGGTGTCATAAAGTCATATGTCTTAAAATAATAACATGAAAAAATACGACTGTTGTGAGCAACCCCTCATAATTTAATGTGCTATTAATTACGACAGCACAATAAACATAGCAAGCAACGTTCTATTTATTTAAGACACTTTTTGTTTACAAACCAACAACAATATTTTTAAACCATTGTAAAATGTTAGAACATTATGACAATAAACCATAATAGCACACCTTGTGAATACCCCAATGGATTACTAAAAATTGTAAAAATTTAAAATTGTAAATCGGTAATTCCATGTCAAATCGACCAAAAATGGGACCCAACCTCTTTCGATTTGAATGAAATTTGGTGAGATAAATGATATTTTTAATTTTAATAAGAGAAATGATTAAACAACTTTCCGTTTCAAGCAATGTGTCAATTGATTAAATTTGAGCTCAGGTTTTGACAATTCCCATCAACAATTCTACAAGTTTAATTTATTTGATTTCAAACGAAAAAATTAATTAAGATTTTTTGATATTTAATTAATATTTTAATTAAAAATATATTTCAAAACATCTAAAATGTTAATAAAATCAAAATTCTTTCAACTAAAAAGTAATTTATTCAATTATCGCATTTATTAAATTGAAATACTTTTTAAACATTTTTTGTAATTGATAAAAAATTACTGATAATTTTCTCTGTGCATATGACATTGTGTTATACTCGTATTGGTTTGCGAACGTTTTGTTTTAAAAAATAATTTTGCTACTGAACGGCTGAACATATTTGAATTAAATTTCAAACCGTTATAGCCGGGTAGCTTCTGAAACATTTTTTTTTGCTGTTTTTATTTTACCTGTTCATATGATTAAAATATAAGTGTACTAAGGTATTTTATATTATACAATTACCCATATCTGTGTGATTTTTAGCGAATCCTACTTTATCCATTTTTAGTTTTTTATCCTACCTTATTATGCTACCTAGGAACACAATATGACGCAAGCCATGTACTCGAATAAAAACTCACTTTACTTTTTTCGAAATTCCTTCATGAACATCGATTTTCTTTATCTACTATACAAACAGAAAAATATTGAACTCAGTAAGACCACGCAACTCATCATCTAAATTAAAAAAAAAATAAAAATTAGCAAAATGATTTAATTCAAGTCATCGAGAATTTTCACAAAACGCATCCAAACTCCAACAAAGTACAATGTTAGCAAATTTGAAAAAATAAAAAACCAACATCAATATCTTCTTACTTTATAATAATTTATTTGTGAAATTGAAGCAAATTTACAGAGAAACAACTTTACTAATCTTATAATTTCAACTAAAACTGCAGTTTTTCTTAACAGAATGCAACTGTTATTTACATCAAAATCTTTATTTTAAAATTTCCTACCATTCTGCATTTACAGGATATAAAATGAACACATAGAGCTTGTTAAAGCTAAGGCACAAGCTCTATGTGTTCATTTGTCCTTCAAGTTGTGCTGAAAAATGTCAACAAGAAAAAAGAAAGACAAAAACATGATAAACAAAAAATGTACTTTGGACTTCAAGAAGAATTCTTGACAAAAGTACGAAAAAACAGAAGTAAGGAAAACATGTGAGATCAATTAAAAATGGATAATCATTCAAAAAAGCAAATTTCGATCTACCAAAGGTTAAAATACAATTTGGTTTAAGGATTGATGTTTGACTACTGACGTCAGCAGTCATCGATGGCTGCGAGTGTAAGACGGCAAATCCCTCTGAGGAGACCTAGTGGTTGAGGTCGAAACATGTCAGGGTAACCAGCCGCCTGGGTTCGAATCACACGCCAGCCAGCCTGGCTTCGAATCCCAGGTCAGTCAAGAATGAAAATTATCAATAACAATTTTATTTAATTTTCCATGTTGTAAAATTCCTTTCTTCATAAAAATAATTTGTTTAATTTATTAAAAATTGTTAATTTTTTGTCAAATATTCAAGAAAAAAATCCCTGAAGAAGGCAGACAACGGAGTGCCGAATTATTGGATTCAATAAATTTAATATTTTTTATAAAAAAAAAAAAAGAAAAAGGCCTCAAGCTTAAATAAGAGGATTAATTAAAATTCGATATTATTGAAAAAGTTTGTATTGCTAGTCCCAAGAAAACAAAACGGATTCTTAAGTGTATACCAACGCCAAGCGATGAAAAACAGTTTTCAAATGAAGAGGCATTAGCATTATTTTTAGATTTGAAGTTAACAAAAGAGCAATAGAGTACGTGCGATTGAAAAAGATTCCAATATGTATCGTACTTATCATCGCATAACTGCTGCTGCCACCAAGGGACAATATTAAAATCACACCAATTTTGGCAGAGGTAAAACTTCAAGGTCTACTTAATCATGTAGCTCAGCGTTTACTACAATCACTTAAAGGAGATGAATTGATAAAATGTGGGAACTGCAACTTAACTCTCTTTTGCAAAAGGAGATGTGATGTTGCTTCTAGTCGAAAACAAAACAAGCAATATATATGTAAAAATACAGGGTGTCAGCCGGGAAGGTTTACTACTTTGTTTTGCCGCCATCTTGGCAAACATTAGTCTTGACAGTTCATATTTGGCAGTGATGAAGTAGATACGTGGCAAATTTATTATGGAAAAATATTCGATAAACCAAAGAGTTTTAATCGTTAAAATATCATTTTATCAAAATCACTCATCGATTACTGTGACGATGGGAAAGTTCTAGGAAATTTTTGGGAGAAACAACGTGCCAACAAAACGCACTACTTATCGTGTAGTGAATTATTTCAAAGAAAGAAAGACGCTATGTAGGTGATAGGCCCAAGCATGGACCACAACGTACTGCAAGATCGCCTGAAAACATCACTGCTGCTCAAGAAAGTGTTCAAAACAATCCATCAACCTCAATTCGATGCCGTGCTCAGGAGCTTGGTCTTCAAAGAAACACTTTGGCCACAATTGTTCGCAAGGACTTGCATTCTTCAATACTTTGCAAGTACAAATAAATTGCTACTTATATATATAAGTTAGTAGATGGATAAGAGCTATACTTTTGCTTCGCTAAGATTCGCTTTGACATCTAAGATGAAATATGCATACTTATACGAAACCTATCGGATAAAGCACTTATAACGCAGGGCGAAGCGAAAACTTTGCGCACTTTGGCAATCAATATTTTTTTTTTTTTTTGCTAAATTTAATTCCAATAAAACGTCCAATCAAATGTTTAACGTTTATTTCTATAACAAATCAATAAATGTAAAATTTACCAGCCGCTTTTATATGTAACGAAACAATGCGTGATTCTTGTCAAAGTTTTAATTGTGTCAAACACCTTTTGCCTTAAGCTTTTCTGTCAAAGTTAGAAACGTCACGCAACGCGACTAAAGGGCATAATAAACCACACAAATAGCTTGGCAAACATGTCAAAATTTTACGTTTGTACAAATATTTTGTGTTGTTTATTTGGGTGTTTGCTGATTGGACAAACATTTGAAGCAATGTTTGCAGAAATATTAAAAATTTTTAATATTTGGCAGACATGTTAGATATTTGTCAAACTTTTTGTGGTGTCTAGTGCTAAAAGTAATCATTTCAGCGAAAACTTTGCAGAGTAAAGACTTAGAAGAAGAATCAGTTAAATCAATTGCAGCCGTAAATTCTAATTTTTTTAGTAGCATTGGTTCCCCAAAACAGCTTTTTACTTAAGGCACTCTCTACTCCAAATTATTTTTCTTTTTTTTATTTCTTCTCCGTTTTTAACAAATCGCGAGCAAAATTGCCGCAGCACAATCGTCGTCTGCATGTATTGAAAACAAAACCAAAATGAAAAATGTATGTTTGTACGAGATAAGATTGTGTCGTTTATTGCCAAATAGAAGCAAGAACAAAGTGCATGTTTGCCAAGCAATTTGTGTGGTTTATTATGCCCTTAAGTTGTATCTGATACTTGTATTTAGCAATAAAATAATGTATATAAAATATATTAATATTTAAGCTTAAAAAATACTTTCCAAATGAATGACTGACAATTGGTTTTGCCTTCATTCACCTGTATGGGAAATGTAGTAACTTTTGAAGCTTTGAATTCGTTCTATCATTTCACTCTTTTCGTTCATTCAATGCTGGTTAGCCTAGTGCCCGTTTAAACTATTGCAAGTTGTCTCACGAGTTACTTTGATGAAATTAAGTGCGGTGTCTTACGTTCGAGTATCTTTTAAAACAAGAAGCGAGAAAGAAGCAACAACTTTATCAACTTTATCACAGCCAAATGCTCCATTGTTGACTTTTTTTTTACTACTTTTACACAATTTTTCTTCGTGTTTTTCGTCTTATCGTGTCTGAGCAACTCATATCACATAATCTTAAAGTTGATACTCGCATTAAAAAAAAATCCCAGAGCATGAGCTTGCAAAAAAAGAAGTTAAAAAAGAAAACATTTTAGTTAAGATTTCGGCGGTGTTTCATACTTTTTTTCACTGCTCTGCTTAGCTACAATTGTGCTGCTGCCTGCTGTCATTAGGATTTTTTTCTTATAGAGACATACGAAACGTAAAACGTGACAAAAATTCGTTAGTTAATTTTCCCTTTTTCTTATCAAAGCTCTTTTTGAGCCGATTTCTTTTTTCGAAAGGTACAAAATCTCGCGTATACAAGTGAGTGTATTTTAAAATAGTGCTTTCAAAATTTCATTAAAAAAAAACTTTCAAAAACACTGCTCTAAAGCGATGAAAATAACAATGATGATGAAGGTGCTTATGCTCATGATGATGATGTATTATGTTGAGATGGTGCAATTTGGTATAAAATGAAACGTAATAAAAAAATCTGGTTGGTAGTAAGAAAAGTTTTAATCAACAAATTATTTTAAAAAAATGTTTCTTATGAACAATTTAAGGATTTCATTGAGAAACGAAGAAGTATTTGTACACTTCAATTTGCATTCGTTAAGTTGTTTATTTGTAAGATTTTCTTAAAAGTATTTAAACTTGAAAAGAAATACAAAAAAATAAAAAATTTAAGCAAACAATTTGTTGCTAATTAGTGTATCATTATTTTTGTATTTAAAATTTATTAAACAAAACTTTTGCGCATTACTTATGTATTTGGTAGTTGGTCGTTAAATAAAAAAAAAATAATAAAAAAGCAAATAATTTTCTTATTTCAAAAGAAAAAGAGAAACAAGTTAAAAAGTATAGTCCGTCAAGCCCGACCATTTGATAACATAAAATACAGTATTTATAAATAAATTTTCGAGAGTGTACTTATTTTAAAACTAATGGGCATTTATGGACCCGTCAAAACGAAATTATATTACCATTATAAGGATAAGAAATATAAATATTTAAGTTCTTTCTGCCAAATATTATTTAGATTTCTTCATTTATATGAGCTTTTTTGGCATTTTTAGTGACATTTGGGATTTTTTTAGGAATAAGTAGGGGATTTGGGATCTATGGTCAATTCGTCACCAAATTAAATATCAACAATAACACTTGAGGGCAAGCTATGGCACGAAAAGATATTTGTTTTGGAGCTATTGTCGAATATAACATAAAATTTGGTAAGACGGTTGGGGTTACAATATAATGTCTTAAACCATTTTTTCTAAATACCAACATATTAAGATGATTTATAAGTACAAAGACTTATAAATGGGGCCTATGTGAAATTGCCGACTGATTCTCACCGTTTTCAATTGGCAGCGTCATTATATTAGTTAAAACATACGTACTTAATTTGATCAAATTATCTTAAAAATTGCGACCTGGGGGCTAATTTTGGCAGTCGTGATCAAGCACTTTCTCGATTCGAACGCAATTTTATTTCTACTTCCCTGAATATGGATTGCAATACTCCTACTTAATACGAAGGCGATTCTTCTAGATGATAAACTAACAATATTGCCACTTATAAGAGAAAAGGAAGATATCGCAAAAATATCATTAGGATGATAAATAAAAGATTTTGCATTTAAAAAAAATATTAATTTACATATAAAAACACATTTGTATTTTTAACTATCTGCCCCGGCAAACGTTATTTTGCCATCAAGGTTGTTGAAGATGATCGTTGTTTTGTCTTTAATTTTTTTGTTTTGTCGCATATAAAACAAAATTTTGTACTATAAAAGTAAGTTTGGTCTATAGTGCTTCACTACGCTAAAAATAATGAAAAGTTCTAGAATTTTTTTTGTATAAAAACTTCAAGAATTTTATTTATTAGGTCTTATATAAATACATCGAGCAGCTCGTGGCATTACTTTCAAAATGAAAAACAGCAACAATAACAACTTCTCCTTTTTCATTGGAATAGAAATTTAAACTTAAATTAATTTCAAAATTAACCGAAATCAAATACGTACCGTACTAACAACATCAATTGGCACTATTTTGTTTGCATTGTGTTTTTGTCACTTTCAATTAATGATTGAAAATACTTACACGGAAAGTTTGAAAATTTTCGTGTGCAAATGCGCTCGAAATTTTTTTTGGAATGATGAAATGAGTTTGGAAAAAAAGTATTGGAATGGTTGAAATAAATTCGAGCGAGAATGTCATTAGTAAGTCAAAAATTTAATGATTTACATAAAAGTACCGTTCTAACAGCAATAACAACAATAGGTGCGTTCGAGTACTTTTACAGTAAAATTCAGTAAATGAGTAAACTGAAAAATTTGCTCTCACAAAAAGCTGCTGTCCAGAAAAAGTACATGAACGCAAAATTTGTAAAAATTCGTTAAATTAACGGAACACCTGATTGCAAATAATTGTAGGTTTGAAAAATTTTTGTACTTTTGACTACTTAACTCATTTTCTTATCGGTACTCGATTAAAAACACGAACATTTTTGGAAAATACACACATATTTGTTTGGTTTTTATTTTATTTGATTTTGCTAATTTGTGTCCTGCTAAATTTCATCAGTAGTACATGAATACTTTTTTACTATTGATTACCTTAAAAACATGTGCTGTTCTAAGTACCTGAATTCTTGACTCTTTTACAACCCAAAAAAATTAACATAAAAAAAATTTCAAAAGTTGGTATTGAGCCAAATAAAGGCTTCACAAACATGTTTAATATACTAATATTTATTCACTTTTTGGTTTTATTTTAGTTTTATTTCAACTTTTATTTTTTTAAACAACTTTTTCAAAATTTGTATGCTTTTTGTTTGTATACCTTTTGAAACATATGTTTTTTTGTTTTAATAAATTTTATTGCAAACATTTCTGCAGTAAAAATTTGTAAGTACTCAGTCAAGAACTTTCACTTTACGCACTCAATTTGTGTTCTCATTTACTGTATTTTGTGTACACGAACGCAATTTAGTAAAATGCAGTAAAATGTATTAAAAGATGGTAACAACTTTTAAGTTCTCGAACGAACCTAATAACACATACCTATGATACAATGCAGGTGTATAGCAAGTGAAAAATCGAATGGTCAGTGACAAAAAAAAAATGACGATCGAAATAACGACTGAAAAGACTCAGCTCAACATTCCAATTAGGAAGACCGAATGTCATTGCGCAAATTAAGACATTACAATACATGGTTGGTAACTTAACAACTGACAATAAAAAATCATAATAGAGCAATTCCATATGAAAACGATCAAAATTGGCAAATTTTTTGACGACACCTCTCCGATTTTAAAATAAATAGTCTCAATCAATTGCCCAGCAAAAAATAATGTACCTACATATTTTTTTTGTTTTTATAGTGACTGGTTTAGTGGTGGTGTACACCACTGTCATGTGACAAAATTGAAGAATTCTTCATAAGGGACCTCATTGAAAGTTGTTTTAAAAAAAACTACTAAAGCGATCGCAACGAGTGATAGCGCGTTGGAAAGGTATTGAATCAGGCTTTAATTGAAAAATAAAATTTTCCTAATTTTTCTTAGAAATTTACCTTTAAATTTTCCCAAGAAAATTAAATTTTCCGATTTTCCACAGAAGCTCCTAAATTTTCCGGCTAATTTTTTTTTTTGGATTCCTCATAATTTTTGCTTTAAGAATCAGCAATAAAAAAATGGGCCCCGACTCCTTGTTTGGACAGGAGAAGAGCATTTAAGAGACCACCTTGTTAAAAATACATTTTAAAAATTATTTTACAGTTAAAAATACATTTATGAAGAAAAAATCTTTCTTATTTTGCTGCTTATACTTAATTACAATATTTATTAAAAATTTCAATTGTCTTGGCATCATTATAAAATTAAAGTAACTTTAAATTTAGCACGTCGGCAGACGAAGAGTACCGCTTTACATTAATTGACATATCAGAAATATTTGGTATGAAGCAATGAAACTTTTGCGTTCCAGTTATAGTTTTGACATTATTATATCTGTTTTGAATTCGTCGCTCCATGGCATCGTGTTCTTTTTGAGTGCATAAAACTGTGTTAATGGCAATTTCCTTGCTTTGAATCCACGAAAACAAATGTTGTACATTTAAGATCTGGTCAGTATATGGCCTTTGCAAACTTGCCTTAGTCGCCATGCGTTTTAGGGTTCCCCCTAACGCATCGCATGGGCCCTTACCGTGGGACGTCGCGAAAAAGTGCCACTCGACCTTGCAGTTTTGTTCTTCTTCAATTATGCAAAGATTGTAAAAATTTTATTTATTCTTGTACTGAGAAGCCGCGCCGTCTGAGAAAAACGTTACTTTGTCGATTGCATCGAATTTTGATCTTAAGAATTCAAACAGTTTCATTTGAAATAAATAAACGGACACATAATTATGAGCTAAACTCTCCGCGACAACAACAAGGCTTACGGTCTGTAGTTCGTTATCTTCGTTTTTGAAATAAATGCAAAAAGGATGCACCGTGCACTGGTCGTTTGCCCATAAGCCTGAATTTCATCCTGAACGAGAAAAGTGTAATTCTCGGCAAAGTCGCTTATCACAATGAATTCATTTTGGGCTAATTTCTCCTTACTTTCCTTTAGAAATTTCGATTGCATCTCGGATATGAAATGGTGCGCCTTCAGTTCATTCAACTTGAATCCGAATTCCTCGATGAATTCCGGAATCTGCTTTACCACGGTCTCAAGGGAACATCTGCCGCTGCTAATTATCCACTGTTTGAAATGCACCTCCTGAAATAACAGCTGTTCAAACTTTTCCGCCAAATATTGCTCTAGCTCGTCAATCTTCGGACAATTGTCGCATTTGGACAGATGACAATTTTCCGTGGGGTATGCGCACAACGACATCGACAGGAGGTCCCTATATGTTTCAATTTCACCGTGAAATACTTTCAATTTCTTGCATGGAAAGAAAATTAATTTGATGTTTTGATGAAACATGCAAACGCAGACTGAATGCGTTCCGTGCCTGTCTAATGCCAGCACGCATTCTTTTGGTCGTAGGATGGCAAACTTAGAAAATCCCACTTTTTCTGCTGGGTATTTCTCATTGAACTGATGGTATGCTTCGGATAGATTACATAATAATAATCTGCGCTGCTTGTGTACTTTTTCTCCATCTTCAGGTGTGATAACATAGTCACTTGTACCTGGGCAGGCGCGGCTGTTGTCATCATTGCAGTAAAAATCTTTAATCAATTTCACCGTTGCTTCGCTGAGGGTCCTTGAGCCAAATTTCTTGGTGGGAGTCGCCAATATGCCCTTCTGTCGAACTAATTCTTTGCTTCTTCTCGCGATGTAAAAAGATGTTTGAAACTGTTCAGAAATCTTGCGTATAGACCATGATTGAGGCAGCACAGAAAAAATGAGATATTTCTCCGGAAAAGTGGTCGCTAAATTGAATTTGCTTTTCAACTGCTCAATCATTTGTTTGCCGTCATCAACGTCATCTGCTTGACTGCATTCGTTATCAGAGCCTTCATCAAATATTGTCGCGATTGCACTCATAACCTTGCCTTTTTTCTCTTTCCTGTATGTTTCACTTCGCAACTTTCTTTTTCTAATAGGCGTTTCACCTAAAGTGGTAATAGCCTCATTCAAAGGACTCAAAGACATATTGACCATCGGAATATCTGCCTCACTATCAGATGAAACATTTTGTTCACTTGTCATTTCACTCTCGGATTGTGGCTGCATTTGTTTCAATGCATTTGCTTGTTGAGACAAATCGATTTTACACTTGGGGCAAATGAATTCTGCTTCTTCACCGTATTGTATATTTAATTCATTCATGTATCGCTTCGAAACACCAGTTAATTTTAATACTTTTATCTTTTTCGAACGATGTCCACTCTTGTTAAACGGATTGCAGCAAAATTTATTCATTTTACTTTAAATTGTCTTTACAGCTTCACTCTTTACTTTACAAAAAAAAACACTTTAACACTTTCACGTTTAGTATTCAACTGAAATTTGACTCAGAGTGTGTGAAGTATTTATATTCATATTTTGGTAAAAAATAGGTAAAAAAAAATAAGCGATATTTGCTTTTCTTTAATAGGAAAATTTGCGTGAACTACTGGTCATAAAATGTTTTTTAAAAGGGACTTAATTGGTTACTGCCAATAAGCCGACCACAGGTCATAAAATGTTTTGCAAATTTTTTAAATTACCAGGTAATAAATATTTCGCCATATTTATGGAAAATCCGTGTTTTATGACTTGTTTCTGCACGTGTCATTTTAGGCGAAATATTTATTACCTGGTAATTTAAAAAATTTACAAAACATTTTATGACCTGTAGCCTCAGTCGGGTTTGGTGTGCCATTACATGCCACTGCTGCTATTATCCATGGATTTATGGCCGATCTTGTGAAGGCAGGCAGACCATATTCACTACACACTCAACTTGGGGCTCTTAAAAAAAAATTGATTTTTTCTTCATAAATGTATTTTTAACTGTAAAATAATTTTTAAAATGTATTTTTAACAAGGTGGTCTCTTAAATGCTCTTCTCCTGTCCAAACAAGGAGTCGGGGCCCATTTTTTTATTGCTGATTCTTAAAACAAAAATTATGAGGAATCCAAAAAAAAAAAATTAGCCGGAAAATTTAGGAGCTTCTGTGGAAAATCGGAAAATTAAATTTTCTTGGGAAAATTTAAAGGTAAATTTCTAAGAAAAATTAGGAAAATTTTATTTTTCAATTAAAGCCTGATTCAATACCTTTCCAACGAGCTATCACTCGTTGCGATCGCTTTAGTAGTTTTAAAACAACTTTCAATGAGGTCCCTTATGAAGAATTCTTCAATTTTGTCACATGACAGTGGTGTACACCACCACTAAACCAGTCACTATAAAAAAAAAAAAAAATATGTAGGTACATTATTTTTTGCTGGGCAATCGATTGAGACTATTTTTTTTAAAATCGGAGAGGGGTCGTCCAAAAGGTGATCGCTTTCATATGGAATTGCTCAATATGGAAAATGGAGGGCATTTTGTTAATGTTTTTATGGGAATATATAGGAAAATCTAAAAGCTATATCTCCGGAACCTCTGGGCCGATTTCGTGCAAACTTAACAAAAACCATCTACAGTTTTGAGATTAAATTGTTTAGAATATAAATTATAGATACAAATAATATAATTTATATTTAAAATAATGTAATATAATAATAATTCAAATAATTTAACAAGAATAGAAAACAAGAAAGTATTACATTGTTACAGAAACGAATAAACCTTGTCTTTATTTACCCCATGCACGGCACTTGAACTAAATTCTCTTCGTTTTCCGTAAAAATTTCGTCCAAATATCTATAATATTTATTATCGTGGAGATAACTCGCTTTTTATATGTATATTTTCTGATATACGGCAACACACAAAATAGGAACACTAAAATATCACACGTGTGATTTTTAAAGGCACATGTAATTTAAAATCACGTGATTTGAGTTAAAGTTATTTTCAGAACAGGCCTGTTAAATAAAATCTACGTATGGATGTATATTAATAAATAACTTAAATTTGGTTCTGCCTGTATTTTGTAATAAAATATGTAAAATTACCTTGAATATTTTCTTCAAAAGGACAATTGGGTATATTGCTAAATTTATGACTTAGGGGATATCTGCCATTTGATTGCTGGGTTAGTGTTTGTTTCGGTAGATTTGTGAAAACTCAAACGCTAACAGCCGATTTCGTAAGAAATTCTTAATTCAGGCCTAAGATACATGTGTGTTTAAAACCATTTTAAGAATTTTTTAATTGGATGTGGCAACACTATCTCTTTAATTTGTCACTTACATCGTAATGATTCAAAGCAATGGATCTTAATTCATACTCGATTTTGTCGTGTGTAAGAAAAAAATTGTTTTTATAAATTATTAATTGAACAATAATTTCTCTTAATTAAAAAATAAATAGAGTTCAAAAATTATTTAGCAAAAGTGCAATTTAGCTGAGGATTTTATTGTTGATAAAAAAATATTAAAATAACGAGTTTTATTTTATTTGTTTTGATCGTTTACACATCACTAGATCATTTTGTACAATTAAAATGATTTTGTGCTTTTATTTGTGAAATTCAAAAATGTATTCATAATATATTTTGGAATTTCATTGCATTACTATTAATATATAAATTTAATAAATAATCATGAATGTAAATAATTTGTATGAAAATTTTTCACAAAAATTTTCAAAATGACAATCAACAAAAGTGTCATTTTAAAATAGTACGAGGGCAGATCAATAAGTCCGTGACTTTTTGAATGAAACACAGTTTTTTTTATAAAAAATAATTTTTTTTTTTCAACTTAATATCCTTTTAGCACAATACACTTACTCCCGTTTTCACGACTTACCGATAGCTAAAGGTAGGATATTATCGGCGGTATAAAAAGTGTTCCCTTATTATAACTTTACTTTAGCCTATCAGGTAGTATGAACCTTCATTTAACTAATCGCTCACTTCAGGTTAAAGTAAAGTTGGAATAATGGAAAACTTGTTATAGCTTTAGCTATCGGCAAGTCGTGAAAACGGGCCTAAGTCCAACGTTTCTCCAACTTGTTTATCCCTTCCAAAAAAAATAGGATTTTTCGAGGTCCATAAAATAGGCATTTGTGTGACTAATAATTTCATCGTTGGAGCTAAATCTCTTTCCACCGAGCCATTTCTTAAGGTTCGGAAATGGGAAACAGTCACTGGGGGCTAAATCCGGAGAATATGGCGGATGAGGTACCAATTCGTAGCCCAATTTATGTAATTTTGACATTGAGACAGCACACGTGTGCATCCGTGCATTATCTTGATGAAAAAAAACTTTTTTCTTGGCCATATGGGGTCGTTTTTTTTAAATCCTCATTAAATCGGTCCAATAAGTTGGCATAATATCCACCGTTCATTGTTTTTCCCTTTTAAGGGCAATCGATGTGGATTATCCCGCGTGCATCCCAAAAAACTGTTGCCATCACCTTATTGGCCGACAAACTTACGTTGGCCGGTTCACCCGGAGAAACCCATTGTTTAGACTGCTGCTTGGTCTCCGGAGTGTTGTAATGGATCCATGTTTCATCCACAATCCTTTGAAGTTGTCACACGTTTACGTTTATAGTCAATTGAGAGCAAACGCGGCACCCATCTTGCAGACAGCTTTCTTAAGCCCAGCTGATCATTTAAAATCGAAACCACACTGCCATATAATTTTTTTTTTTGTTTTATTATTCCTACACTAAATCCCGCGAAGCTTTTTGCTTGTATGCAGGAGACCAGGGTCTCTGGCGGGAATCGAACCCGCAACCCCGGTACTGATAGACTAGCTCACTACGAGCTAGCCTACCGGGGTACACAAATATGAAAAGCCTATGGCATCAACAATCTCACGCACTTTTACTCTTCGATCGGCCAACAGCATATTGTGAATTTTTTCGACATTTTCGGGTGTATTGACTTCAATTGGCCGTCCAGAACGTTCAGCGTCATTTTAACTTGTGCGACCACAACGAAAGTCAGTTAACCACTTTTTACCATTGAAATCGATGGTGCAGAGTCCCCATAGTATTTATCAAGCTTTTCCTTGGTTTGATTGACGGTTTTTTTTTTCGCAAAAAATAATGTTTAATGAGCACTTGAAATTCACTATTTTCCATTTTTAAAAAAAATCCACGATGTTGTATGTTTTGAACAGCTGTTAAACGCAAAGTAAATGACGGAACTTGCTCGGCAGTAGTCTATTAACTGGTGATACTTGATGGGAGAAGTGTTTCATTTCATATTACTACGAGGGAAGTTCGAAAAGACACGGACTTATTGATCCGCCTCGTATTAAACAACGGTCGAACCAACTTTAAAATTCGTTGATTTACACAAGGTTTAAAATAGGTTTTTTGAGGTAACATTCGCTTTTGAATACAATTTTACCGAATTTTGTTTAAGACAGGTTTGATTTGCCGTTTTAAATGTTTATGAATACGGCTGTAAGTGTTTGTATAGTAAATCATTACTGAAAATAACGTTTCTCTGCTTGTGATCCTCGAACACAAAAATAATACTGTACTTATCCAACTCAATAAAAAGATCAGAGCATTTTATTGCTCGATTAAACAAAAATAAAAAAATAACTGTTATTTTTGGTCATAAAAATAAACATCAAAAAACTGTTATTTTTGATCGAAAAAATTTAAATCAAAATTTTAAAAATCAATACGTTTTATCAAAGAAAAGTTCATAAGGATCAATGTGGTATACATGAATCAGTTTTCCGACATTTACTTCTGATTCCTGTTGTTTTTTATCAAAGAAGTTGTTTTTGGAAATACAAAATTTTTTCATAAAAAGATTTTATTTGTTGTGCTTAATTCTCTTTTTTCATAACTGATAAAAATACTGAAATTTATTGTTGGAGGATAAGCTGTTCCTATGCGCATTTCACTAGTTGCTTAGGCCAGATCATCAGGTAACGTTCTCCAAAAACAGGACTACAGAGGGAATGAGAATTACATACACTCAAAATATCTTGTTTGCAACAATATCAAAGCTTAAACCAAATACCAACAATAAAACAGTGAGTTTTAATTTCTTACATTCCCCACTGTTATTTTTTTTTTAAATTTCCAAATAAATGTTGGTGCTCTCTTTAATAGGCTTTTTACACTGACCAACATTTAGGTGAAACGCATGGGAGATGCAGAATATGTAAAGTAATCGTTTGCATTGTTCTCATCTAACATCTACCATCAGTTCAAACTGTAAATGATGCAATGTACAAAAACACACACAAAAAAGTAAAACTGAAATAAAATTCAACGAACAAAATAGTAATTTTTATATAAATAAAATAAACATAAAACAAAAATGTAATAAATTAATAAAATTTAAAAAACAAAAAAAAAAAAAAAAAAAAAAAAAAATTAAAAAAATACATTTTCTTTAATTTTGTCAGCAATAACAGAATTTTTGGCATTTTTCTAGTGATGACACTAAAAGAATCGAAAGATCTAGAATGGAAAAAATAAGATAGGAACATATAGATATTGATTTTTTGTCCTTTCTATTTCTTATGGGATGTATGTTAATATATTCGCAAACAGGTGGTAGATGTTCGATGTTGATCAGTGTTAAAAGGTTATAACGGGTCATTGCAATACTTTTTTATTTATGGATTCATCTCAAATTTATTAAGAGTAAACAAGTCTTATATGCAAATCATTCACTCTTATTTTTGTAAATGGTTTACTATCTCCTTATCTCTTTTAGTGTTTCATGTTTTTGCCGATCGCAGGACTAAATGTTGTGTACTTTAAGAAAATGCAAAAAAGTGAGTAATTTAAAGCAGATCTCCAGCAGCAACATACATAAAAAGAATTTGCGCCTTTCATAGAGATCAAGCTCTTTGCTAACTCGTTGCAAAATGTTGAAAGCTTATTCTATCAGCTTCATTATATTTTGATACTTTTGGGACCGAAGCACCACCTTTCTTCTTCCTTTATAACTAATCTATAGATGGAATTAAGTGATTACATGCATATGTTTTTTAATGTAATTGTTTGTAAAATTTTTAAGATTTAAAAAATTTAAACTACCATCAGCTTTATTAATTAAGTCTTCTATTCTTCTTGCTGTATGGATAAGATCTTATATGATGATTAACTCCGTCCAATTTCTAATATTACGGAGCCACGACATTTGCTTTCTTCCCATACCTCTTCTTCCTTTAATTCTGCCTTCCAGTATCAATTGCAAAATTTTATATTTTTTATCCTTTACTATGTGTCCCAACTAGGCAGTTCTATGTCTTTTAATGTTTGTTAAAAGCTTACGATCAATGTAAATTCTTCTCAGAACTTCGTTATTTGAAACTCGATCTACTCATTTCTATTCGTCTTTCTATTTCAGTATCACAGTTAGAAATGAGCAGATCATCGTACATTAAGTTTCATAAAATTCTAGCAAGCCGTTAAGTGAAGTTATCTCTTCGGCTGCGTTTTATGAAGTGCGGTCGGTATTCTTGTAGGCTTGGAGTCTTGGTGACTAAAATTAACATATCCATGTAGCATGAATTCAAGGTATACAAATTGTTTACTTTTTCTATGTGTTGGTTATTGACGGTTAGTGTAGCGGTTGAGTATGGTGTTCTTCATCGACTTACTATCATAAATTTTGTTTTTTTTTTGTTTAAAGCCTATAGCACACGGCATGTAACAAGACACATGCGCATGTGGTTCTGACGTAATTTTGACGTCAATGCAAAGCCACAATAAACATTGCGTGTTGTGTGATGACGTCAAAATTACGTCAGAACCACATGCGCATGTGTCTTTTTACATGCCGTGTACTATAGGCTTAAGTTTAATACAAAGTTTCACAGCTTGAAGTAACGCTTGAGGATCTTCCATTTTATCGGCTAGGATAGTTGTGTCGTCAGCGTAACGTATGTTATATATAAATTGAACAATGACCTTAATGCATGCGTAAAATTGTAAATTTTTTTTTCAATAAATGATATTTTTAATTTTAATTAAATAAATGATCAAAAAACTTTGCCATCTCAAACAATGTAATAATTTATTTAATTGAAAAAAATCAATTAAGATATATTGTTATTTAATTAATATTTTAATTAAAAATTTATTGTAAAACAAATAAAATGTTAATTAAATCAAAATTTAATTTTCTCTCAACTAAAAGAATAATTGATTCAATTATCACATTAGTTAAATTTTAATACTTTTTAAACCATTTTTGTAATTGCTAAACCCTTTTTTCTGTGTAGGATATTCAAGTAACCGACGTTTATAAGTTGGATGATTTCTGAAGGTAATTCGTTACATCCTACAACCTCATCGTTTTTAGAATTTGGTATAGCCTTTCTTATTGCCTGGGATTTTTCATGGTACAAAACAAGTAAAAAATTAGTTTTTAAAAGTTTATTAAAAACGACATGTTTATATTATATTAAAAAAAAACTCAACAATAAGGTAAAATAGAATATAACATCAGTTTAATATAAATTAAAATAAATTAATCTTTTTAAATAACGTTTTGGCTATGAAAATAATTTAATTTATTTTTAATGTTTTTTTTTTTATTTGAAACAATTTATTTGACTACATCATACTAAATTGTTTGAACAATTTTTCGACCAAAAAAAAAAAAAAACATATGCAATTGTTAACAAAATTTTGGAAGAAGGAATATGCTTCACTAATTTTAAAATTCAGTGTTCGTTGTAAAGTCGTTTACACAAGACGTAATCACTGTTTTGCTCTCTGTGTGCTTTCTTTTCTTTTTAAAGTTTATATTATCGTATATACATTAAACCTTTGTTAATTTGAATTGCTACTTTTTGAATAGTGAAAATGGGTGACCCGCCGGACCGTGGTCAAAACAATAAACCGCCCATTACTATGGACATTAAAAGATCTTTAACAATTCTGTCCCCCGGTCCAAAATACCTAATAATGAAACGTGTGAATAGTGATAAAACTCTTTCGGAGGTGTCACCTTTCCTAATAAAAAAAGTTATAGACGGTACTTGCGGAGGTGAAGTAGAGGCCTATTAAATGGAACAATTTTAATAAAAACCAAAAATTTTGTTCAAGCCAGAACCTTGATACGATTAACTTCACTCACAGATTCTATTGAAGTTGAATTAAGTGAGCATAAGACACTTAATTACATTAAAGGTGTTATTTATTCAAATGACCTTCGCGGAATACCAGAGGACGAAATTCTAGCCGAACTCAAAAAACAAAACGTACATCAAATAAACAAAATCTTAAGAAAGGTAGACAACGAATTAAAAGAAACTGGCTTAATAATTGTAACATTTGCATCTACCACTCTACCCCCCGAGTTATTCATTGGTTATGAAAAAGTTAAAATCCGACCATACATCCCTCTCCCTCTAAAATGTAAAAACTGTCTTCACTATGGACATTTGGCAAAGTTCTGCAATAACAACAAAATTTGTTTTAATTGCTGTATGAATTACCATCTTAATGACGAAATCGAAGAAACCTGTTCTCATACGCCTCTCTGTATAAATTGCAAAGAAAACAATATTGAAAACAATAAACATCCAGCAAACGACAAATCATGTCCGATCTTTTTAAAAGAGAAAGAGATTCAAGCAATAATAACACTTGAAAAGACAAATAGAAAAACAGCAATAAAAAAATACAATGATCGTCACCCTTCCGCTCAATCCTCCTACTCATCAGTAACTAGAAACAATAACAACCAATCCCTTAATCAAACACAGCAACAACCATCAACATCTCAACAACCACAAATACAGCCATCAACCGCTTGCCAAGCTAAATTAAATAGTGAAAACTCTTCCCATGTTAAACCCAATATTAATACTATGCCACCTCCAAAAACAATAGCTACTACACATGAAAACAACAACTCAGACGCTATGTCGTATGAAGAAACATCTGATAATGATAGCACTTCATCACAAAATAATAACACTGACGGGATAAATTCCCTAAAAATAGTACCATTAAATACATCTAAAAGAACCAGAAAGCAACTGCTAAAGACCGTTAAAGAGAATACTAAACGTACCAAGAAAGCTTAAAATGTTACGCAAAATATACAACATAATTATGGCCTGTTCAACGATTTCGAAAGAACGACTTCGATCGCATTCTAAGCATTCGAAAACTGATTTGGGTTCAACTAACTCTATTCTATACGAACATTCGTACGAACGACAATTTGAAAGAAAACGTAAGTTCTTTCATACAAAAAGCGGTTTATCAATATAGAAGGTATCGTCAAGATTACGAACACAAATGTCAAAACCACTCACTTTGTGTTTTGTTGTCGAATCGTTGAATTTTAAAAAAACATGAAAAATTTAAGAGTAATTTAAATAAATAAAAAATAAAAATGGAAAACAAATAGTAAGGACATGTGTAAAATAACCATATTTTATTGATTGTTTAAACGTAAAATTATAGTTTAAACAAGTAAGAAAGTATATTCGGACCATCCCGACCATTTTTGAGAGTGTACTCTATGGGCAATCATGATTCATTTAATTAGATTCATTTAAAAGTTCTTGGTGCCGAATATTATTTAGATATATTCATCTAAATATATGAGATTTTAAGATGGGAGTTTATATGGGACCTATGGTTTATTTTGGACCTACCAGGACAACATTTTGTTATGACATATAAGCTATCGTTAAAGTCATTGCACATTTGTAAAGTAGTTATGGCATTAAAATCTATTTTCAAGAGTATTATTTGTATGGGAGCTATGGTCAAATATAGACCGATTCCAATAAAATATGGTAAGATGATTTTGATTGCAATAAATTAGTTTGGACAAAATTTAATCTTAATTTAATAATTAGATCATTTATTGGAACAAAAACCCTATCCGGAAATAATCTTGTATGGGGGCTTCAAATTATGGGCCGATCCGGCCCATTTCCAATAAGCTCGGTCCTTGATCCAATTTGAACCTATGTGCCAAATTTCATCAAATTATCTGCAAAATTGCGACCTGTACTTTGCGCACAAGGTTACGTGGACAGCCAGCCAGCAGGACGGACACCGTTGGATCGACTTACAATGATTCTGAATGATCCTGAGTCGATCGGTATACACAAACGCATAGTACCCTCTCCACTATTGTGGTGTGGGTATAAAAAGGCAATGTAGCAACTGCTAACATTAGTCGAATACATGGACGAAAATCTTGAGTTGGCGAGAGGTGCACCAGTGTTTGGAGCAAATTAATTTTCGATGAACGAGCAATGGAAAAGTAGAAGCCAAAAATGCCATTGGGCCACCTACGCGTTCTATTGCAGAGTAAAAGACGGTAAACCACATCATATTTTAAGGCAGAAAAAACCGAAACTATTTAACTTTCCCAGTGCAGAAAATTAATCGGACGCTGCTTTTGGTTTATTTATTTGCTTGCATAATTTATTTATTTTTTTGTTTATATATTTTCCCCATATTCATAAAAAATATTTTAGGTTTATAGCAGGCTTATGAAACGAATTTTCTATGAAAATTTGTTCAATAAACCTTTTATTAATGAAAAATATTTTTTATGAATATGGGGGTTTGTTTTTAATTCAATTTAACCTTTGTTTACACTTTTTTTAAGTTTTTGTATCAATTAAAAATGTTTTTTTATTTTTGACATTTCTATACAGCTGATAAAATTTCAAACACAGTTGTATTTGTTATCAAGCAAATTAGTATTATTTTTGATACTTTTGAACAAAAACGCAAAAAATAATAGAAATATCTAATATGACAATGCTTTATTTTTTAATACGTAAGTACCAAATATTGACACTCGTAAGAGCAAGCGTTCGAAAGCTGTCGAAATGGTTAAACCCAATCTGATTCGAAATCGAGCGAATGGATGGCGATCGCTTCGATTAGCTATCGAGATTGTTGAACAGGCCATTAGTTCATTACAACCCATAAAAAACAACAATAACTATTAAAAAAAATCTAAAACTCTAATATTTTGTACCACTAATATGACATTAAATATACTTCAATGGAATATTAACGGCCTTACTAATAACTATAATGAACTTCAGCTACTAATAAAACAATATTCACCAAAAATAATATCATTACAAGAGACACATATTCATAACACATTCAACATCCCTATTCCAATAAACTATAACTTATTCTCCCTTAAGACATCCCACACCCGGTTTGGAGGTGTGGCATTGCTCATACATAAGTCCTTACAACATAAACAAATTGATGTACGGTCTAATTTTGACACAATTTGTGCTGAAATACACTCAAAAATAAAATTCAAAATTGCTTCATCTTATATTGCCCCAAACCACAACTTCACATATGAAAACCTCTGCAACGTTTTTGGCAATTTAAACCAACCTTTTTGATAACTGGAGATTTCAATAGCTGGCATCAAACATGGGGTTCTTTCTCAAATAATAGAAAAGGCAAAATACTTGCCAATTACATAAACAACAACCAACTTGTACTACTAAATGATACCTCTCCCACTCTATTTAACACTCATTCTACCTTTTCCCATGTAGACTTGTCTTTCTGCTCCCCCTCGCTATATATACATACAGAATGGAAAGTAGAAAATGCACTTTATGGAAGTGATCACTTTCCTATCATCATCTTATTTCGGCAATCAGAACAGTCTCTTTTAACATTCTTACCCAAATTTAAAATTAAACAAGCTGATTGGACGGCATATCAAAATCAATGCATATTTTTTGAATCACAGCGACCAAGAAGTGAAAATTTAAACAAGGAAGCTGCCAATATCTGTAAAATTATTCATCAATCTGCCAATAAATCAATTCCACAAACTCATCCCGCAACCCCCAGAAAGGTCCCCTGGTGGGACTCCAACTTAGAATGTCTTAAGAAAAACAAAAGCAAATCCTGGAGTTTATACAAACAAAACATGACGACTATCAATTTGATTAACTATAAAAGAAACAATGCTTTATTAAAAAGGGAAATAAAATTGGCTAAAAAAGAATCAATATTCAATTTTACATCCACTATAAATCCATCTTCTCGAGCAGAACGTATATGGTCAAACATAAGGTCCTTTACAGGTTACAAATCCTCACAAACTATACATGTAATTTCTTCACAAGCCAACGTTGAAAAATTATTAACTGACAGATCTGAAATAGCCTCTGAAATAGGGAAATTTTGGTCAGAAAATTCATCTGACTTCAACTTCCCGCCCGAATTTCAATCACAAAAATTAAACATACTTTTAAATCGACCAATTATCGAACCCAGCTCGCAAGCTCGTAAAATCGAGACAGATTTTAAAATAACTGAACTCCATGCCGTACTTTATAAACTCAAAGGCAAAACACCAGGAATGGACAGAATTTCATACCCGATGATTAAGCAACTACCGATAACAATGAAACAGCGTCTACTCCAACTTTTTAATAAAATATGGAATTCTTATATCCCACAGCAGTTTAAGACAAGCATCACTATACCGGTTTATAAAAAAGGCAATGACAAAACATGCCTTAATTCCTACCGCCCAATATCACTTAACCCCTGTATATCCAAAGTGCTAGACAAAATCGTTGCAAATAGATTATGGTGGTTTTTAACAACCCATAAGCTACTAGATAATAGACAATTCGGCTTTACCAAAGGAAAATCTACAATAGACAGTTTGCTATACGTAGACCATCAAATTGCAGACTCACTTTCTCTGCGGAAACATTTAACAATAGTATCACTAGATTTCCAAAAAGCGTTTGATAGAATAGGATTGCACACAATTATTGACCAACTTACTTCATGGAAAATAGGGCCAAAAGTATTAAATGATATTACCAATTTTATGAGGAACCGCAAATTTAAAGTAGGAGTCGGATCACACTATTCCAGTGCTTTTCCTCTCTACAATGGCATCCCACAAGGATCTCCACTTTCCGTAATACTATTTTTAATAGCCTACAATAAACTTTGCCAAGTTATATCAATTCATCGGGATATTGATTTTACGTCTTACGCTGACGACTTTAATCTAATAGTAAAGTCCAACAAAAACAAAAATCCTATTATTAATCTGCATGGTCTGTTTAACGACATACTTGATTGGACAAACTACTCCGGCGCAGTACTCTCACCAACAAAATGCAAATACATTCATGTATGCCGCAAAAAGCTCTGCAGATGTGAAATTTTATCCAACCAAATACAACTCACTGAATCTTCAAATCTTAGACTACTAGGCCTATATATCAACAAAAGATACAAATGGAATGAACATATTGACTATTTAGTGCGATCCCTACAAAAACAACTTAACATTATCAAATGCCTTTCTAGCCCAAAATTCAACTGTAACACCTCTATATTAATACAAATCTCTAAAGCACTTATTCTATCAAAAGTCAATTACGGCCTGCCTATTTATGGTTATGCCCCTAAATCAGTTATTGGAAAAATCAATAAACAAATTAACTCAGCCATTAGGAGCTCACTTGGCGCATTTCGCACCTTCCGTATAAACAACCTTTACGCCGAGGCTAACATTCTTCCCCTCGAAATTAAAAGGGACACCCTAACAACAAAACTATATAAATCTTTCTATGACAAAACATCCCCTCTAAACAATATAGTAGCAAAAATAAAGAAATCAACGAAAACAGCCAGAATTCCGTCAACAATCAACAAAATGAAACATACCTGCGATGAATTAAATATCCCGATTACATCACAATCATTTAAAGGTGAAATATTCCCTCCTTGGACCCTTAATAAAAACAGTATAGACATTTCATTACACAAATTTAATTAAAATGACCACAATCCTCAACAATTCCTTACTCTTTTTAAGGACATACAAGAAGAACTAGTAAATTACAAATTCCTATATACCGATGGGTCAAAAAATAGAAACAGCATTGGATTCAGTTTAACCACAGAAAATAAAACCATATATGTCGGTCACCTGCCACAACACAGCTCTATACTGTCTGCAGAATTAATAGCCATTACCAAAGCTGTAGAATATATTGGAAACAAAAAGGGCAGATACGCTGTCTGCAGTGATTCTCTATCTTCTCTTAAATCTGTACTAAATATCTCAAACGATAACATTTATACTTCAAAAATCAGAAACACTCTAATCAGAAGATACCCGGACATTAAATTAATTTGGATCCCTAGTCACTGCAAGATCCTCGGAAACGAGTATGCTGACACTGCAGCTAAATACTCTTTAAATGCACCGCTAATAACAACGGAAAATCTCAACCCCAAAGATATATCTAAATATATAACAACACATCACAAAAATAAGGATACGACCTACCAAAAAACATCTTCATGGTACAAAAAAGTAAACACCAACAATTTTGGAATCTTAACAACAAACATCAACAAAAATATGAACACAAAAAGGATAGATTTAATAAAAATCATACGACTTCGAATCGGACATACCAAAGTTACACATGGCTGTATTCTAAAACTTACAATCAAGATACCCTGCAACTGTAACTTAAATTACCCCACCGACCCGTCACATCTCCTATGCGAATGCCCACTGTTCAACAGCCAAAGATCTAGATGGTTTAACAATAGAGACCCCCTGGAACTACTTGCTGATCCAACAGATGAAAATATTTCAACAATAGTAAATTATCTAAAATCAATTAATATATACAATTGCATTTAACTACAAAAATGATACTAATCTACTTAAACTAAAAACAATTATGTAAAATATTACTTTGTTACAAAACTTGTTTAACTTTACAAAATAACACCATTATTATGTTACATATACACTTTTGAGCTGAAGACCCTAGTTGCTATTGCTCTCCTTTTTAAATTACCTTATAATTTAAATTGTAAGTTAATTCTTAATAAATAAATAAAAATAAATAAATTTTAAAATTAAGTTATGAGTTTAAGTCGAACTGTTTGGGCTTTAATCTAAAGATACATATATAATTATTCTGGCTTAAGTTGATTGCAGATAATTTTTTTATTTAAATTATTTTTATTTAGAGAGGAATTGTAAAGCTTATAACAATGAAAAGACAAAAATAATTTTGGCTGCACATACATACGTACATATGTACCTTCAGCCGTAAATGTGCTAATGCCACAATTTTTGAAAATTAAGTTTTTGATGCAGTTCAATAGAGTTAACAAAAATACATCGTTTGCAGAAAAAATACAAATATTTTTTTCTAGTTCTTGTTTTGCAACGATATGTATATCCAAATGCTAAAGATGTAGTTCCAAAAATGCTTAAGAAAAAGCGCTAGGGCCCATTGAAATGTGAAAATTAAAAAAAAATTTGTTAATATTTGTTAATAGTCAACATTGAAATAAATAAAATAATTTTATGGTATATTTTATTTTTTGCAAATTGACATGCGAAAATGTACATTAAAAGTATAAAATATATAATAGAAAAGGTAATAAGTCACAAAAAGCTATGTAAAACATATATGTATTATTTTTAGTTGGTTTGCAAGCCAATAAAGAGTCATCAATGAAGCAAAACTAGATTTACAGACTTCAAATATATTCAGAACTAAAGACCTTAGAAAATTTTTTCTCTCTCCTATAAAATTTATACATTGGACTATATCCTTTTCGACTGAAGGTAATGATATATACTTATATAGGTACATTATATTAAAAAAAAAATTACGGACTCACCATTGTTTCACTCATTTTTATGTATTTTTGTATATCAAAGAACTTTTCTTATTAATGCACTTGAAATTTGACAGTTATATAATTCTTCTTTGGTGAACTTTTACTAGACCAAAACATATATTCATATGTATATATGGGAAGGTAGAATGGCAATGCATATAAAATTCCAATTCAAATCCTACTATTATGAAAATATGATACGAAAAACGGTTATATTGAAATGTATATAGTAAATCATTATCATAGCACAAATAAAAATATTGCATATACTAAGTCTTATTAATAATTCAACCGCTCGCATATTCAACCCAAACGTTTATTTTTCGGAAATAGATGGCACTTGCTGGGATTGAATGTAGATTAAAATGTATTTAAATACAGTAAACTAGATGTTTCATTGGAAATATATAATAAATAACTATTAGGATAAATACTTGGATACTTATTGAAAATTTGATTAGAGATTCTATAAAAAACAAAAAAAAAAACTTGATGGGATTTCCAAAAATTTTGTACATTTGGAAATTCGTGTATTATCGAAATAAGCAAAACATATTTTTATAATTTAGGGGGGGCAATATCCTTCCCCCCCCCCTAAATCCGCGCCTGATTGTACTGAATACAAACGAAGCAAATACAAAATTATAATGAAAGCTTCATGAACATCATTATTAAGTGTCATGCAGATGTTTAAATCACAAGAAAAATATACATATAACTGATGTGAGCTCATAATTTAGATTTCAACTGTGTAATTATGACAAATCAATAAAAACAGTATAAGAATTCATATTTTGGTTAAAAAAATAAATTTTTTTTAAATAATTGTAAAATATTATTTAGGATATTATGACGATATGACTTGATAGCACACCTTGTGTATTTCGCTTGTCGTATCTTTATTCAAATAATTCTTTGTATTCTGTTCTACTCAGTTAAATTAGCATTACGAAAGTTTCTTCTTTCGGTCTTAAGTTCCAGAATCTCCCTTGTTGTCTATCGGCTCTTGGCTTTATTACGCTTCTAACCAAGTTTGTTCTTCGCTACGGTTTTAAAACTTCATTTATATTCTTCCAACCGACAAAAATATTATCCTCGTATTTAATTGACTGCAGTCTGTCGTTGATTCAAAAAGGCTATTCTTTATTTCATCGTTTTTTAGTTTTTCAAAATGTATTTATTTTTTTTGTTGATGTCAGTTTCAATTTTATTGTTACCGATAATAAATTATGTGCCGTTAGTACTAGCCTTTCTGATTGATGGTATAAATCTTTTCTTAATCGTTATTAAGCCTATTTGATTCCGGACAACGTTGCTGTCGTTGTCTTGTGGAGATATCCCAGTATATAATCTCCGAGGCGGTAAACAGAAATAAGTATTGCAAATTGTCAGTCTTTTTTCCTGCCAGAAATGAAATTGGATTAAACGATCACCGCGCTCTTTTCTTCAACCCAATCCAAATATCCCAACAACATTTTGTACAGTAATGTTCCCTACTTTTACATTTAAATCGCTCATAATAATCTTAGAATCATGTTCCCTAGTAAGTTTTAATAGTATGTTCAATTGTAAAGGTCTTGCGTTTTTCTTCAGTTAATAACAATCTACCGGACTTAGGAACGAATTGTTCAACGCAATTTGCATATGCGTTTCCTATCATTACTCCAGCACCACGTCAGTTTTGGTTACAACAACAAGTCTCGACTCCGACTCCAGAATTCATAAAAAATTTTAAAAACTTTTCTAATATTTTCCAAAATAAAAATTTTTCGTAATTGGCGATGATATATTTCAAATATCGATTTAAAATTCTAAAGAATAATTTTCTTGCCATATTTAACCATTCGGCTGTGCCGAATCTTTGATACCCTCCACTGACAGTTAGAATATATGAGAGCTATAAATTATTAATTAATCTTTATAAAAACGGACGTCAGTATAAAAATTGGTTAGACAATTGGACGCCAATCAGATTAACTTCAACAAAATATCATGATTCGTAACAGCTTATGACAAACTAAAATGATTTTCAGGAGGGGAATCTATATTAGACCCATGGTCAAATATGGACTAATCATCACAAAATCCTGTAGAGTGATTTCTGTTATTAAAAATCTAAATAGAACAAATTTCGATACAGTAGTGAAATATGTTTAAGTGCTTAAAGTGCTTTTCAGAAGACTGCTTAATATGGGATCTAAGGTTAATATGGACCGATAATCAGAAAATTGCATGCTATTATTTCTGGCCGTATGAACCAAAATTGGGGCAAACTTTACCAAAACATCTATATCTGGTAAGGTTAAAGGCGTATTCAAATAATTTACTACAGTGAGCATAGTATTGGATATTATATGGTATATTATGGACCCAGCTTCACGAAATGTTATAGTCTGATTTTACGTCCTATAAATCTTTGACTTTCCAAATTGTATTACAATAGCATTATTAATTACGTTATTATTTGTTATAATATGTTCATAGCTCTGATTCTTCTGAACAGATATTGTTGGATTTCAATCCTAAGTTGCTCAGGATTTCAATCCCAAACTGCATAGGATAACTAGAATTTGACACCATTATTGTTCTTATATTTTGAGTTTTTCGAAAGTGAACATGTTTTCAACAGACGGACAGACAGACGGACATGGCTAAATCGACCTTATGGGGTCTTAGATGCATACTTAAATAGTTTCACACGGAATGACAAACTGAGTATACCCTCATTCACCGCTAGTGATGGAGGGTATAATAAGAGTGTAAAGTAAAATAAGGTCCTGTCTCATATACATTTAGCATTAAGAGTTAATCGGAGTCGGAGTTGAAGTTGGAGTCGGATTCGCACTTGACATATTTCAACGTTTGGATTCGGAGTCGGAGCTAGTTCTTTTTTTTGTTTTGACGTCTACACAGCCCTGGTTGTTAGTACATTTTTCATTTTACAATCATTAGATTCGAATTCTCTAGAATCTGGCCATCCTGTCTCGCTTATGCCGAGAATATCCACACTAAGACATTTTATATCCTGAGCTGGATTCAAAAATGTATTCGCTTCGTACGTTCCATGTACCAATTTAAAGCGTTGTTATACTTTTACTTCCGCGAATTCTTCGCACCCTCTCATTACCGAAGATCGAGGGCCGTGTTTTGTTGTAAGTTGCATATAATTTTTCTAGGGATTTATACTTCAGTGGTTTTCCGTTGCCTTCTGAAGGGCTTACGATGTTCTTTTTTATGCGAGTTTCAGTGACTATTTGAAATTCTGTTGTCACATACTTACCTGAGACGCATTTGTGTTACCGTTCCATTCAGGTCACTCTGGTGAATTGTTCATAGCTTCGGTGCTTCTCAACGGCCGTACCAGTAAGGGTAGCTTCTCTACCCCCAGCATCGCTCTCAGAGTCTTTGCACTTACTGCGAGTCCTCATCGCGACAAGGTGACAATCCGTCGAGAACGATTTAAGCACTGTTATGTACCTATAAATACCAACTTTTAGTTGAGGATTTTGACAACTTTTTACCTTAAAGGCAGTGTTTTTCATTGCGTTTTTGAGTTAATTATTTTATTAAAATATAATTTGTAATTGTATTTGCAACATTTAAGAAATTAAAAAAAAAAACAATAACTTGTTCGCAACACTTACATTCAACTCTAGAAAAATGGTCTGTTGGTCACATGGTAGTACATTTTAATTTAAAAGTAGGGCAAGTTGTTCGCACTATTTGCTTATCAAATTAGTTTCAATAAGTTTTTTAAGCTCTTTTGCTTGAAATTTTAAATTTTTTTCTTTAAATTAACATTAAATAAGAAAGCAATATCCAATTTGAAATAAAACAATTGTAAATAAGATTTCCTTGTTCTTTCTTTTACAAAATAATTGTAATTGTAAGAATACTATAGAACAAAACTTGCATTTAAGAATTACAAAATTATAGCAATAAAAGTAAAAGCATAAAATATAAACAGAGATGAAACCAAGTTAAAAGCATAAGTAAATAGATAAAAAAGAGAATTTCAAATTTTGTTACTAAAATATGCCATACTTAAGTTTATCCAAGTAAAGTTCCCACTTGTAACCAAAATAATAGTATGTAGGTATATTACGTATTTCAACAAGTCCCAACAAACAATTATATTTAGAGTTCTGGTTGTGTAAAATAAATATTAAAATGAATAAATCTTATCCACTTGGGTTTGCAATCACGGTTGCCAGATTTGACGGTCTTTGGGTTAAAAAATGGACTATTGACGATATTGACCGTAAATTGGTCGATTTTGTAATTAAATGTACATTTTATTTTATCTTCATTTATTTCATTGGAGGTAAGTTTCATGTCTAAGCAGTTCATAATACAAAATATGCTTTATTGTTACGCGATGCAAGTTTTTTGGCGTTGAATTTGCTGGTTGGTAGCGTTTTATTATATATACGTTTCAACCATTATTTTTAAACCACTTAAACAGGATTTTCGACGTGTAAAAAAGGTGTTCGGAATCTCTCGGCTTTAGTTCATGTGGTACCTAATTTTATTACTTTTTTCTGAATGCCAAAACAATCTAGATTCTAATCAAATTACGTGTTCAGGTATAAATTCTCCCCATATAGCAAAGAGAGCTATTGACTAGGGTATTCATTTAATCGGATTTTTGCATTAATCGGTTAATCGCTAGATTAATTAACCGAGGTTTTGTTTTAATCGGTTAATTTTGTTATTGATCGGTTAACCGATTACTAAAGTTTTGTTTTATAAATTAAGTAATTTCAATAAATAAAAATGCTTAAATTATTTATTATTTGGAGTTCATTAGTAAAAAAAACAATAACATAACAGACATAACCGATTTAACAATTCTTGAACTAAAACGAGAAAACAAAAAATAGTTCATAAATATCTAATGCAAGCTGTAAGATAATTTTATAAGTTATTTTAATAGTTTAAGGATTTCTTATAAAATAATCTTTTAAAAAAATAATATGATTTTAATGTTTAGGATTCAAGTGATTTTTTTGATAAAACTTGACTAGGAAAAAATTTTTTCATTTATCGTAGATGTTGGATAAATCGAAGGCAACCCATAATACAGAATATCTAATTTCTCAGCCCTTTTTCTGGATTTCTTTAATCATATTAAACCTTTCCTAATAATTATGACATTAGAGCCCTGTTTTAATTTTCTTAAATTTTTTACAGTTTTAATTGTTTCGGATAATTCTATTTAAAGATTAATATAAGAAGATATACAGAAAGAATACACTTATACTCCCAATATTTGATTTTTCCATTTGGATTCATTTCTCTTGGGAATAGTCTATCCTAAAGGTCTATCCTAATTTCAAGGTTTTTGAAAATATATTTTTATTATTTTCTTAGAACCAGAAACTAAAAATAACAATAAATTATCAAAACTTATAAAAAAAATTGTGATTTTCTACAATGACGATTGTTGTGACCATTTAGTTTAGTCCATTTGACGGTTTTGCCGATTTTGAATAAAAAATTTTACGATATTCTATAAATTTCGCAACTACGAGTATGTTTGCAATATCGAAATTTTGGTATTCATTTAAATACTTACAATAGTATTCACTAACATTTAAAACAGCATTTCAAACTTGTTTTAAGCAAAATTCGTTTAAATTATATTCATAAGCGAATATTACCTTAAAACCCCTATTTTAAACCTTGTGTAAATCAACGAATTGTAAAATTGGTTCGACCGTTGTTTAAACCTATTTTAAAATGAAATTTTTGCTTTGTGTTGTATTTTTGACTTTCACAAATAAAAGCATAAAATAATTTTAATTGTACAAAATGCACTAGTTAAGTGTAAACGATCAGAAAAAAAATAAACTCGTTATTGGAATGTTTTTTTATCAATAATAAAATCCTCATCTAAATTGCACTTTTACTAAATAATTTCTCAACTCATTTTATTTTTTAATTAATAGAGAAGTCATCATACATTTACAATATGCAACAAGCAAAAATTCCTTGAATAACCACTATATTTTTATGATCGGCTATAGTCATCTAACTACAAAAATTATCATTATTTCAAATTCTATGGTAAGGTTTTTCTTTTAAAAAATTTTTTTCTAAAAATTGAGATATTTGAAAAGGCTGCTCCTTAAATCTTATCGTAATATGCAATCCGTCAGAACATTTTAAATTACGCCAGATTTAAGTTTCTATAATATCATTTTTTAATTTATCCATTACTTTTGAAGTTATTGAGGCTGAAGTGGCAAAAAAAAATTTTTTTTTGTTTTTTTTTTGTAAAATTTTTGAATTCAAAAAATTCATAAAAAATTTAAATCAACAAATACTAACCAGTTTTAGTACTTAAGCTTAAAGCTGCAAGTAAAATAAATTTTATTTCATGAAAATCCATGGATAAATTCCTGTTTTATTCCCGATTAAGTGAAAGTACTTACTTTGACATTTTTTTATCGCAAATTTGTGTAGAGCTAAAAGTTTTGTGATTTTTTAACGGGTTTACCCTATTTATTATTCGCCTTATATAAATTATTTATATGCGTCCTATTTGAGACTATCGGTATACCATGTTCCAGTTCTGACTACCTGTGAGTATGCCTATTTCGTTTTCATTTTTATTGGAATAATGGAAATCAGGTACATACTAGTTTTATTATTGTTTATTAAAGCTACATGAAAATCGATGGGTTATTAATTATTTTATGATCGATAAAGTAAAAGGACCTACTTGTATATAAAGGCAAAATCTTGTACATTCTGCATTACTCAATAAGTGATTGTAGAAAAGGCAAGTATTAATTTAAAATATAAAAATAGAAAATGAGCAAAAAACTTAGAAAAATGTCGTGTAAAAATGAGACGGATGTATTTTGTTATGTGTGCGGCAAACTTATGACCAAAAATAAACGGCGCAATTTCTCAATTGTATAGTAAAAGCGGGTTTGAAAACATATGCAATGGTCCTACCCCACTATTTCTGCAGGTGGATTTACACTTCCCGTTTTACATCAAGATAAAAAGTCACTTCTTGAAGATCCGTGTGATATACCATGTACTTACCTTTTATTTATTTTAATTTAACCACCACTACATATAAAGCTCGGCTTAGTTAACAATTTTGTGAAAGCACTAGACAAGAAGAGTAGAGCCTTTGTTTATTTGAAAACAATATTTCCAAACATTTCATGTACAAAAATTGACAAAGGGGTTTTCGATGGCCCTTAAATTCGAATATTGCTTCTAAGTTCTAACTTTGAAAAGTTAATATCAGCAAATGAGAAATTTGCGTGGAATTCATTTCGACAAATTGTTTCTAACTTTCTAGGAAATATCAGGAGTCCAAATTACAAAGAAATCGTCCATGTTTGCTTGAAAACTATTCAAAAATCAGTAAATATTAAGTGAATTTTCTTATTCATATTTGTTTATTTTCCTAATTTCTTATTTAAGGTGTAAATATGTCACTAACAATACATTTCTTGCACTCGCATCTGGAATGTTTTCCGAAAAACCTTGGTTATTTAATCAACAACTTAAGACCATGGAGCACGTTATCAGGGCCTATAAAATGAAAATATGATAGGAGATTTTATTTGTTTTCTTAAAACAAAAAACGAAATTATTTTTAGACTATGCTTTGTAAATCTTGTAGCTTAAAAAATAACTACTTGATAACTTTGTTTGTACTTTCACAGGAACTTTTCCATGGATTTTCATGAATAAAAATTTGTTTTTTCTAATACATGCAGCTTTATGAAAAAATAATAAAAATAAAGAATTAAACAAAATACTGTGCAATAAACAGGGTAAACCCGTTAAAAAAATCACAAAACTTTTAGCTCTACACAAATTTGCGATAAAAAAATGTCAAAGTTGGTACTTTCACTTTATCGGGAATAAAACATGAATTTATCCATGGATTTTCATGAAATAAAATTTATTTTACTTCTTATACATGCAGCTTTGAGCATAAGTACTGAAACTGGTAAGTATTTGTTGATTTCAATTTTTTATGAATTTTTTGAATTCAAAAATTTTACAAAAAAAAACAAAATAAAAATATTTTTGTCGCCACTTCCGCTTCAATAACTCCAAAAATAATGGCTAAGTTAACAAATGATATTAGAGAAACTTAAATCTGGCGTAATTTAAAATGTTTATTCGGCTTTATGACAAAATCGGGCACGTCGTTCCAAAGTTACGATAAGATGTAAGGAGCAGCCATATCAAAAATCTCAATTTTTAGAAAAAAAATTTTTAAAAAAAAAACCTTACATAGAATTTGAAATAATGATGATTTTTTTGGTAATTTTGTAGTTAGTATAGCGGATCAAAAAAATATAGTGGTTATTCAAGGAAAAAAAAACTTCCCATTTGTTGCATAGTGTTATTAATATATAACAACAATTTTTTTATCTCACACACGACAAAAACGAGTTGTATTAAGAACCACTGTTTTGCATCATTACGACGTAAGTGACAAATTAAAGAGATAGTGTTGCCACCATCAAATTGAAAAATACTAAAACGTTTATTAGTTACATTAGATTTTTTTATGAATACGGCTGGCATTGTTTAATTTATAAGCCAGATTATGTATATCTCCAAAAAAAAAGCTTTTAATTGCAATTCTGTTGCGTTTAAACACTTTTTTCGTATTCATTTGTTTATAGGCCAGGCGTATCCGATGTTGGTGATATAAGGCAGAAAATGAATGATACGCTTGGCCGAGACCTACACATAATCTCGAAATGGGGCCGTGCGAATAGAGTCGAGTTTAAGTAATGAAGATACAATGTGATGTCAGATGGGCAAAACATATATTTAAAGTGTCGAAAGAAGCCTTCAAGTGCCTCGGTTTTTTAAAACGGTGTACTATATGACTCCATCTGATCTCCTTTCTATTTATACCACCTATATCCGACCACGAATGGAATACAACTGTCATGTGTGGGTCGGTGCTTCAAAGTCTAATTTAGAGCTTCGCGACCGTGTGCAGGAGAGGGCGAAGGTTCGCATTGGTGACAGTAGGGTATCCAATTCTATTGACTCTCTTGATCACCGTCTCAATGTGAGTCCCTCTATCCTCCTTCCCTACTTTCAACACAATGCATTGCATTTGTAGGGATCATCCCCTGAGTGCTGGTCCTAATCAAAAAAAAAAAAAAAAAAAAAATAGTAACATCCAGGTCAACCAGTGTTGCCAGTGTAACTATTTAGTCTATGTTTGGTTGTTTTTATCTTTTTTTGTCATGAAAACATGTATTTAGTTATTAGCCATTAAAAAAATGTTTGGGCTAAAAACTGTGAATATATTTATTTTATAAATTAATATATTTACACAACAAATACGGTGAAAAAGTTCAATTCTATTGAGGAGTTGAATTTTTCTCTTATAAAATTTAATTGAATTTTATGGTTTTTTTTTAATTTTCCACTTTTCTGGTGCAAGAAGAAAAATTTTAAAAAATTTCAACGGGTTGTTTTGCAGCAAAATCTTATTTAGCTATTTATTATACGCTATTAAGCTTTTTTAGCCATTGGTTGTGAAAATTAATTTTTTTTTTGTTGACAAAACTGGCTCAATACACGTTAAAAATTAAATCAAATTTTTTTAAATAGAATCTAGGAATTATTTCTTTTCATAAGCTACTTTATTATGTTCAAAAATTTTTTATTTTTCAAATTTATTCTATGACTTAAATTTCAGTTATGTATATTAATAAAGCTTTTTGTAATAGTTATATTCCTTAAATTTTTCGGAATTACTTTATACACTACCAGACTATTATCTTGTATCTTCCTGTTATCCAAAGGATATCTTAGGTAAAATTTAACAGAAAGGTACAAGATAATAGTCTGGTAGTGTATAAAGTCATTCCTAAATACTTAAGGAATAGAACTATTACAAAAAGCTTTGAAAAAGACATTACTGAAACTTACAATACACTCACACTTTTTCACTAACACATTTACATCTTTCAACTTTCAGTCTAACTTTCAGCTAGCTTTCAATGACAATTTCAAGAAAGCGATTTCATGAAAGTAAATGACAATAACTAAGCAGTGTTGCCAATTGAAATTGTTTTTTTCGTATATATAAAGAATTTTAATATATTTTTTTTAACTAAATATTAAGAACACAATGATTCTAATTAAAATTTATAAATATCATGAAAACTAATAAAAATAAATATTATTTTAAACGAATGCCTGAAGTTCGACGTGAATAATTGGCTCGGTAACCATTTTTGCTCATTGACCATTATCCTCCATTGTCTTAGCCATATTTCTAGTTGAAATATATGATGCTGTAGGTAACGAGATGCTTCATAACGGTTTTCGTGGACGCTTAGAAAAGCTGTGTCGTCTGCAAATGTTGAAGTTTGGGTGTAGTTGTTTGTTGGCATGTCCGAAGTATAAATTAAGTATAATAGAGGGCCCAGGATGCTGCCCTGTGGGACTCCAGCGCCAATCGGCTGAGGTGAACTTAAGGAATTTCCTTCTTTAATAATAAATTGACGACCGACTAAGTAGCTTTCTAACAGTTTGTGTGTGTTTGCTGGTAAATTTTGCTTCAATTTGTGTAATAAGCCTTCATGCCAGACTTTGTCAAAAGCTTGCGAAACATCGATGAAGAGTGCTGAGCAATATTTTTTTTCTTCAAATGTTTTTCTTATGACATTTACTATTCGATGAGTTTGTTCAATTGTGCTGTGCTTTCTTCTAAAACAGAATTGATGGTTTGGAATACATCTATTTTCATTTAAAATCGGCGTTAATCTTGACACTAGTAGTTTCTCAAATAGCTTTGATATATTAGATAATAGGCCTGTATGACTCAACTTTTGTGTGATCCTTTCCTGGCTTTGGTATCATGGTTACTAAGGAGACCTTTCATTATTGAGGGTAGTATTGAAGGCGTAAAATAGCATTGAAAATAATAAGAATAATTTTCTTTGCTATACTTGGTAGCTCCAAAAGCTTTTTTTACTGATCTTATCAATACCGGGTGCCTTCTTGGTGTTTAAATCACAAATAGCTTTTTCGATTTCTCTAAACTCGAATCTTAGGGGAATAGCTGCTCTAACATTTACATGCGGTAACTCGACTGCTATATCGTGAGATATATTAAGGGTAAAAACATTTTTCAGGTGATTAACAAGCCGATTTCCTTTTTCAATATCACTTCTTGCCCAACTTCCATTAAAGTTTCTTAATGGTGGCTTAGATATAACTGGTCTATTGAGACTTCTAGCTGCACGCCATAACAAGTAGTCTGATTGTGGAGTTGCATCAAGTTCCTTATGATAGTTTTCCAGGGAAGCCGTTTTCTGAGACTGCAGTAACTTTCTTAACATCTTTGTGCACTCTTTTAATCAAGTCTTAAGTTGGGGGATCTGTGCAATTGCCACTCCCTTCGAACTCTCCTTTTTTCAGTCAAGGAACGCTCGACATCTGTATAATATATGTTATTGTTTTTGGTTTTTTTTTTTGAGGGCTATGCTGGAATGTTGAACAGTTAGTTTAAGATAACTGTCAAAATTAACAATAGCGAGATCCACGTTCTCCGGTGTACCAAGCGGAATATTTTCTGTGCAATGGGCTCTAATAGGGCATTTACATTACATCGAAATCTAGCTGTTTGGCATTAGCGTGATTTGGTTTTAACAACAAAAACCGCCGACTGAAAGTTGTTTTTGTAGCACATACTTACATATAAAGAAATAGGCATTTAAAAATTTGGATTACATTTTCTTTATAATCAACTTCATTTATTTTATCATTATTATTTGTAATTTGCATTTTTTTTTTACTATTTTACAAAATTTGTGAGTTTTTTTAACAATTTTAACCAGTAGCTATTATTGTTTTTGTTTTTTGTTAAAATGTCATTTTTGTCTTGTGCAAGAGAGTAGTTTTTAGTGCTATATGGGGAAAAACATAGTGGCATCACTAAGTACTACTAGATTTCGAATAGATTTTGTCAAAATCTAGTCACGGAATCTGGAATTTTTTGATGATCAGTTGGCCAATAAGTTGGCTGTCCGCTCGCTACCACATTTAAATTCATTTTAGAGATTGTGTTAAACAAAACACGATCCTTTGGTGTTAGAAGTCGTGACCCCCAGAAAGTTTAGCATTATAATCGCCAGCGGCAAGGAAACAGGGTTCTAATGATTTATAATATATATAATATTGACTTTCTGATATTAAAAATCTAGGAGTATAGAGATGAAAGAACTAAGTTTCGATTAAGCTCTTCAAGAGTTTTATATTGAGCAAAGTCGTTTTCGTTATACGTATATGAACATATTATGTTAGTTATGTTGATATACTTGCAGCTTTTTTAATTCTGATCACAAATCCCCAAATGTGTTTGCTGGGTTAAAATGTAGACACAAATGTAAAAGTTTTTAAAACACATACATACATACTTATGAATAAATTTTGTTGCACGTATGCTGTCTGAATGCAACATAAACGTAGACGATATAATTGGACAAAAGGCATAAGGTTTTTTTTATTCACATATATAAAATTACACTCAAAGAAAAGTTGTTCAGAAATCATTGCTAATGTATGTAAGTATGTATATATTTGTAAGATTTTCTGTTGAATAAACTCAAGGTGAATTTACTTCATGTGGCGGCGAAGAGACAGCCGGTTTTTTAGTCAGGCCAGAATTGTCAAAAGTTTTGTTTACATGTGCGTTTTTTAAAATTGTGTTTTTAAATAAAATTTTAATTTGCAACTTTTTAATGAAAAGGTTAAAAAAAAAAGAGATGAATAATAAAAATATGTGTGAAAATTAAGTACAGATCATTTTTATGTCACAAAAACTAATTTTTATGTACGTATTTCATACTCAAATGCGTAAACTGAACACAGAAAAGAAACGGTTTAAGTTATTTTCAATACAATGGTCATTTAAACCGGATTTGCAATTTAGTGGTCATAAAAATTGCACAAGTTTATGTTATAAAAACTGTTATTTTCTTCATTCTAAAAATAATTTGTTTTTTTTTTTTTTTTTTTTTTTTTTTGACTCAAATGTTTTGTTAATTTTATTCTAAAATCAAAATGAATTATTTTAAAATAAATTATTAAGTTTTAATATTATTAATCAGTGGGGATTATTTGTATCTTAGTAATTTGTATTTTAAATTCATATTAGCATAGATAATCACACTAAAGCAAAAGTGTATTTTAATCAATTTTACAATTTAAAAATTATCTTTAAATTCCTGACCAAAAATATACAATACGTTATTAAGAAAAAGGGAAAATTTGATCATACAGGTAATCCAAAATATTATTAATATATGTTTTTTAAATTTCTTGTATGACTGCTGGTTTAAATATAATTCTTAAAGCGTCAATCATACCTTTAACATTAATTGTTTCAGCCTGAAAATACATGTTTAACCATGTTATGTAGTTTATAGAATTAGGGTTATAATAAGGACCCCACAAGCACATGCATTTTACGCGCGAATTCAATTGGCTTAGCCATTATATTTGTGGGCATACGTTGAAAAGTAATTTTACTTCTTAAAATGTTAACAGGTCGACCTAAACAAAAGACGTAAGCGTGTTTTACATGGTCCAGCGAAACGTCTGCTGATTTTTTGCAGAGTTGTGTTCTTTTCGTGCAATCCTTTTTGTAGAATTGTTTTGGACATCTTTATCACGTTTTTCACAAACTAAATGAGTGTTGTTTCCCCTTTTGGTGCACTGCTGTAGTTTTGCACAGACCTACTCATTGGACCATGAGTTTTTAGATACATAAAATTCTGCTACCGATACATTTTGAATAAAAAACTGATATAGTGATCAGTAAAATTAGATTTTTCAGCCGAACGATATTGAATTTGCGTAATAATTTGTTTCATTTAAATTGCATAAAAATTAGTTTTGCATTAAAAAAAAAAACTTCCATATATAGGTTAGCCTGAAAAGAAATAAAATTTTAAATGATTTACCCAAAAAGAAAAAAGTTTCCTTTTACATCCTCAACATAAACCCGGAATAAATTTTTTTAATCTAATTTGAGATTACAACCCCAAATCTGGTATCCCTGCTTTAGTCAACTGTTTTATGCAAAGCAAATTCATTTATATATTAATTCGCCTTGTTTTTGAAATTACACGACCGAAAAATAAAAACAAAATAATATGTTGTTTTTGTGGTGTTGACTTGTTGTAGTCTCGCCTCCACCTAAATTCGCCTTGAACAAACTCAAAGATAAAGAATTTGATATTTGTTATTTCGTAAAACACTTCATTCACCTCACTTAAAAAATATTGTCATACAAATTTATGAAAATTCAAAAAATATTATATGGAAAAATTTCCAACGCAAGATAAAAGGATTACCAAAATACCCGCCTTAAATTTCAAAAAAATCCCTATGGTTCATTTTTAATTTTCGTCCAATATAAAATAAATAAAAGCCATCTAAATTTGATCTGACCAACGTCTTTTTTCCTCAAGCTTTGGTTTAAATTAAACTGTGCTATTTGTTATTGAATGACTCCTCTGCTATGATTTTTATGACGGCTAGGAAATTACTTCTCGGGGATGATCGCTCTGGATCAGCGTTATTAACGGCTTTAAGGTATCCAGTAAGGCTGTCCAATCCATGTTCTAAATGTTGTTGTCTAACCCCTCTAAGAAGATTTTTTCAATTCAGAATTTATGAGTATGAAACTATAATGACGTGATCTAAAATAGTTAGTAGATTGCACAAGGGAACAACGTTTTCGTTGATTAAGAACTGAATGTTGTTTTTAAGGTTATGACGCTGAATCCAAATCTACACTTGATTTTTTTCTATCTGCTCGACTTTTCGCGATATACCGTTATGTCCAAAACTAAGGCATTTCCGCTACATATTTATATTGGAATAACATGAAAACGGTTCACCCACCATATTCAGTCAAAAACAGATTGAATTCGTCAACAAAATTATCTTCAAGCCGCGCTTACATTGGTTTTACATTTGCCCAGTAGTTTCAGAGATATTGTTGAAGTTAAAAAAAGAACAGTTTTAAAAACAAAATAAAATTTTAGTTCATCAAAAATTCATTAAAAATAAAAATGCGATAAAAAAAACACAGTTTTGGTCTAAAAACAGTTAGTTAAAAATAATTCAAATAAAATGTGCTTTATTTCATTGCAATCGGTGCACAACTTTTGATTTTATTCACAATTTACTGAGAAAACTGAATTGATAAAAATCGCAATTTCCAAACAAAAATAACGTTTTTAATGTGTGTGTGTGTGTGTGTATGTGTTTGCTGCTGTTCTAATTATGGACTTTTTTTCCTTCACTTAAAAATGAGGTAGGTACTTTCACTTAATTGTGAATAAGACCGAAACGCGTTCGTCGATTTTTATGTTCTATGTCTCATTTTGATCATAGACTATGTATGGATTTTTCATGATTTTGACATAATATTTTTTATTTTGGGTGATTTTAAAACCTCAAGTAAAAAAAAAAAAATTTATCAACACAAAAGAGTTCAATATGGTTCCCTTCTGTTATCAAAAGAGAAGCGTAATATTTTCGGGTCTGAGTTAAAGCTTCAGAGTCATTTATCTCTTTTCTCTTAGGCCCTAATCATGCAAAACGCAACGCAACGCAAAAGAATTACATTAAAAGCACAAACAATGTCATAAATATTTTGTAATTTTGTTGGTACTTTCTACAGAAATTCATGTACCGTTTTTAAAATTTCAACGCCTCAAGCTATGCGGCGTTTGAAATTTCAAAACGCAATGTAAATTTCTGTAGAAAGTAACAATAAAATTACAAAATATTTATGACATTGTTTGTGCTTTCAATGTATTTCTTTGGCGTTGCGTTGTTTTTTACACGATTAGGGCCTTAATAATGAAAAGAGTTATCAAATACTTCGTCGGTTGTACATATTTGAAGTTTACGTATAGCAAATATCTTGCATTTTTCAGCACTAGACCTGAAACAGAACTGAGTAATCAACTTGAGGCAATAAATCATAAGGCCAATAATTAACTAGTCAACAGTTACTTTAAATTCTCTCTCATGTCTTACTTTTATTTTGTTCTTTTTTTCTTTGTTTAAAAAATGTAAATTAAGAGAAAAAGTGTTTATATATGAGAGCTAGATTTTATTTTATGGCTTTCTACGAAAATTTTTATGTCAAATTGAATGGATAATTTGGTCTCGACGTAGTTCTGTTTGAACACCTAATGTGCAACTGTTCTCATTCCTCCATGGAGATACGTGTAGGTATGAGAGCTACTAGTCAAAAGCGAGGGGCGACAGGACTCCATTCCGTATTGAATTCCGTGCTTTACATTAAAACTATTGTATAACATTTTAATGTTAAAACCTACAATTTTCGAACAAAAGTTTCTCATAATACACCTTAGTAATTTACTTTAAGAAAATCTTTCTTGAAAAACTTAAGAAAGTATAACTTGATTAAAGTAAATTAATTTTAAATTTTCTAAAAATAAATAAACAATGCTAACTAGATTCAAAAATTGTAATTTTCTTATCATATACAACAGAATCGTGTAACAAGAAAATGTTTCTTCAAATACTAAGGAACAACTAGATTCAGGTAAATAAATTTAAAATTTTCTTAAAAAGCAAGAAATACTTACTCAATTTAAATACATGTTTGGTCTTTGAAATTAAGTAACTACACTCAAAAAAAAAAATCAATACATCCGTACTTAAATCAATTCGAAGCGGTATCAATACGAGTAGTACGGTAAGTACGGATTTTCTTGAATTAAGCACAGAAAGATTGATTTAAGTATGGATTATTCAAGTGCGAAATACTTAACTTACATTAACATTTAACTAAATATAAACTAAATGGGAACTATTGTTTTTAGACATAAAAACGTGTAGCATTAGTAACTTAAAGAAAACTTAATATGAATAAAGAAACTTTTGATTGATTTGCTTTATATGTTGATTCAAACAAAAATTATTTGAATCCAACCAAGTTTTCTTGAGTATTTTCTGAAAGCATTTGTTTCTCAATGCAAGAAGATCGATTCTATTTAAAAATCAAGAAACCCAGACTAATATTAGATAAATGCTTGAACTCAGAATTACGAGTATCTTCCTTTTTTAATAAAAACTAGCTACTTTTGTTTATCTTGTTTTAAGAAATTTTTGATCATATACCAAAAACGTGAATCTTTTGATCATGAGAAAATGATTATTTATTAAAAAAAATTTTACTAAATACGAACGAAATAAGTTAAAATCAAGAAATTATTTTTTGATTTTAGATTTTCTGGTTTTAAGGAAAGAAATTGATTACTTTAGAAAATAGACTTCTTTCTGTGAACTATATGCCCGGAATTGGAACAAGTTTTACGAACAAAGTTGGAGAAGTGTATATGAACCAAAAATAAATACCTACGTTGACACATTTTAATACAGGTATGGGTGTGTGTGTGTATGTGTATGTTGGAAGTAGCAGCATCACAACTAAATATAAATGTAGTTGCAAGAGTATGGAATTTAATTATAATCCCTGAAATTAAATATTTATGTTTGGGATAATGTAACTATAAAGAGAAATGCAACAGTCACTACAGAAAAACATTTATATTGCATATGTGTGTGTGTCTAAATGGTAAAATAACAACTACATACAACAATAATAAGAAGAGAATAAATAAAATCTTTACAAAAAAAATGTTTAATTTTTAAAAAAGAAAATTTACTAAATATTTCTTATTTATTTATTTGCTTTTCTGATGGCAAATGAAAACAAATATTGTAATAAAAGCACAAACGCAAATAAGTGCACATTAAATACAAATAGAATGAATCAGTACAAGTAAAAGAAGGAATAGAAGCAGTGTGGACATCTTGGCAATTTCGCAGCTAAATTAAGCATTAACAATTTTTATTTACCCAGGAAAAACTTTTTGAATTTGGGTAATAGGTCGTAGTTATTTCATACGTTACCTGGTAAGTAGTTGTCATTACAATTGTCATTATTCTGAAAACCTCAATAAGTTCTTGCTAGTAATGACCTCAGTGAGTACTTTTCACTACTATTATTTTCAGTTATGAATATTTGCTTACTAATAATCAGCTAAATAACTACTTATTAGTTGTCTTGTTTTCAGTACTGAATATTTACTTACTGGTAACTAGCACCATAACTACTTATTAGCCTTATTAACTAGTGCTAATTAAATAAAAACTAAATATTTTTTGCCTTCTAGTAAGTATATTGTAAGTACTTACAATTCAACTTACTGGTAGTTAAATAATAACTAGATATTTTGTGACTTCTAGTAAGTGTATTGTAACTACTGAATTCTGTGGACAACTCGAACAAAAATAAGTAGTTATTCAGTCGAAAAATAAGTAGTGTTAATATTTCTCCAATAATACTTGCTAACTTACCAGGTAAGTAAAGTTTTTGCTGGGTAGTTGCAAAATTTTCATTTAGCCCTTGGCACTTTATAAGCATGTTTTGAAATTGTTCTAAGTTTTTTGTAATAAAATATTTTTAAAATTATAATAAATTTTGACTAAAAGTAGTTGTACCCAAAATGAAATTTCGTATGAAAATGGATAATTCTTTTTTTTATGTCTTGTTAAATGCCCACATCATGTTGATTGTAAATATTATTTGCCTTTTGATATTACGATATAAAAGTACAAGGAAATTTCACTTTGTATTTAGATAAATATTCAATAGTGTAAATGTTTGAAACAAATTTTTGCTATAAAAATAAAATGATCAAAAAAATTTTGTTTATCATAGAAATAAATCGTTTAAATTTTGAATGCATCAGGGCCTTGGGGTCCCCTTAATATAAAATTGAATCTCAACTACTTGTGCAACAGATTCATATGTATCAGATGCTTTGCCAAAATCTGTTTACCAAACCATTTATTTAAATATCGTTCAAATATAAGTCACTAAAATGTATTTGGTTTCGAATAAAATTGCATACTGTTAATAAATTTCTAACAAAAATCTTTAAAAAATGTTAGCAGTATTCTTAAGCATTTTTTAAAATAATCTTGTAGTATTTTTGGACTGTCTAATGCCAGATTTAGCTGGAAAAATGTTTTAGATCTGGTCACACTGAATAGAAGGCAAATGAAAACTGAAATATCAACAAGTAATTATTTTAAGTAAAACTCAATCAAAAATAATAGCAAACACTGCATTTAAGTATTAAAGAAAAATAAAAATTTAACAAATTGTTCACAAATGACATCAAGCAACAATTAAGAAAACTAAAAGAAATTCAGGCAATAAAAACAGTTTCACAGTCGCATTTTTTTCTTCCTTTCATTAAACGGCAGAGCCGGAAAATAAAAACCAAAATAGTTGAATAAGTGTGAACAGTATTGAAAGAAATTTAATAGCGGCTTGGAAGTCAAAGCAAATACTCTTAACAAAACGTATTTGGTTTTTGTATTTTGATTACATTCCAAAAATCTATCTTGTATTTTAAATACCTGTTGCTCAAGTTTTTTTCGTATTTCATATAAATTAACTATTAATATATAAAAAAAGCGCAGTATTACGTCAAATAAGAGGCAAATAATTCAAAATCTTGTAATTAATTCCTTAGAGGAATAGTTCATAAAACATTAAGTAATGCCTGAAAACAGCACCAGTAGTAGTAAAGAAAATGATTATTATATTGTTTTTATTAACTGATCTACCTACCGCATAAAATTTGGAGTCAGAGTTTGTCAGCTTCCTAAATGACAAAATAAAATAACTGGCCATTCTAGACAGCTATCGAAATATAAAAACGTGTTTACATAAATTTTAACCAGTTTGAGGTTATCCGGACCCATAGAAAGAGGATACTTATTTTATGCTAAAGGGAGTTCTTTTAAGCCCGATAGAACTAAAAATGGTTAAAAAAATGTGGGGCATACTCTTCAAAGTGCATTCTGGACGTAAAATTTTCTTAATTTTTGGAGTAATAAGTCCCGATGATGCCACCAGCGTTTAAGCCGAAGCAAAATGAGTTTTTTTCTGGATGGTATGGGGTCTGGTGGTCCGATGTGGACCGATATCACTCCATATGAGAAAGTTTTTTAACACACCCGTTCAAAATAGCCTTAAAAATTTCAAAGAGATCTATAAGTTGCTCGAAATAATGACTGATTTCCAAAGCAAATTTGTATTCTTTAATAGCGTTGTTCAAGCGTTAATCTGTTCATAATGATTTGCCAAAGTATTCTGATCATCAGGGAATATTTTGTGGCGAATTTATGCTAAATACGAACATAATAAGAAGGTTAATAGATACAAAGACTCTATTTCGGAAAGAAGTTTGTATGGGGACTATGTAAAATAAACTGATTCCCTCAATTGACATGGGCTTCTTCATTATGAAAATTTAAAGTTATTTACCCAATTTTATCAAATTACACTATGCAACAAGCAAAAATTCCTTGAATAACCACTATATTTTTATGATCCGCTATAGTCATCTAACTACAAAAATCATCATTATTTCAAATTCTATGGTAAGGTTTTTTTTAAAAAAATTTTTTTCTAAAAATTGAGATTTTTGAAAGGACGGCTCCTTACATCTTATCGTAACTTTTGAACGACGTACCCGATTTTGTTATGCAATCCGTCAGAACATTTTAAATTACGCCAGAGTTTTTCAAATATCATATTTTAATTTAGCCATTATTTTTGGAGTTATTGAGGCCGAAGTGGTAAAAAAAATATATTTTTTTTGTTTTTTTATAAAATTTTTGAATTCAAAAAATTCATAAAAAATTTAAATCAACAAAAACTTACCAGTTTTAGTACTTAAGCTTAAAGCTGCATGTATTAGAAGTAAAAAAAAATTTATTTCATGAAAATCCATGAACAAAATCTTGTTTAATTCCCGATAAAGTGCAAGTACCAACTTTGACATTTTTTATCGCAAATTTGAGTAGGGCTAAAACTTTTGTTATTTTTTAACGGTTTTTTTATTATTTTTTCATAAAGATGCATATATATTTAAAAAAAATAAATTGTATTTTATGAATATCAATGGATAAATTCCTTTTTTGTTCCCGATAAAGTGAAGATACCTACTTTTGACATTTGTTATCGCAAATTTACGTAGAGCTAAAAGTGTTGTGATTTGTTAACGGTTTAATCCTATTTATTACACAATATTTAACAGTTTTATTATTTTTTTCTTAAAGCTACATGAAAATCGATGGGTTATTTATTATTTTATGATCGATAAAGTAAAAGTACCTACTTGTGAAATTTTTAAACGGAAATTTGTGTAGAGCCAAAAATTTCTTTATTTTAAAAAGGTGTATAAAGGCAAAACCTTGTATATTCTGCATTACTCAATAAGTGATTATAGTAAAGGCAAGTATTAATTTAAAATATAAAAATAGAAAATGAGCAAAAAACTTAGAAAAATGTCGTGTAAAAATGAGCCGGATATATTTTGTTATGTGTGCGGCAAATTTATGACCAAAAATAAACGGCAAAATTTCTCAATTGTGTACCAAATTAAATACGAAGATTATTTTCAAATAAAGGTAGAGAACATTAACCAATATTGGACACCCAGTTCAATATGTGAAAATTGCAGAGTTATTTTAAAAAATAAATCTTCATCGATCTCTCAGTAAGTACTTCTAAGCAAAGTTTTAAATATGTGTATAATGTTACTTTTTCCTACTTATGGAACACACAAGAAAACTTTACAACCTATGCTGTGAAGAGAAATATCGAGCCATGGATCTGATTCCTATTTTTGTTTAAGTAGTAAAAGCGGTTTTGGAAAACATATGCAATGGTCCTAAACCACCAGTTCTGCAGGGTGGATTTACACTTCCCGTTTTACATCAAGATAGAAAGTCACTTCTTGAAGATCCGTGTGATATACCATGTACTAACCATTTATCACGCAAATTTATAAATTTATCTGTTAACGCTAAAACTAATTACACTGCTGTATTGATATTTATTCTAATATATTTTTTGTAATACCAGATTTCAGTCTTCAGAATTTTCGGATGATTGGGCCATAATTTACCATATGTCCAATACAAATAACCCTCCTAAAAATTATTTTAGTTCGGCTAAAACTTTTACGAATCATGATATTTTACTCAAGCATGTTCAAAGTCCTAACAAGAAACGCATAAAATTTTCTTATTGTCGGTCAAAAATTTAATTCATGTTTAAACCGCAACTAATTTTAATGCTGACGCTCGTTTTTGTGAAGCTTAGTTAATAATATATATGTATTTATCATATAGAGCTCACTCCTGTCGGTGGAGGGTATCAAAGATTCGGCACAGCCGAATATGTTTTTATTTCATTTTATTATTTTTACTTATTTCCTAATAAAAATCCTTAATCATTTAGTACGTATTCTATTTTTGAGTACACTTTGAATTTTTATGCAGGTCAACTATAAGTTTTGAGAAAAAGGATACTCGGGATGTAGTGGTATCCTTATTCGGAGGAAACAAAATTTACAACAAAGCTAGAAAACTAAAGTATAGAGACAGATATCAATTTTTAATAATTGTAGCAAAAACGTATATTTTCAAATTAAGGATATATGGGAGGTAGGAATATACTTGCAGAGATTTTGTTAAAACTTGAAATTTTTCTTAGTTGGAATATTGGGCACCAGTGTACGAAATTTAATCTCTCTAGGATAACTACTCTAGTTTTTATAGGGACAAAGACCTGTGGGCCACCTTGAGGGGCGATGCGCCACGCCTTTCCCTTATCCAATACCCATCAATTTTTGCATATCGCATTTTTACACCCAACCTCACATTTTTAGATGGGGGTACGGTCGAAATAACAAAGTTGAAAAATAACGACCACCCTAGTATCTCTCTACATAATATGTATGAAAAACAAATACGTTTACGACGGAAATGCGACTTAATAGAGAGTGTTTTTAGAATTGTACGGATTTATTTGCGACCCAACTGTGTTTCTAGCATAATGCGCGAAGGTTTTGTTTTAATGCAAATCAATAGAAAAACCACATTTTTTTATTTATTTATTAATTAAAATAAATCATTTATTGCTGGTAACTCTTAGTTCAGCTGTAGTAGCACGCCTTAAACAATAAAACCTTACTTAGAGCTCTTTCTCTACTACGATATACATAAATGGTTTAAAGTGAACCGTATTTATTCCAAAAATTAAACTTAATAGATTCTTGAAATTACTACTGCAATCAAAAATGAGTTTTCTACCTTTCACATCGTCTAACAAGCCTATTTTAAAGAGTATTACCTGCAGCTTATTACTTACTCTCTTATTCATAAAAAATTATTTTAGATTTATAAAATGATAAACGTTAGTTTTGTTTTATTCTACCTTTTCTTTATAGAATCTCAAAGAAATAAATACCTTGAGTAGTTTTGTAGGAGTACAATCATGACGATGGTAGTAAACACTAGACAATAAGGAAAACATTTTTTGTGATTTTTATTAATGATTTTATTATCCCTGATGATTATATTCAAGGAATATCGAAATATTTCATTTATTTAAATAAATAAAAATTATTAAAAAACAAAAACCTCGAATATTTATTTCTTTGAGATTTATAAAATGTTTATTAAAAAACATTTTATGAAAAATTCGTTTTATAAACTTAAAATAGTTTTTATGAATAAGGACTTAAACCTATATCTCGTCAACTAAAATGCAAACGGACGTAACTGTACAAAAATATTGAAATGTGTTTTTAATATAAAATTTGTTATTTCGACCGTACCCCCATCTAAAAATGTGAGGTTGGGTGTAAAAATGTGATATGCAAAAATTGATGGGTATTGGATAAGGGAAAGGCGAGGCGCATCGCCCCTCAAGGTGGCCCACAGGTCTTTGTCCCTATAAAAACTAGAGTAGTTATCCTAGAGAGATTAAATTTCGTACACTGGTGCCCAATATTCCAACTAAGAAAAATTTCAAGTTTTAACAAAATCTCTGCAAATGTGTTTTTAATTGATTGCACAGGCCTTTGAAATTTTAGTTTTATAAATTGTTTTATCAAACTTTTATTATTTGTGGTTATTATTGTAAAAGTATCGGAAAACGAATTATTCGCACGCCTCATTTGCGAGACCACGGTACATTTGTGTTTTTCATGCCCAATATAGAGTAAAATGCTGGTTTGATTCAAATCAATTCTGTTTAAAAGTAAACTAAATTACGCGTCAAATAGTGGCTTGTTGGCTTGATCGGATAAAAAATTGCTTAGTTATTGTGGATCACAATTATAAGACTTATACTATTTAGCAAGTAGCCTTTCAAACAAGATATACCAACCAGCATTTAACTCTGTATGGCGCCTGAAAGAGAAGTATATGTCAAAAACCCCGAATGTACCGTTATCTCGCAAATGTTACGTGATACATTTAAAGAAAGTTTATATTTGTAATACAGCGACCAAATCTACCTGTTTTATATGAAATTACCTGTGTTATCGTTTCTTTTATCGAACTCCAAACATATTCACGCAAAATGTTAACTCCAACGATCAATAAATAGTTCACCATTTTATGCGTAAAAGGTAAAACAATGCAAAGGAAACTTTTTTAATATCTATTTCATAACGTTTTTTGTTTCTCCTATACAATAAATTAAAGTCCATAAAAACTCAAACAATACACACATACCGACTTTCAATTGAACAGAAACAAAACAGCTGATTCGTAACAGAAAAATAAGTACAAACAAATTCTGCCTTAATTTTTTATATTCAACGCAGTATTTTTATTATCATGTCTGTGACTCTATAAAATACATGCGAATTAGGGAAATAATGACACTCGTATAAACATTAATATGACATGTAACTCCATTCCATATAAAGAAAGCTTATAATTGCAACTGAGCAGAATTCCTAAAATGTTTTTGGACTGATTATTCTGAATATTCAGAAATGCAATTTTTTTTTTTTTGTTAACCTTAACATAGTATTTAAGATATTGTAACGATATGTCGACAGCTTAAGTTTATATGAAAAAACGGTTACGTCCCTAATGTAAGGTATATAGAAGGATATAACACATTCAATTTTATTAATTATGTTTATTGTTGCAGTCACGTAAACACCTGATGTGGCCAGCATATCCCTTAATGCATTCGTATGTGCGAATATTGTTTGGTTGGCATTTTAGTTTCTGGCCTTCGTATACCCCGCAAGCATTTGTAATCGCGGAAGTTCCATTAAATTTGTTGTCAATCATACCGGTTAACTATCACTACTCAACAACACAAAAGTACTATAAAAAAATTTATTCAGTTTTACAAAAACAATATAAGTTTTATGATCATTTCTTAAAAACACCAAGAAATACTTTCTCTGCTTAGAAATTTTTATTATAAATGCCTTGACTATGCGCGCCATCAGGGCACCGTCAAAAACAATCGAAAGAAAAAAGTGTTTAAGTTTATATATAGATGTGAAGAGATTTTTGCCTTTTAAATAATGCACTGTGCAACATCTTTGGAAATTGAAGAACACTCTTCTAGGCGATGCTAAGAAGTTAAAGTATCTGCGGACAAATAACAGTTGAAAATTGGTCAAAAAACTCCACCTAGACTTGTGCAAGTAACTTGCCGTGAAAGGGCGCTAATTTTATTTTTCAAAACGAATGAGTTTATGCAAACGACAACAAAAGCCAACGAAAAAAAAGCAAACATGTTATGAGTGAGAGAGAGTTTATGTCAATGACAAAAAATTAAACGAAAAACAGTGTACTCTTCTCAGAACGGACTGGTTTTTGCAAGTGCAAAAAAATATTACACAAAAAAAATTTGTTTATTGTTTTTCTTTCTTCTTTATGCAGCATTAGCAAAATAAATCTTTAAATTTACGGTGTATAGCATTGAAATGTACGATATTCGTACCGCGAATTACACGTGTTGTCAGTGCAGTCAGTGTTGTCAGTGTAGTCATCCAATATGCCATATATTCGTAAAATGAACCTTACATTAGCGATCAATATACGAACGCCAACGAACGAACAAACATAAGACAAATTGGCATTCGTTTTTTCGAATACGAGTGCAACAGTCCTTGACTTTCAAATTTGTGTTTTTTGTCATGTACTCTGCAATTTTTAAAAATCTTTTTTTAACCGTTATCAGCCACAATTCAACGAATGTCTTAGTGTATGTGGTAAAATTATTGTGCTTTTGCAGCCCTTTACTTAAAAACACACGGGATCCCTAAAAACGATGCGATAGTAGTTTATGACTAATGTTATTTAATGTAATGTAAATTCACCCTTTTATGCAGCATCTAATACAATTGCTGAGCAGCACTTTTTAATATGGAAGATTTTGTATCGCTACAATCAACTGATCAACTTATTCTATAGGTTCATGGTTTGTACGGAAAACAAATTGGTAGACTGTGTCCTTTTTAAATTTATTTATAGAATGAAATCTTATTAAAATTCCCAACTTTAAGTCGAATGCCTGACGACAACACTCCTGATCGGGGTTTTCATTCAAATCGGTGCATAGCGCTCTTTTGATTGGGTGATTGCTGCTGTGTCTCTTCTCCTTAAGCGAATGTGGCAGCCATAAATATAAATATTTCGACCCTGGATTTGGGTGCAGTTCAAGCCTTTTAAGATATTTAATTTAGTATTTTGTGATCATAGTTTTTACTGATGGCATTTTAAAGTCTTTATGTATGTTCGATTTTTTACGCACCAGGGAGCGAATGTGATGATTCGAAGAACTTTTTTTTTGCTACCTTTGAATTTTTTCAATATTGGAGGCCGAGTAAGTGCCCTACAACTGAATACCATAGCAAGAGATTGGTTCTAAGATAGGGTTGTAACATAGGAGTTTACAGTCCAGATTAAATGTAGACTTTCTTCTAATGAGCCACTTTAATTGAATTGCTTTTAGTTTCATTTGAATTAATTTTGCCAATTCTAGTTGACCGTCTATCTAGATGTTTACCGAGATATCTTAGATATGAATGTTGGAGTCCAATTTGATTATTTATTTAAATGGGGCATGCTTCTCTAAGCAAAGTCCTAGATTGCTTCCCTGTGGGACTGCAGCACTAATCGCTTAAGGGGTACTTAAAAAATGTCCTTCTTAAGTAATAAATTTTCGACCAACCAAATTGCTCTACAGCATATTACGAGTATTTGTGGGTAAGTTAAGCTTCAGTTTGTGTATTAAGTCTTCATGCCACACTTTATCAAAAGATTGAGAAACATAAATGAAGAGCGCAGAACAATATATTCTTTTTCTTCAAAAGTTTTTCTAATGACAATAACTAGTCTATGTGTTCTATGTCTATGTTCGATTGTGCTGTGTTTTTTTTTCTGAATCCAAATTGATGATTTGAAATACTTCTATTTTCTTCTGATATTGGCGTTAATTTAGAAACTAATATTTTCTCGAATTGCTTAAAGATGTTCGACAATAAATATGAGGTCAACTTTTGTGAGATATTTCCCTGACTTAGGTATCATGGTAACTAGAGAGGCTTTCTATCCTGAAGGATAGTATTGAATTCGTAAAATAGCATTATAAACTAGAAGGAGTATTGTTACTCATATGTGCGGTAACTCCATAAGCATTTTGTTGCTCATTTCATTAATAACAGGTGATTTTTTGGGGATTAAATAACCAATAGTCCTTGCATAATCCCTTGTTTCAAATCTTTGCTGTATAGCTGTTCCAGAAACTACAGATGGTAACTCTTCTGATATATCGCTTGGTATATTAGAGGAAATACATTTTTCAAATGTTCAACAAACAGGTTTCCTATTTCTTCATCACCTCTTGCCCAACCTCCATTCCGGTTTCCCAAGGGGTGCTTAGATATTACCGGTACTTTAAGATCTTTAGTTGCATGCCCTAATGAATAGTCAGTATGTGGTATTGTATCAAGTTCTTTAAAATATTTTTACAAGGAAGTTGTTTTTATGAAGCTTTTTCGTGTATTTTTTCAGTAAAGTTTTAAGCTGAGGGGATCTTGAAGTCATTCAAAATTTTAAATATATATTTTGATATATCTGGTTTGTTTTAGGGCTATGGAATAATGTTTGACAGCTACTCGTAGTTTAATATTTCCTTCAATTTTGGTTATAGTGGGTGTGTGATCAGAAGATTGTTCAAGGGAAGCTTATACACAAATCGTTTCCATCGGGATGCTTTTAACCACCCCAAAATCGACATCTGGAATTTGCTGCTGATCAGCAGGCCTGTAGGTGGGTTGTCCGCTCGCTATCACATTTAGTCCCCTTTTTGGAAATTGTATTAAAACTCGACCCTTCGGTATTATAAGACGAGACACCCAGTAGTTATGTTCAGCTTTGTAATCACAAGCAGCCGGAAAATAGGCGCCAAGTTATTTATAATATTTTCAAAGTTGGCTTTCTGATACTGTAAATCAAGTTGGACAGTAAAATGATAAAGTTACTAGGTTTCGATTAAACTCTTCAATACAAATGTTTGTTGCTTGAGGGAAGTCTTCACGCGAGTCACACATTAGGAAATGTTTGATTCAAGCTCTTATTTAAATGGTCGAGCACCCACAAGTTCTACCCCGACAGTGCTTGGTGGACTGTGATCATATATTTGTCATTTAAGTTAGTTACTATTTTTGTAAGAAATTCGTTCTCGAACAGTTTTGAAGCTTAGCGGGCTAATATATCTCTCTGAAGCCAAAACTGTCAATTATTTATCTGACTTAGGCTGTGTTTTTGAGATCTAAGCTAAACTAGGCTTAGTAAATCTGAAAAAGATTTGTGCCGGCATTACAAAGTTTGTAAACATAATTTTGCTTGAAGTTTTGCTTGATGTGTTTGTCTTTAATATAATAATGATAAAAAATCACAATTCGCCGGAAAAAACCGAGTTTCAGAGCACGTTAAACTAAGTTTGAACTTAATCCGTCCCTCATTTTTATAAAAGAAAATCTCCCTCTTTTTCGAAAACCCCTAAGATCGCATTAAATAGCACCATTAATGCACTTATTGCCACATTATTCATGAATGGTGTCTTTGGGTCATAACCTGCAGATTTTTGTGAATCATACTTTTAGTGACAACTGTTTTAATATCCTGCACAATAATATATATGTCAGCATCCGGTTAGTAAGCCAGAAGCCAAATCAGCCTTAAAACATTTAGGCCCAAATTTACATTAATGAGTTAGCCAATATCCATGGTTTAACCAAAAAAATATTATTTCCAGTTTTTTGTTAACCATTAGTTAAACTATTAAATGTTGTTAGTTAACTAATAGTAAGACAAGAGCTCTTTCGTTGAAAATTATTCTTCACATTTGTTTTTGTAGGATAAGACTTTTATAGATTGTGCACAGACGCTGCCACGCATATTTCTTTTGTTAAGCAGTCACACTGCCAATTTTTTGTTTTCTATAAAGTTTCAGTATTTTTTCATATTTAAATATGTAAAGAAAGCCACTGCTACCAACATTGAAATTTGGTATTTCAATGGAGTTACCATTTTTTGATCAGATTAAAATTTTTAGTTAACCAATATACTGTAAATATGAAATGCTGGTTAATAAATAGTTATCATTTAAGTTTACTAATAATTATCTTTTATATAATAATTATAATTAGCTAATGACTGTTAATTTGGGCTGTAGAGGACCATTTGATTTAAAGACTGCAAAGACTTCACTGCATTACTGTGCGCCCAGGTACCACTAGCTCTTTTTCATGGACTTTGTGCATCTGCCAGTGGCTTAATATTTCTTGTCATATTTTTCAGACTTTTAATGTAGTTTTCATTAATGCGATCCTTTCTGAGTGAAAGGCTTCCTATGTTTTGAGAGAACAGCCTATGCTCTGCCGCGGCATGCCGCAGGAGATATATTTTGTTGCCAATCTTTTCTGAGTTTTCTCTTTTCACGCAGAAGGTTAGAAACAAATGTTTAATTTTTTTTTTTAGAATTTGAATCTACAGTTGAAATCATCAATGATGTTCATACTCATCTGTATCTTTCCCATACCATGGAGTCACATCAGTGTGGGTTTGACTACTGATATATTTTCTATAATTAAGTCAGTTAGTTTAAGAAAACAATTTTTTAATGTTAGTTCTAAGAAACAATTTTTTAGACATGGCCAAAAGTTAAGTCAAATGATATATGTATCTAGATTTATTCTCAAATGTTTTCTTGGTAATAGACAATCGTACAGCACCTTCTTTAGAGACATAATTTCACCAGATATGATCACCATCAAAGCATTCTAGTTGAATCGATCTTGCTGACAAGTAGTCCTTCGAAAATTCAGTTAGAGCGCAATATCTGACTCAACCACAAATCGATTTTAACCGTAATCACAATAAATCGCACTATTTAGCCTTTATCGCGACTTAAATAATTTAAAGCACATTTTGAACCAAAACTGTTTAAATTATAAATGTACTACTTACAGTCTTTTGCGGCATTATAGAGATATAAATTAATAGAAATATCAACATTCAAGAAATCAGTTCGACTTGCAGCCATTTTATTATTTTCACTGAATATCATCCAATTTTCAAATATATTTGTTAAAATATATTATATATTATATATATTTGATAGCTTATTATTCAATAATCGTTAACATATTTCGGTTTTGTGTTTTAAATATGAATTTGGCAGTCCCAAAGAGTAAAATTTAATAGAAATTCCAATATCCAAACTTTTAGCATATTTTTTAAATCAAAAAATATCAAATTTGTGGAGAAAGTTAATTAATAAATCTTATAAAGAAATCTGGGACAGTTTCTTTGGCAAAAAAAATAATATACACAGAGTATCGCTTATACTTTGTAAAAGAGAAATTTTGTAATTGACTTTTGCACGATCGTTTTCACCGATCACTGAATTCCTCTATGGAAATTTGAAAGTAAATTGTTAAACCGCCTCTCTAATAATAATATAAAATTTAAAATCTTAATAACAAAAACTTTGCTTCTCGTCATTTCCTCTGGAATGTATGGAAAAATATTTTTAAAGATTTGCCCCCATATTCATAAAAATATTTTAGGTTAATAGTAATAACAAATATTTTTTTTGTGAATATGGGAGTTAAACTATTACCGTTTACTACAGTTGATTGTCCTCTTTAAAATGTTAACCTCAGCTTTGCATATGAAGAAGCAGTGTGTTTTTATTATGAATAATGTAAATGACATTTTTAACCTTAATCAAATTTATTTAATTTTTTCTAACAAAAAATTTAATGCAACTTCTTTGGAGATTTGATATTAGTAACACAAAGGAACAAAATTGAACTTTTTTTGTGTTGATTGAAAGTTTGATACAATTTTTTTTACTAATTTTAGGCTGCTGCTTTCAAATCTAATCTCCATTTTTCTCATTTAGCTCGCATTTTTTAAGTTACTGGTACTAATCTTTTTGTTTTTGACTTTTTCCAAAAATTAAAAGTATAAAAATCGTAAATTTACAAATTTTGTAATTTTAAAAATCATGAAAAATCCAAAACGGGAAAAGTTAAAGTCTTATTACTTTTACGTAAAGTCACATAACATATGAACAAAATGAGAAATAGAGCTTTTATGTACAATTAAGTGAAGGGTTTTAAGTAATGGAAAAAACGTCCATAATTAGAACAGCAGCAAACACATACACACACACACACATTAAAATTGTTTTTGTTTTATGGAAATTGCGATTTTTATCAATTCAGTTTTCTCAGTAAATTGTAAATAAAATTTAAAGTTGTGCACCGAATGTAATGAAACGAAGCATATTTCATTCGAAATGTATTTAACTAAATAATTTTAGACTTTTATAGTCGCACTTTTATTTTTTATGAATTTTAGAGAACAAAAACTTAATATTTTTAAATTTATTTATCTCTGAAACTACTGGGCAAATTTACAACCGATGTAAGAAGGTTGTAAGGATTGCACTGAATATGGTGAACCGTTTTCATGTTATTCCAATGTATCTAGCAGAAGTGCCTTAATTTTGGACGGTATATCGCGAAAAGTCGAGCTGATAAAAAAAGTGCAGATTTGGATTCAGCGTCCCAAATAACCCTAAAAAGGTATTCAGTTCTTAATCAAAAAAAACCTTGTTCCCCTGTGACATTTGTACATCTGCTTCTTTAAATCATATCAACATTTTCAGCCGTATTCATAACAAAAAGTGAACCACAGTTTGTACACTACGTACAACGAGCTGCTAACTAGAATGCCGATTAAGCTTATCAGCACAGAGTTTATTCATAACAAATTTTATCCGTCTGCTAACTTTTAATACATCAACTCTAAATACCAATGTTACCACATTATATTGCTCAAAAATGCAACACGTTTTGCTTAAATCATCGCTGGTTTCGTCATTTAATTTAATTTATTTTTTTGTTTTTCTCTCTATGTAAAATTTTTAAATGTTTTTAAATTAAAATAAATTAAAAAAAGGTCCCTATATTAAGAAAAAGACATTGAATTAAAAAAGACCAACAAAATAATTTAACATTAAACGGCTGCTTCTCACAAGTTGGGAAACTTTTGGCAGCTCGTTAACAAGAGTATAATAATTCCATAGCAAGAGTTTGGTGAGTGTATTACGAAAGAACTTTGTGCTGACTTCATGCCAAATTTTCTTTATGAGTACGTCTGTTTATGTATGAAATTCCTTTGAATGATTATAATATTATTTTAAGAATCTTTTTGGTTTTACTTACGATAACTACCGATATCGTTAAGTTACAAGAAATCTCAGTTAGTTTTACGAATTTGGTTTTCTCTGTTTTAAGTAAACAAATATTTTCTTTAAGAAATATTAGCGAAAAATATTTGTAAAAATGTTAGATTGTTATAGTTGAAATTTTTTAAGATTAATGAAACATATAAAATCGATTTGCTTGAAAAAACTTTTTTTACTTAAACGTGAATAAAATCGAGAAAATATTGATTGATTTCTAAAAAAAAATGTATAAGTTGCAGATGTTTTATGTTAAGCGAAAAAGTTCGGGGTATCTGAGCCACTGTAGCACAACAGTCTGCTCTTACATTTTGTATTTGAAGAGGGTATTATGCAGAAAAAAATCAAAAGGTTTTAAATAATCAAATTCATAGAATCAAGTAAACAAATTGATGATTTTCACCTATTACCAAAATGATTATATTGATTACAAAAAAGGAAAATTGTAAATGTATTTGTTTTTAATATATGATATTTTTAATTTGAATTAAAAAAATGATCAAACAACTTTGCCATTTCAAACAATGTGTTAATTGATTTAATTTGAGCTCAGGTTTTGACAATTCCCAACAACAATTCTACTAGTTTCAATTATGTTATTGTAAGCGAAAAAATCAATAAAGATTTTTTTATTTAATTATTGTTGTAATTAAAAATTTATTTCAAAACAACTAAAACGTTCATTAAGGCAAAAATATGTTTGTATTTTTTTCAACTTAAAAAATAAATGATTCAATTATCATTAATTAAATTGAAATACTTTTCAAACAATTTTTTAATTGATAAATCCCTACTGAAATTTTTTTCTGTGTATGTGTTTGTGCTAATGTGTAACACATTTAAATATAGATTCTAGGGCCACCTTTTAGTATACCGATCGACTCAGGATCAATTTCAGAATCGATCTAACGAGGCTCGTCCCTACATCAGGTTAGCTGGTTGTCTGTCCATGTTAACCTTGTGCGCATAGTACAGCTAGCAATTTTGGTAATCATTTGACTAAATTTCATAAATGTGTTAATTGTCAATTAACAGTTGACAGAACTGGTTCATAATTTTAAATAGCCCACATACAAGTTTTTGTTGATATTTAAGTTTAATTTGGTCCAAAAATATCTTATAGCAACCTAAATCATCTTACAAAATTTTATTGGAATCTATCCATATTTGACCATCGCTCCCATACAAATACACTCCCGAAAATAGCCTATAAAAACCAGTTTTTGTAATAGCCTTTATGTTATTTCATAGAAGTAAGCGTTGTAATATTAGTAGATATTTAGATAATAGTTGTGACAAAAAATTGTTATATGAATCGTAAACTCGCAACATACTTTATTTGGCGGAAACGTGATTGCCCATAGGTGCCAAATATTGAGGTGTAGGGTCCGGGTTGACTGACTATAATCTTTTGTTTTATAGATTTATTTTTTACTGTATATTTTTAAAAGTGTTAGGATACATATTTTGTTCTTGTAAAATTATTATTTTTTTGTTTATGGAAAATATGTTTTATCCATTTATTGTCATCCAAAAGTGGCAGAGGAGACTACAGTCAGATAAGTATAAAAAAATTATCTGAGAGACTGGCATGTGGGCCAACTCTCAGAGTGGTCTTAACCACTGGGTAAGAAACAAAACGTTTACCAACCGACCCGGGGGCGAGTGAAGCCAAAACACACAGGTAGCAATTTTGAGTGTATAAATTCGGTAGAATTATACACTCGTACCTTGCTCAGGAGCTATAACTATGTAACCTCTGCTGTATAAGAATAGTTGGCAGCAGCTGTGGAATAGCAACATCCCCTGGGGAGATCCGCTGAACCTTGCCACGATGCCTGGAAAATTGGCCCCCAAAATAAGCTTTTTAAGATCTTCCCGGGCTTAAACCACAACCAGCACGGGAACCGCAAAGAGGCATCATCAAATATTCAGGCCGATGCCCTGTCACTGGTGGTAACTGACTTCCGCAATACCAGAGAGGATCTCTGGTTAGCCTCGATACAAATAGATCTGTTAATTTCAACTCTGCCGATATCCAGATATTGGCTGCTTCGGAATTCCCCAGAGGATGTAACACCTAAATGTGGAATATCCTTTAAGTCATTTCCTAAGGGAAACTATTGTAAAATTCTCGTTACATAGTTTAGTAGTGGAGAAGAAGTAACGCCATGCATTTCCATTTTTTTAAATACTTTTAAAGGCTTGCGGAGTATGTATGTTCATATATGTAAATGTATGCACGTATATTTGTAGCACTAGATGGCTCAGTTCAGTTTTATTATATTGCATGGACTTTAACTCATTAAATTAACAGTAATTCAATTATATTCAGACGTCCGACTATTGCCTTGACTGACTCAATATTGTGTGTGCAGTTAAATACATACGAATGTGTTTGGATGCATACATGTATGCGTGTGTATCACATCAGCTTTTTTATTACGTTCGATGCTGTTGAATGAATACTCAACCACGTCAGCAATAAGGCATTCATAATACCAGCAACATAAAAAGAGCAAAGTAAATAAAATAATAAATAAACACATATGTACATACACATGTGTTTTAAAAAGGAAACAAAAACATACACTAGCAAATTGTGCTTGTATGAATATGCACATACATACGTACAATCACTGATGAATATTTATATACATATAATGTGGAAAATTAACACACCAGTACAATAAAAAGAAAGCGAATCAACAACAGTCATGTTGCAGAGAGCACTGAAAATAAAATTTTAACCTTAAGTCTAGAATGAATAACAAACATATGGGCGAGCTACGAGCAGACATGAAAACACGCAAACAGACGAGTCACAAACATTCAGTTCTTACTTTTGTTTCACCATGTCAGCAAAACTGTGTGAAGTTAATAAATTTTAAACTGAAGGAAAAAAGGTTCTTTAACACAAACAAAAATATAAAAATTCTTTCTTGTCTTTTTTGTTTTGTTATTTTTTCGGCTTTTGCTTTCAGTCACTCATTCATTCAGTCTGTGCATGTTGTAGTCATATACAAGTGAATTAATAGTAATTTCTTGTGTATGAAATAAACACATGCAGTTTATTGTTACTGTTACTGCAAATGCAATGTAAGACTGACTGCCTGCACAACTATTCGACTGCAAAAACAAAACGACACCGCCACCATAACGTATACGTTTTATTATGTCTTCTGTTTATCAAAATTAAATGTTGCTCATACGTCATGAAGTTTACAATAGAACTTAATTGTATTTAAACAGACTATCTCTCTTACCGCAAATCGTTTTACTCACACCTACAATAAATTACTTGCCACTGTTGCACTGTTTTGTTTTTACTTTGGTGTTCCTAAAGTCAAACAACTTCTTTGTATTATTTTATGTTTATTTACACAGTGATACAAACGCAAAGACAAAAACAAAAAAAGCCCATGAAGCAATTTTATTTGGTTTGACTCTTTAAATTACTAAGCTACTTGAATTTTTCTTCGATCAATTATTTTTGTGAATTAACGCTTATATTAAAGTTACAGACTCCAAAAATAATTGTTTTTAAGTTGCATATGAAATTATTTCTTGCTATTTTTTATTTTTTTAAGCATTTACTTAAGTTCTGGTTATATGTTGGATAATGGCTATTCTACACTTGTTAAACTTGGTAAAAAATTTCGATATTCTTTATCTTAATTTGGATCTTCCAGTTTTTTGAAATTATAAGATGAAATCATAAGTTTTCTAAAAAAGTAAAATTTACATCATTCTAAAAATTAAAAACCAAAAAAAAAATCAGTTCCTAAAACACGATTTGATGACAAAAACCAAGTAAGAAATTATAGTATGTCAACGATTTCATACCCTGAAGCACAGTATATATAAGTTAACACAAAATATGTTTAAATTAAATATTTGTTCATTCCCACCAAATAAGCTGACACCATGTTCAGGTGTCATATACCAAAATTTATTTCACACCAAACTGCAACACGCGCCGTCATAAGTGGCGTGATCATCAAAATTTGAAGTATAAAGTTAGGGTAGAAAATAAGAAAGAATTACTGTTGTTTTTACTTTGAAATAATAAAGAGGTTGTTGAGTGCCTTAAGACACTCAACACAACAAATATTTTTTTACAAATAACTAAACTTGTTATTTTAATTTATATTTATACCAATTTTTTTAACATTTTCCTTGAAAAATTTTTAAAAATACTAATAAATATGTTAACATGAAAATACCGTTGCCAGATTGCCGATTTTTCGACACCAAGTTTCAAAGATTTTTAGACTTTATGAGAACAATAATATAACAACGAATGCAATTAGATTTTATTTTACCGACAACCTAAAATTAACAAAGTTCAATAAAATAATAAAAAATATACTTTAAAAGCTTAACTTTTTTACTGTCCTGATTCGAAGCGATTTTTTCCCCAATCTTCGTCTGGTAGCCCTATATATAAACAGAAGTGACCTGTTTAATCCCCTGCGACTGACGTGGTTGTCTAACATACACCAATGAAAGCAAAAAGGGATTTTTTTCTTATTTTTATTTATTTATTTATTTATAAAGCACGACAGTTCTATAAGACCAAGTCTCTTTAACAGCATTGGGAAAATATTGTTAATTAATACATACATAGTTCCGAATAAGTAATAATATAATTTATTAATTTTAAGGAATAAATTATACAATTAATGACAGAAATAACAAAGTAAAAGATCAATATTTAAAACTTGAACAAGTTGTTACAGGCATATTTTTCATTTGTTATATTAAATTTAAAAGGAAATTTAAATGTTTGTTTTAACAATTTTATTCCAAAAATTTCAAATTTTTAAAATCAAAAATAAAATAGCAATAAAAATAATAGAAAGTGTTAACAAAGTTTAATATTTAAATAAAATGAAATCATATTTGTTACGAAAAATGCTTAAAAATCGGACATTTAAAGTGCTTAGCATTGCTTGTCGTTTGAAAATTATGAGGTAAATGGTTCCAGAGACTAATAGTGTTAATTAGATTTCTCATCACGATGTGGAATTCTGTTTATCTTTTTCCCCCTATTTGATCTGAAGAAATTGAGTCTACGATACAGGTAATTCGGCTGCTCTGTGTATATAATCTTGTGTAGTAAAATTAGCGAACGGCACTTTAACAGGTTATCAAATGATATATTGTATATTTTCTTTGAATAGCGTGAAATTCTTAAACATATCTGACAACATTGCTATAAAGGCAAATCCTGCGTTACGAATGCTACATTCAGGCGCGTTTTCTGATTAATATATAAACATTTTTTGATATTTAAAAAGAGATAGCTTCACCTTATACATAGTGCTTAGTGACATTACTGTGAACAATCGAATGGCATATATTTTAATTAATTAGCAGGTGTTTGTTGCGAAATAATTGATAATAGAGTTTTGCGGCGAACGCTATAAAAAGTGGAAGTACCTTTAAAAGTTGAACTGTTTTTGCGTATTTTTTAGCGAATTTCGCATAATAAAATACACAAAATCTCATCCCTAAAAGAATAATGAACATAAGAAAATTAAAAAATAACTTATTTGCAGTCAAAAAATGTTGCCGTTTTTTATCAAATGCCGTGAACCCATTGTGACGCACGCTACGCAAAGCACGTTATATTTTTTCCAGTTACATATAAAGAAACACAACTGTATTTAGTTTAACAAATAAAAATTTATATTTGTTTTTATTAACATTTTTAAATACAATTTTTTTATTTATAAATGCATTTATCAATGAATGTAAATTTGTTTATTAAAGAATTTTATATTTCGATGGCTGGATGTCCATGTAAACCTTGTGCGCAAAGTACAAGTTGCAATTTTGGATATAACTAAATGAAATTTGGTATGTGCGTTTACATTGAAACATCATTAGAACCATGCCTATTGAAAATGGTGACTATCACTCGATAATTGCACATATCCTCCATATAAGCTGCTTTTCGGAAAATAGTATTTCAATACCCTAATTTCCTTATAACTGTTGGTAATAAAATATGGCGACAACACTTTTACGATAGCTACTATGTATGTTATTCCAATGTGTTGTGCTGGTGGGTCTAGAATTTACCAAAGATGTCAGATAAACCCCCTCCCTAAAATCTCTAAGGGCTTATAAATCAGACCACGTTAAGCTCTCTTTTGGGTTTAAAATGTGTTTAGGCTAGCAAATCTTTAAATCAGTAAAAATATAAACATTCTCTATACGCATGAAACTGGTGTTTAAACTCTAATACAGACCGTATGAATTTGACAACAATTATCGTTGGGCTTCCGCATTATTATTTTTTAAACTACAAATTATATATGAGGCACTGTATACAGCTGTTGAGTTTATGCTGCGTTTAAACATTCACTGATTTATTAGCCATAAAAGTCGAAACAATTCATACTGATACATTTATTTATCTAAATAATATAATACAACGGACTCTTATATAAACCTTATGCTAAAAACATAATTTTGTTGTAGCAGGTCAATGATTGCCCATAGGGTGTCATACTATACATTCTTATTGGCTTATATATCTATATGCTTACATTTAAAACATAAAGGCTATTTAGATAACATTTTGCCAAAATCCTGCCAAATATTTCGCTTCAAAACATCTCTAACTCTAAAGAAAAGTAATAAGAAGCGAAGATATAAGAAAAGAAAATATCTATTGAATCGGTTTTTAATACAATTTTTGGAAGAACTCAAATCGTCACGCTCGCTACAGAATTTAATACGCAATATTTTTTTATTTTCTTATTGTCGAATTTAAATTTTTTATTTGCTTAAAAGCAGGTAATGAAATTGCAGTAAAATTATAGACTACTTGAAAAAAAATTCATTCTACTCACAATATAAAAAAAACCTTACTTTTCGTGACGCACTCTACAACACTCGCACCTGATATTTCATACCTAATATCAATCTTTCCAAAATAGTAAACAAAATAATTTTATACCAAAATTTAAGACAGTTGAGTGAATAAAAATATAGCTTACAATCGGATCTTCTATATTAATACTAAAGTATTTTTATGAACACCTAAAAAAATTTTTAATTTCTAGCATAACATTAAAGGATCTGATGTAGGGTAAGATTTGGTTATAATTTTTGTATTTATGACCATCGAAATACATTTTTTTTATATATCTGAAATTATACATCTAGTCCAATATTACATAAAAAAAATTAAATTAGATTAATATGCAAAATTTTCGGTTGGTGGTCAGTTTCCTGGATTAGCCCATATGTTACATTTTTTCAGTTCTTTTTCACACATCGGCTCTCACGCATTCAGTAATACGTTTTCATATGTACGTTGGCGTGACGAACGCGATCAAATAGAGCGTATGCGTCGCGCTGAGCAGTAAAGTGTCATCAAGACAACCGCGTTAATATAAAGGTAGGTGCCTGAGGAACAACCACATCAATCTTTTTGTAATAGTTTTCAAGTGTCACCTAAACAACACGTCAATAAAGTTGTTTCAATATCTTATATCTCTTATTATTTTTATTTTGATGGGTCGCTCTAATATAAAACAAATTCTTCATATTTCTAAGAGAACATCATCTGGAATTTTTAAAAGCCGTGAAGAGCAGATTCTGAGCTTTGGACAAAACAATTTGACATATCCATGTTAGAATGTCTGGTTCAATGCACTAGATAAAATCCGTTGTAATTTTTTATTTAACCATTCAAATTTTCTCATTTTTTCTATACTGGTTAGTTCAGATGTGAACTCAACCTGGTGTAAAACTTTAAAACCGCAAATAGGACTTTTTTAATTTTTTTTGTTTTTGTATAGTGTTAGCTCTTTAGGAACATTTTATGCCATGCCATTAAATATTGTTTAAAATTTATTTTCGTTTTGTTCTTAAAAATAAATTACAACAAATAACAAGCTATAACATTAATCTGAAATAACAAATAATTTCAGAAGGATTACAAAACAGAACTTGGAAAATATAAGCCATCATAATGGTGTCTAGCGTACAACCACATCATTGTAAATATTATTACAAAGTCACGCCAGTCGCAGAGGGTTAAGAGAGCGAAACATTATTAAGATACAAACACCAAATTGCATTTTTTAAATAAAATGTCACCTTGTTTCGTAGAAAAGACTACACCATAAGATGCATTTAAGAGTCCTTTGTATCAAATATTATTTATCAACATCTATATTAGATTTGTTGGTCTTAAAGCGGTTTTATAGAAGGGATTTATATTGGACTATGGTCGATTCAGGCCTAACAAGTACAAAATGTTGCTATGTCATAGTGGCTATTATAAGAGTTATCGTCATTTAATTTTATATCAGTTCAAACAAATACAAGTAAGAAAGCTAAGCTCGCGAGTGATATTTGAACGGAAGCTCAAATATGGGCCAATTAAAAAATTAATTGGTAAGACGATTTATTTTGCAGTACTTCTAAGATGATCGGAATGCTAAAAGGTGGGAATAGAACAGCAATTATACCCTCTCCACTTTTGTGGTGGTGCTATAAAAAAAAAAACTAAGTGAAAAATTTATAAAAATGTCCGTAATCTGTTGACCCTTGAAATCCCCAGTATATTAATTTTGTAGCACAGTGCTATTTAAGAAACAATTCGGGACTCATATGTGATTCCCTATGTATTTTTATCACAAAGTTTTCTTTATGATTTAGAGAACAGTTATGTTAAAAAATATGGCAGTAGCATTTCAAGTTTAATTCGTTACTGTGGCAATTTCTTAATTCTGTGATATACTTGCCAGGAGATGGATACATAAAATTGTGGTCCCAATTTGTTCTGTGCTCAATTTTAAATTAATGATGTTTTTAATGAAAATGATAGCAACACAACTGATATATTTTACTTTCTGGACAAATAGTATTTGACCCACTTGGGCATTTATATTTAGAAAAACAGCCGATAGTTTTATTGATCTCAGTGATATGATTAGGGACCTTGAGTACATAAGATCTAATGTCAAATTATCGTATATTCTGAATGACATTACAGAACTTTAAACTTTTAACTTTTGGTGATGTGGCAACTATTTACCAACCAATTTTGTCATGGATTTTTCTTTTGTTTATCTTATAACCAAAATCGTTCATCTACACTTTGCTTTTGTTGTTGTCTTCCGAAATCTAAATACTTTTTACATCACTTTATTCAAGTTGAAACAAAAGACGCATCAACAACCACAAAGTGTCACTTTCCAAGTATGCGCTAGAGAAACAAAAGATTTTTGTTATTGTTGTTTTCATGTTGTTTCTTAAAGTTTCGAAGGACACTTAAACACCATAAATGACTGACACATGCAACTGTTGCGCTCGAAGCCATAAGATCGTGGCAACGATAATGAGCACAAAATTGTGGTGGTGTTAGTTGTGATGATGATGATGATGATGATGTTTAAATGTAAACAGTTAACGCTTGAAAATCCTTAATTTTGTGTGTAATACACACCAAATACATGCTAAAAAATATTTGCTAATGGTTAAGAGCAACATAGCAAAGTTAAATTACATGGTTGTAGTTTTTTAATCATAGGTAAATGTATGGTTTACAGTTCAAAACTATTTACCATATTGAGCTTAATAATATTAATCTATAAATCTGTAGAAAATAGCCGTATTGTATAATGCCCTATTATCATATCTATGGCCAAGAAAAACCATAAATTGGTAGTGGACATGTAAACTAAAATAGTCCCATAACAATATGCTTGTTCTTTTCTTAAATATTATTGAATTGAGTTTTTTGAGCAAAATATTCACCCCTATTATAAAAGACGACGGCACCGGTATAATATTTGTATTTTCTTAGTCGTTATTGACATTAATCGATTACTATTGACAGTCACTTCATATTTTCTATTATGCTGTTTTCACAACACAAGTGATTGATCGTGTAATTAAATTTATAGGAAAAGCATTACAAAATTTTACCACTTGTTTTCACAGCACATAAGGCGTTTTCAAGTCGTCGTCGAGTAGAATTTGGTCTGTTTAAGTCGACAGGAAATTTTGCGACGACTCAAATGGAAGTTAAGGAAACTTTAAATAGACTGTTAACATATTTATTAAATACGCTCAAAATAAAAAATCCATATTTAATAGAGGGTATGGGTACAATTTGTATTAGTAAATTAAACGCGAAAACTGAAAACATTCGAAAAAGATTGCTAAAATATCGAAAATTTTTAATTTGCGACGAAAGAGCAACAAAGGTTCCCAAAAATTTCACAAAATGGGAAAAAATTTTTAAAATAGCCAAAATTGCTAAAATTCGGAAAAGTTGCTTAAATAGCGAACAATTTGCGACAATTGCCTCATAGGGCAACAAAAATTCGGTAAAAATGGCAAAATTAGCGAAAATTTACTAACAGCGGCATGATAGCAAAGACTTTTATATATTAAAAATCGTTAAAGCTGAACAGAACCAGAAAACTTACATGAACAAATCGCTTTTATCGCGAACAGGAAACTAACATCAAAATATTTGCAAAAATAGCGGCAATTCGGAAAAATTTTCAATATTTCCAACAAGCCATTAAATTGATTTACCCCCTTATTTTGTAAAGCACTTTAACTCGCTTAAAAAAATATTTTCATACAAATTCTTAAAAATTCAAATAATTGTATATGAAAAATTTCTCAACGCAAGGTGAAATGATTTACAAAATAACCCCCTTAGAGTCCCTAAAACTAAAAGATTATGCAAAAATTCGTAAACATTTTCTAACAGCGGCATTATAGCAAAGTCGAATATTTATTACAAATCGTTAAGGCTGAAAACCATTATCAAACTTACAGTAAAAAATCGCTTATATAGCGAACATGGCAACAATTCGCGAAAAAATACAAATTGGAGACAAACTCTTAAATTAATTTAAAGTCGCTGAGTAAAAAAAAATATTTCGGAAAATAATAATAGAGCACAAAAATAGAAAAATAATTACAGATGGGATTTTCTTTTATTATATTTTCGATAACTACTCGACGTTGACACAACATTCTTCTAAAATACCAAATTAATATCGAAGTTTTGTAGTCATCGGCTTGATGTGACAATAATTTACGAATTAAAATGGGTGATTCAATTAGAGAAACTTTTTTCAATAGCCTTTTCTTGACAGATCACGTGTGAGTCGTGCCATGCTGTCATGTTATTTTTGTTTAATATTGAACAACGTTTACAAATCGTTCAACTTTATTACGAAAATTTACGTTCCGTGAGGAATAGGTTTCGTCAACATAATCGGCCTACTGAGCGTACTATTCGCAACACCATCACCCATTTTGAGACCCAGCATTCATTTTTGGATAATATTCGACCGAATAGACCACGTCCAGCACGCCGTAGCTGAGAGTGTACACGAAGACCGTGCAGAGTCGCAGTAACGAGATCTTAAATAGAAAGCGTACAAACTACAGCTTGAGCAACAACTGAAGCCGCTCGACCTTCCCAAGCGACATCGCTTCGCTCTATGGGCTCTTGAAAAGTTCTGAAAAGATCCGACGTTTTGGAGGCAATTTTTGTTCAGCGGTGAGGCCCATTTCTGGCTCAATGGGTATGTAAACAAACAAAATTGCCGCATTTGGGACGAAGAGCAACCTGAAGAGATTCAAGAACTGCCACTTCATCCAAAAAAAAAAACAACGGTTGGGTGTGTTTTGTGGGCCGGTGGAATCATCGGTCCATATTTCTTCAAAAACGATGCCGGTTCGAATGTAACCGTCAATGGCGACATTTAAATCGAAGCTCGTGATCTCGGCGACTTTAGTTTCAGCAAGACTTCCCACACATCGCATCAATCTATGGATTTATTGAGAGAACACTTCGGTGAGCACATAATTTCACGTTTTGGGCCGGTCGATTGGCCACCAAGATAGTGTGATATCACACCGTTTGACTTTTTCCTGTGGGGATATGTAAAGTCTAAAGTTTATGCGGACAAACCCGCTTCGATTCAGGCCTTGGAGGAAAACATCGCGCGTGTCATTCGCCAGTTACCAGTCGAAATGCTCGAACGAGTCATCGAAAATTGGACTCAACGGATGGACCATCTGCGACGTAGCAACGGCCAACATTTGATAGACATAATCTTAAAAAAATAAATGCCAAAGAATGTTCTTTCAAATGATAATAAACATTCCCCATTAAATTTGAATTTTCTGTGTTTTTTTTTTTTTTTCTTAAAAAAGTAGGGAACCTTGAAATGGACCACGCTTTATAATACTGGTCATTAACTACTCAGTAAAAACTTTGCTTACTTTTTCAAAACGAACAGCTTCTTTCACTCAGAATTTAGTAGCTTTCTTCGCTACTATTTGCGTTACATAACAGCAATTACATAAACTATTTTTTTAAACTATTTGTTTATTTATTTGTGTGAGCTTCCACAATAAAACTTAAGTTTTAAAGATAGCAGAAGTATACAATTAATTAAAAATAATTACTTAAAAAGATAATAATTTGAAATCAATAATAATATGTGAAATTTTGTATAGAGTCTAGATTTTGTTTTATATCGGGAAAATATTCAAAAATATAAGTTACGATCGAGAATCAAACTGAAAAATTTTCCTCTTTAAATCGAATGTGTTGCTTGCTGCCGAAATGTTTGATGGAATAGTATTCCAGAGACATATAGTGGGAATACGGAACTGCCATTCCGATATTGGATCACTCCATAACTTCTTCTTTAACGTATTATATAAGTCATTATCATAATGAATATAATAAACACTTACAACGCGCATTGGTACGAATCTAATTGGACAAAACTCATATATGTAAGCATTTAAAAAAAAGTGGATTACTGGATAGCTAAGATCCTGCTTGAAAGTACTGATATTTTTTTCGATTTTAGAGATTGTTGTAGTCTGCCAAAAAAAAGAAACAGAGTGTATTCCGTCAACTTGTATGTATAGAAGGATGATTACAAAAACTTATTTGGGATTTTCGACTGGCTCACAAACACCCCCACCCTCTAAAATGTGCCAATCGGCTAGAAAATGCGATTTATAAAGTTTTAGCTCAATCTGATAATGCGAGTATTAACCTGTGCCGCAATGAGGCTTAAGTTTTAAAAAATCCTAGTTTTTCGTCCTTAAAATCGAAACCATTTTCTTTAGGATTACAACTCGAGCCTTATTTTATAGGAAATTGTAGTCTTATTAATTTAGTTTTTAGTAATTTGTTTGCTAAAACTGATTTTTCAGTTAGGTCGTAGTGAATGTCCTCAAATATGAACTTCCATGCAAATTTAATAGAACATTTAAATTTTTTTTTTTTTTTTTTTTTTTCAGTATTTGTTTATTGAATTTTCATATATTAAATATGAACTAACAATAATTAATCAAATCTTATCCTAATATTTACTTTATGTCCTGCCAGTGCTAGACAAAAAGATTTAGTCATCACGGTTTCTGTTCACATATGAAGGTGTTTATCGCTCATCTGATTGGGTGACTGCTGCAGTGTCTCTTCTTCTTAAGCGAGTGTGGCCGCCATAATTTAAAATATTTCGAGCTAATGGGTTTGGGTGCAGTTCCAGCCTTTTTAAATATTTTACTGCATATTTCGTTATCATAGTTTTTACCAATGGCACATTGAGATCCTTGTGGATATTTGAGTTCTTGACGTACCAGGGGGCGGCTGTGATTATTCGAAGAAGTTTGTTTTGGCGCCTTTGTATTTTTTCGATGTTAGAAGCCGAGGCAGTGCCCCATAACTGAATACCGTAGCACCAAATTGGCTTTAAGATAGAGTTGTAGAGTAGAAGTTTGCAATCGAGACTAAGAACAGAATTTCTTCCAATAAGCCAATTAATTTGGATTGCTTTTAGTTTCATTTGAGTTAATTTAGCTTCTATATGCCATTTCCACGTTAAACGCCGATCTAGATGTATACCGAGGTATTGGGGTATTATTTGATTATTGATTTTAATAGGAGGGCATGTTTCCCGACGCAATGTGAATGTTATATGTGAGCATTTTTGCTCATTGATCTTTATCCTCCATTTTTTTAACCACCTTTCCAGTTTAAATATGTGATCCTGTAAGTAACGAGATGCTTCTTGACAGTTTGCGTGTACGCTTAGAAAAGCTGTATCGTCCGCAAATGTTGAGGTATGGGTGTAGCTGTTTGTAGGCAAGTCCGAAGTATAAATTAAGTATAATAGAGGGCCCAGGATGCTGCCTTTTAACATTTTAATAATTAATTATATATGTTTCAAAAATATTTTATGAATTCTATTGTTGAATAGTGTTAAAATAAATATTATTAATTATAATATTGAATTTGATATCTTAACATTATAATTATAAACAAGTTAGAGTGCTATATTCGGCTGTGCCGAATCTTTGATACCACCGACAGAAGTGGTCTCTATATTGCAAATACACATTGTAAAACAAAAAACTAAGTTTTAATAGCAAAAAAATAAAATTGAAATAAATGAATTAATAAACAGTTAGCTTTCACCTAGAATGTCGCTTTAAAATTCTGAAAGCTAACTTTTTATTATTTCATTTATTTAAATTTTATTTTAATTCTTATATTTTCTTAGTTTTCAATAATTCTTTTCAAATATTTAGAATAACGTTTAATAAGGTTTTGCAATACCAGGCTACAAAACGTGATTTCAAAAAATTATATATCCAATAAATCATTTACATATGCAACCATATAAGTATATTTTTGCAGTGTTAGAAAGTTTAGTGTGTCTTTATAGCTGCAAATAAATTTAGCGATAGATTAAAATTTGCTTATTTGGTGTATATTTTTAACTGCCATAAGAATTTAAATTTTGTCGGTAACACATATATATTATTAGCTTAGCTTCACAAAAACGAACGTCAGCACTAAAATTGGTTGCGGCTTAGAATTTTATTAAATTATTGACCGATAATAAGAAAGTTTAATGCATTTCTTGTTAGAACTTTGAGCTGGCTTACGTAAAATATCATGATTTGTAACATTTATAGCCGAACAAATATAATTTTTAGGAGGGTAATTTGTATTGGACCTATGGTAAATTATGGACCAATAAACTAAAAATTCTGAAGACTGATTTCTGGTATTACAAAAAATAAATTAGAATAAATTTCAATACAGCAGTGTTATTAGTTTTAGCGTTAAGAGTGAATTTCACAAAATTGCATGATATTTTTTCTGGCCATATGAATTTTAGTTGGATGAAATTTTACCGCAATATCTATATCTGTTATGGTTTTATGCGAACTTTATTATTTTCCATAGTGGATTTTAATTGGTTTTAGGCGCAATAAACTGTTTTCGGAGAGTAGTGTTTATATGGGGCCTATGGTAAATTATGGACCGATCTTCACGAAATTTGACACTGCGATTTCTAGTCTTCAAAGACTGTGATATAACAAATTTTATTAGAATAGCATTATTAATTACGGTTTAAGGCGTACTAAGCTGTTTTCCGGGAGTAAAGTTTATATGGGGCCTAGTGTAAATTATACACCGATCTTGAAAAAATTTTACAGTGTGATTTCAGGTCCTAAAATACTGTTACTGATTCAGTTTTAGGCGGTTTATATGGGGCCTAGTGTATGTTATGCACTGATCTTCAGAACATTTAGCAGTGTGATTTCTGGTCGTATGAAACTGTGACGTACCAAATTTTAGTGTTATAGCATTATTTATCAGGGTTTTAGGCGTACTAAATTGTTTTCCGGGGGTAGGGTTTATATGTGGCCTAGTGTAAATTATGGACCGTCTTCAAAAAATTTTAGACTTTGCTTTTTGGTCACATATAACTTAGACGTACGAAATTTTAGTATGATAGCGTTATTTATTACGGTTTTAGGCGTACTTAACTGTTTTCCTGGAGAATGGTTTGTATGGGGCCAATTTTCAATTATGCACCGATCTTAACGAAATTTACCAGTATTATTTAAAGTCATATAAAGCAAAATTTAATATCACTCCGTACATTATTCCACCTTTTATGTTAGTTCCTGTATCAAAATTTTCACGGTTTTTTTAGGGTAGTGGTTCCACATTTTGATTCATAGTCCTGATCCTACTGAACCGATGTTGCTGGATTTCAATCCCAAGCTGCGTAGGATAACTACAAGGAATTTGAGACCAAGTTTGTTCTTTTCTTTTGCGTTTTTCGAAAGTGAGCGTGTTTTCAACAGATGGACATGGCTAAATCGACTTAGAGTTACTCAGGGAGTCAGAATATATATACTTTATGGGGTCTTAGATGTATAATAAAAAAGTCACACGGAATGACAAAGTTAGTATACCCTCCCCTTTTATGGTGGTAATGGCTCACATACTGCAGCTGTGAAGAATCTGGAAAAAGCTGCCTACATTCAGATACAACTTTTAATAAAAACTGTTGTTGTTCTTAATTTTTTGTCAATGATGATTTTAAGCCATGAATTATTTTACTCTTCTCTCTGCTGTGTCATTAACTGCTCTTAAGCTGTCTACTACTTTTTTATCTTTTAAATAATGCTGATTTTCACACCATTCTTAAAAAAATTTATTGTGCGATAAGAAACAAAATAATCTATTTCTTTGACCAGCAAAAATCAACATCTTGGAAATTAAGTTTTACTTTTAGATTCATGCTATCAGAATTAACTTCATCGTTTTCTTCTTCGGCCCGTAATTTTCTGACCATGCTTGTATTAAAATTTATCCAAAGAATCATCGAATAATTGAGATAACTTAGATGGTTAATTATTTAAGACAATGGCTTATCTGCAACTTCTTCGTCAAGTATTCTATATTGAACTAATTATTTTAATAGTTGTAGGTCTTGATTGGGGGGCCATAAATACATAAATATTGATTATAAATATTGATTATAAAAAAGTAAATGAAAATGTATCCTTGAAAATAAATATTTTGAGGCAATAAATGGCCTTTGCTATCCATCTGGCGTGATGAATAGCTCCAGGTACTCTAAAAGTATTTTTTTCCGTCGGTAGACGTCCTAAATTAATTCGACAAAGTTGGATGAATTATTTATAATCATCCTTGGCCTTTGCTATCCATCTGGTGTGATGAATAGCTCCAGGTACGTACTCTAAAAGTATTTTTTTTTTCGTTGGTAGACGTCCTAAATTAATTCGACAAAGTTGGATGAATTATTAATAATCATCCTTGGCCTTTGCTATCCATCTGGCGTGATGAATAGCTCCAGGTACTCTAAAAGTATTTTTTTCCGTTGGTAGACGTCCTAAATTAATTCGACAAAGTTGGATAATTATTTATAATCATCCTTGGGCTGGCGAAGTTTTAATTTTTCAAAAAGATAATTTGATACTTGTTCCGGATTACTTATTTTATTTCTAAAAGTTTTATCTTCTTAAACTGATTTGTATTTATTTTTTTTATCTAGCTTAGACCAGCCAGTCTGGAATTTTCCTAAAACTTCTACTTGAGGAGCGGAGCATCTGCCCATTTTCAATTAAAAACTTCCTTTAAAACAACTTCCGATTGTCTAGTTTTACTATTTTTCTAGTCGTTTAGATACGTCAGTAAGTATATTGTGCTCTGCTTTGTGATAAGGTTTAGCACTTCCTCATCAAACATGTGGTTAAAGGGTGTCATAGGGATCAAGCCTTCAACATATCAGAAACAAAAGCCCATCGTTCTACAATTCATTATAAGCACATTTTTTCCAATTAGGGAACTCAGTACCAGGGCTGTCAGATGTGGCGATTTTTCGCCAAACGTGGGGATTTATAAACCTATTTGGCGATGAAATTTTGTGCTTGGCAATATGGCGATTTTTTTGGCGATATATAAAAAGTTGGCTGTTATTTTAGGGTTTTCTAAAAGGCATTTAAGCTTCTTTTTTTTTCTTGTTTATACGAAAAATTTATGAGTACGGGTAAAGTTTTTCCTTTGAATATAATAATATTTAAAATTAAAATTAAATGAAAAATTTTAAGTATTGCCAGATAATTACCTTAAAAACATATAACAGTTGTTGCTATAGAAATTTGATATAAAGTTTTCTTAGATTTTCAGATAATTTCCTTATCAGAAGTTCATTTATTCAAGTATTTAAATACACACACAGTATGCAATATTTCCAGTTAATATCATTTTCTTATCAGTCATCAGCTATTTACGGAAAAACTAGTCAATTTTTTATATGTTTTTGAAAATGAATTCTAAAAATTAAATCGTTTTCGATTGCATATGAAATTGAATTTTCAAAATTTTAACAATAACAATTATGTAAAAATAGTTGAATTCATATCGAAAGTAAATCACTTAAAAAAAATCCATTGATTTCAGGTTCTGTAAAATGGTATCAAGCGTATTTTTCAATGCAGTGTGCAGAGCGAAAATAAGTTACAGTTTTGTGTACTTTATGCCTGTATTTTACATATGCAAGTGCAAGTTCGAAAAACTCAATAAACTCACACATTTTTACTAAAGCTGGGATTACACGATTGCCGCAAATGCACCAATATGACACAATAGGTCTGTCTGCGTACACATATTTTGCATAATTTTGTACAAAATGTCGCAAAATCTTGCAAAATGTTGTCTGCGTACTCCAAATCTCTTACAGCGAGAGAGCCAAAAAGAGAATTTTTTGACAGTTGAAAGTTAGAGAACTTGCAAAATGTTACTGGAGAAATTTCCTCTGGTAAGATTTTGCAACTAGTTTGAACAGCTGTTTTTATATACGTTTGAATGAAAGAGTTTACGTGTGCCAAGATAGCGTCGACGAAATAGCGTCGAATTCGGGAATTTAAAAACCGGGAAACCAAAATACCCAAATAATGGGGATTTACAGTATATGAACAAAAAGTTAGCGTCGAATTTAGGAATTTAAAAAGGGGAAGTAAAAATATATTTATATTTGTAATAAAAATACAAAAAATATTTACCACAGGCTTTTGCACGGTATAAACTGTATATTTTCAGAAAGTAAAAAGTTTTCTGGACAAAATGAGCGATGCGTGCAAAAATATATAGTTTATACCGTGCAAAAGCCTGTGGTTCATTGCATAAATCAGTAAAGATTTTTACTGACCATTTTGGATGAACCCAGATTTCTCGGAAACTGTCCGAACGATTTTTTGCACGCATCGCTCATTTTGTCCAGAAAACTATTTACTTTCTGAAAATATACAGTTTATACCGTGCAAAAGCCTGTGGTAAATATTTTTTGTATTTTTATTACAAATATAAATATATTTGGGCTTAAGTCTAGTTTACCGACGCAGCTCCAAATAAAAAAAAGTACCTAGGATGATAGAAAATGGCAAAATAAGAAGAAAAAATTAAATAAGAAAGTTGGCGCAAACGCTTAGTTTTCGAGTTATGGGTGTTTTAAGTTTTTATATAAATATGTATGTGATTTTGCAGTACATTTCCAAATGTATATGGCTAATATTGGTATCATTGCAAGGCGTTTCACTAGATCTTTCTGGACATACAGAATTTATTTTAATATTTCTAGTTTATTAAGAAGTGGGACGAGTTTGCAAAATACAAAAGTTTTTTAGTAAGCATAAAAACAAATTTATTAATTTTTTCTAATTCTTTAATTTATTTAAGAATTTTAATTAAAATAAAAGTAAAACCTTCTTTATGTTTATGTTGTACTAATGAGGAGAGAATCCTTGCCCATTCGCAAAGGCCGTCTATGCAGAGAATCTTTAGTTAGCGAAGCCGGTATTAGTTATACCATAGGGGAGAAAATATTTGCGCCCGGCCGAAGGCCGGCTATGCTAAGAAGCTTTAGTAAGCGAAACCGGTGTTTATTATACCATAGAGAAGAACATCCTTGCGTTCTGCCAAAGGCTGGCTATGCAAAGAATTTTTTTTTGCGATGCTAGTGTTTGTTATTTTATAAAATTTGTATTACACTTTTATTTAAATAAACTACATTCTTTCCTAGTGCACTTCCGTAACATTTCGACGTAAGATGAAAAAAACTGTAATGTGATCTAAACAGTTTAATATTTTGAAATAAATTATGTATATCCAGAAAAATATGTTCAAGAGCTTTAAAATGATACCAATATTGGCCATATACGTTTAGAATTGTAGTGGATAATCACATATTTATATGAAAACTTTAAACGTCCATAACTCGAAAACTAAGCGTTTGCGCAAACTTTTTTATTTAAATTTTTCTTCTTATTTTTCCATTTTCCATCACCCTGGGTACTTTTTTTTATTTGGAGCTGCGTCGGTAAACTAGATTTGTTCCTATATTTGTACTTCCCTATTTTAAATTCCTAAATTCGACGCTAACTTTTTGTTTATACTGCAAATACCCATTATTTGGGTATTTTGGTTTCCCGTTTTTTAAATTCCCAAATTGGACGCTATTTCTTCAACGCTATCTTGGCTCACGTTTGTTATTTCAATTGTTTACACACCGATCAGCTGTTTTCTTGCAAGATTTCACTGGATACTGTCTGCGTACTTTTTGAGATATTCTCAGCCGAAAGAGTAAAATTTGTCTTACTCTCCCAAAAAAATTTACTGAGTATTTGCTACTGGAAAAGTACCCAGACAGACCTAATTTTGATTGTGCTTCATTGACGCACAATAATGAAATTGCCCCAATAAAATATTCTGAAATCACACGATTGCCCTGTTTTATACAAATTAAATTGCCGCTAGTTGGTACAAAGCGAAATGTGTACAATAATTGCCGCATCACAATCACACGATTGTTCTTACTTGTGTCAACTGCGAAAACAGCTGTTGTGGTAGCTTTTTTATTTGTTTGACAGATCTAGTTGGCTCGTTCATTAATAAAAAGAAAATTGTATCATATATTCAAACAAATTTTTGTTGAATAGTTTTATTTAAAATTGTTTAAGTAAAATATATGAAATTCCAAAAATTAAATAATGTTAAATTCTAATTTAAATATATAAAGTAATAGAGAATATTTATATTCAAAAATAAATTCGCTTTAAAGAATTTCAATACATTTTCCTCCATTTTCCTGTATATATTCTTTTATATTGTCCTGAACAGCTATTGCACTAAATTCCCAATTTTTATTTTTGATAAATTTAATTTTTATTTTTAATTTATTCATACTAAAAGAAACACACAAAGTAAATTTATTAAAAAAGGTAAATATTGGCGCGTATTGTGTTGTTTATTTGCCGCACAAGAAACCAATAAATATTGGTACATTTTTGTTATTTTTATTGACGCGCGTTTGCATATCAAGTAGTCACACGATTGCCGCACCAGGGTTGCATTTTATTGGTAAAAGTAAGCAAAATATTGCCCTCGATTTGTACATGAGGCAACTGATTGTGCAGTCACACGATTGGGGTATAAAAAACTGTGAAAATTGGTGCATTGCGGCAATCGTGTGATCCCAGCTTTACACCATCACATTTTTCGCACTTGCAGCCCAACTTGCAAGAGAATTTGCTTGCAAGTAAATGTTTGACACCTTCCGCAAGTAAAATGACAAATGAAGAAACAGTGCTACCGTAGATGCGTTTTGTATCAATTTATTAGTACTTAGTCATATAAAAATTATGTTTATAGCGGATTTTCTGTGTATTTGCAAAAAATAACAAATAAAAAAGAACACAACTATACAACAACGCATCGTAATGGTAATTTTGATCATAAATTTCATGCATTGAAAAGAAAAAAATTGTTAATCAAAATATTTTCTCAGAAATTTTACTACTACGGCAATACTGGATTCACATGTTTTTAAAGATATACATACATACAAATATTTTAAAATAAGATGGAGCAAAAATTAAATAAAGAAGAAATTATCTTATCGGTCACATGATGTGTTGTGGAATATGAGCAGCAAATCCTACAGGCCCAACGACTTAAAAGTTAAAGCTTTTGAAGACATTGGGTTACAAATGGGTATGCCGGCGGATGTTGTTAAGAAAAAAATACGTTCCCTGCAAGCTACTTACACTGGAGAAAATAATAAAATGTATAAGAAGTCTGGGTCAGCTACGGAAGAAGTATATCCGTCTTCCTTATTCTGGTTCCAGGAAATGCAATTTTTGGACAGCAGTATTGCCGTAAGAAACTCGTTGGACAATTCAGAAAAAGTAAGTTTGTATATATGTATGTTCGTATGTTGTAAACACGCTCACTTTCGAAAGAAAACAACAAACTTGGTGGCAAATTGCCTGTAGTCATCCTAAGCAGTTTGGGATTGAAATACAGCAAAATCGATTCAGTAGGATCAGACCTATTAATCAAAATGTGGAACCACCACCCTAAAAAATTGATCTTGATTTTACAAAAACTAACAAATGGTGATATAATGCACGGATAACATACATACCACTATAACTTGTTAACTTTAAAAATCTAATCAGAGGAAATTCTTTGTGTTAATTGTTTTATAACTTCTTTGCAGAATAATGTAAACTCGCAACACTTTGAAGGCTGCTCTGAGGAATATGCACAAAACGACAGCTTCTCAAATAAAAAAAAAGCAAACGTCCAAGAGAAGAAGAAGATAGTACAAAATTTGATCAAGCTTTAAAAAAATTGATAGATTTGAGTGATAAAGAAATCGAATTCACTGCTTTCGCCACAAGCCTTGCGTTCCAATTGCAGAAGCTTCCTGAAGACGATGCGTATGAGTTGATGGGCGAAATGCAAAATTTGTTGGTACAAAGAAAATTAAGAAATATGCGAGAACGCAGATTTCGTACAATACCTGAAGATGATAGCAGTTGTTTGAACTTACGTACCTCTACGCCATTGAGAAGCTCGACCACATGCTGTTCAACACCTTTTTCAGATATTTTAAGTTGCGCAATTTCTAGTGCAGAGATTGAACTTGAATAGAGAGTTGTTACTGCCGTATTCTAAAAAGTAATTTGTAAATAACAATAAAATTCATATCGTTACCTTCAGTCGTAAAATATCCAAGCCCCACTCAATACATTTTACAGGCGATAGAAAAAACTTTAAGTTCACAATCAATTTAAAATCTTAAGTACTGGCAACACAACTTCAGTTTAGTTAAAAACGTGTATATCATTAACTGCAGTTTAAAAGGAGCTAAGTCCTTAATTTTTTGAAAATTCAGTTTTTGATACAGTACAATAGAGAAGGCAAAATTATGTACATAGTTTGCAGGAAGAAAAACTTGTAATTTTTTAAGATTAATGAAAATAAAACAATACTGTACTTAAGATTTAAATTGATTGTGTCCTTAACAACTCTCTCTTCAAATTCAATCTCTGATGATGATAATCAAAAACATGATTATGATAATCAAACAATATTATGAATGGTTGACACTGAATTAAGATTTTCTATCACAAAGACATGTTTCTACTTTTTAAAATATTCCATTTCGTCAGCATGATTCATTGTTTTTTGTTTTACGATGTGTGTATGCAATTAAAATCATGTTCAAGTTGACTTGTCAAACTTATTGGTCTTAACAGAATTTTTGTATAAGTTCAATTTGTTGGTAGTTTCTATGTATTCAATGCAAATAATTTAATTAATAAAATGAATTAATAAACTTAATTTGGAAATACTTAATTTTAAAAACGATTTTTATTATTTATTCATTTAGAATTTAAGAATGTTTATAAAAGGTTTATGAAATAGGATAAGTAGTAAAAGTTGTAAGCATTAAAAGTATACTAATGTACTTTATATTTTGTGTAATGCATACATTTTTAAAAAGCAAAAGAAATTAAAGTTCATTTCAAATTAATGCCCCCATTACGGTTTACAACTCATTACATTACGGTTTATAACTCTGTTATATTGCGGTTAGCAAAAACATCAAAAAATTCCAACTTATCACTAGCAGTTGTCTTAATTTCAACTCATCTGAGTTACGGAAGTGCGTTTAATCTAGTAATTAATTCTGATTAATCAATTTATCAAATGCTGATTAATAAAATAATTAGAATTTTGAATATTTAAACCATATATTATTATAAACATCACTTTCAATTTCATTCAAATTGTTGCTGAAGCATGAATTTAACTTTCCTTCTATCTTATTTTTTCCAAAGTATTTCACATATTTAAGTTTAATTTTTTGAAAAAGAATCTAACTTAATGTTTTTTAAAATTGAGTCTACTTCTACTTCAGAAGCAATTTGTATGAAATTGTAAATGACGTTTTTAATTTCTAGTTAGTTTTGAATGAAAGTTTTAAAAACGCTTAAAAATTAAAAATACGTAATATATTTCTAGATAAAATTTGCAATAGTTTTCTTGATCAATATGGGTGCTTGTAAAAAAACATTTTAAACTGCATTACGTTGGAAATCGACATTTCCATCGGTAATCAAATACCTAGAAAGTTCATTTCTTATTCTGCTGGCATATTTGTATGTTTTGTGTTCCTGGTGACCAATTGAAGAAAATGGTATGGGGTTATTTGGAAACGAAAAGTCTGGTTTTATGGGTTTTGCTTTTGTTTTTGTCAAATAATTGTGCAGAGCGCAGGCAGTCATTACAATTAAATCTACTGTTGACGTTTGAAGTTCTATTGGCCGGTTAAATATGCCAAATCGTTTAGCCAATCTGCCAAATGCGCACTCCACAACCATTCGTGCTCGACACAATCGGTAGTTGTATATTTCGTGTGAAAAACTAAATTTTAAGCACCTGCTGTATGGTTTCATTAAGTGTTTATCGAGGGAAAATGCATCATCGCCAATGAAAAAATAAGGGATTTTATTGCCACGGCCAGGAACAATTTGTTTATTTTCAGGGATATTTACCTCTCCATTCTCTAGGCTTTTGTTCAGGTACGAATCTTGATAGATTGTGCTATCTGATGCTTTACCGTTTGCCCCTGCATCCACAAAAATGAAACGGTAATTAGCATCCACTGCCGCAAAAAGTACAATACTAAAAAATTCCTTAAAATTGTAATATTGGGATACAGTGTTTGGTGGAGCTTTAATACGTATATGTTTTCCGTCCAGGGCTCCAAGACAATGTGGAAACTGCCATATGTCATGGAAATCCTTAGCAATGCCCTCCCACGCTTCTGAGGTGTTTGGAATCTGTAATTAATTACGACTTTATTAGTATATTTAAAAGCTCAAGAAATCATTGACATACATATTTTTAGAAAATAAATTTTAGGTAAATTTTTGCTTTAGATATAGGTACTTTCGTTTAAATAATCACCTTTAAGTGTATCATAAATAGCACGAATCACATCTGGCATAAAGACAGAAATTGTGCTTCTGGAAACTCTCGTTAAAAATTCTAGAGAACTAAAAGAATCTCCTGTAGCCAAGTATCTTAAAGCTATTGCCAACTTTGTTCTAGCAGATATAGCTAATCGCATTTGAGTATCATTTTTTTTTAATTTTCTTTTCAACCTACAATGTATGTACGTACATATAATAATAACACTGTAACAAAAATGGACTGCACGATTGACAACACCCACTTACCTACGGACCACAGATTCGGATTCAGCACGTCGAAATATATGTATGTATGTATGAAGGTAAGTGAGTAGGGTCGAATGGGTTTTATAGAAAATTTATTTATGTACTTACCAGATTTAATGTATCCACAAATTGTTCTATGTGAAGCCGACAAAAATTGTTGAAGTCCCAGTCATCATCTTCCCAAAGCAAATTTTTAAGCAAATGTGCTTCTAAATCAAATTCGCACCTTTTCATTAAAAGTGGCTTCACCCAATACCTCCTCCTCACTTCACTGTCTTTTTCTTTTTTACATGGTTTTCTTTTTTCTTTTGGTTTTCTAGCTTTTTCAACTCCAGAAGTAAATTTATTTTAATTAGATGTTTACGCTTTAAGAACATTTTGAAAATGAAAACTTACAGCTGACTGTGTAAACACTCAAACTACTTGCAAGACATTTGACTATTTTTTCACCATTTTCGATGATAATACATATACACTACTTGCATGTGTAAAGGCAGGGTAAGGAAATAAAATGATTTTTTTTTTTAATATTAATAGAAATAGAATCTGGGAATTTAAGTTCTCATGTTGAGTATCATTTTTATTATAAATTCTCCTATTAACTCGAAAATTCTGATAGTGCATAGAAAATATTTCTGGAAAAATATTGAAGGAATAAGACTATTAAACTATGAAAGCTTTATAAATTGTAATTTGACTTACTGCCTGTTTGTAGAACGTGAGCGAAAAAGTGACTATATTAACTTACATTTAAAACACAAACAAATTTTTAAATTTGTTTTTGAAAACGAATCTGTAGCCCGTTTCTGTATTTCTCGCATCGTTAAATTTCCCGCATGAAACAAGTGAATTATAGTGCAATATGAAACAAAAAATGGTTTTTCTCACATAAGTGTTTCTGTATATTTACTTTGGGAGAATTATCTGTCATTTAAATAATTTTCCAGCATTTATTGGAAGGATGTGAGAAAAAGTGTTTCTGTATCAATATTTTGCTAAAAGTTTCTCACAAGAACTGTCAAAATAAGTTACATTTAAAATTGATGCGAGAAAAATAAAATTTCAAATAATGGAGCACAAATTTTGTACATATGTATGTACACAAGAATGTGTATTATTTTTTTTTTTTATTTGAAGAGAATGAATTTAAATGATGAGAATAATTAAAACACAATTGTTATATTTTGTTATGTTAATTTTTTTAAGCCCTTCATTGTTTTCGTTTAATGCAGGGCTGCCAGATAAATTTGTGAAAAAATCGTTAATTTCCTAAGAAAAAATAAAAAAAAATCGGCTAATTTGTTTTGAAAAATCGGACAATTTTAAATTAATTTTGACAAATTTTGTGCGATTTTTATTAAAACATAATCAAAAAAAAAATTGGTAAAGTTCATGGGTAAAATACATAGTTTATACATACATACATACATACTTAAACTTGAGGTCTATTTAAATAAAATTATTTATTTTATTTTTCTCTTTAATCCGATAACAATTTAAAATTTCAGATTGTTTTTTCATGAAAAGATCACTTAAAGGCGTGACAAAATATCATATTGAACTCTCAAAAAAAAAGGCAAAAATTTCCTATTGTGCATTAATTGAAAAATGGGGTAATACTTTAATGTTTTGATCACATAAACAAATGTATTAAATAATCTAAGGAAATAAAAATTTAGCAGTTTTCCTTCGAAATTTTGATTTTGCCCTTACATTTTTTCAGCTGCCTTGTTTTTAAAGATATCGTTTTTCTTTGGTGCCGAATGTATAAACATATTAAACTTATTAAAATTATTTTATTTCGAAGACTGAATAATATCGTCACTAAAAAAAAATCAGCAAATCGGCACTTTGCCAATTTTGGAACAAAAAATCGTCAAATCTGGCAGCCCTATTTTTATTATATCTATTTCTTTCGTTGACGTTTCGTTTGCATTTGACACTTAATTACTGGAAGTATTCCAGTTAAAACAGAATCTGTGTTGTCTGTTCTCGCTTTCAAATACAGAAACACTTTTTTCTCACAAGTCGAGAAACGATGGAATTTTTTGTTTCACACTTAATGTGAGAAATTTTGCAGTGCGAGAAATACAGAAACGAGCTACTGGTTAGAAGTTACTTGTTAAAAATAATTCATGTAATGAAAAAAAAAGAAAAAAATAAAAAAAAGACAAAAACATGAAAAAATGTACTTTGGATATCAAGAAGAATTCTTGACAAAAAGTATGAAAAAACAGAAGTTAGGAAGAACATGTAAATCAATTAAAATAGATAATCATTCATTCAAAAGCAAATTCCGATCTACAAAGGTGAAATACCATTTGGTTTAAAGATTGATATTTGACTATTGACGTCATCCGGCTTCAATAGCCGAGTGAGTACAGACGGCAAACCCCACTGAAGAGATTGTGTGGTTACAATCGAAACTAGTATGGGCAACCTGTCCTTGAAAGCCTGGGTTCAAATCTCAGCGCAGTCAAGAATGAAAAATTATCGATAAAATTTTAATTAATTTCATGTTGTAAAAAAAAAATTCCTGTCTTCATAAAAATAATTTAATGAAAATTAAATTCAATGAACTTAAGCCTAATTAAAAATATCTAAATTTGGATTAAAAAAACCATTAACAGTTCAATAAAATAACCACAATACTAATTATTAATTTTTTAACTTTTAAAATACTTCAATATAAACACACTACTAGGACTAGGCTAAATATAGAAAATTTTAATAAAGGTAAAACTAATCTTGTTGACTTTTTTTTATTAAAACTTCCAATGGCGACTTTTTGCGAATTCATCCCCCCAAAAATCGAAAAAAATATAGTTTTGGCAAATTTATTAAGAGGGTCATCGTCATCGCTACTTTATTTATCTTCGACAGTAGTGGTATGCCTGTGAGTAACAACTTCTATATTACCGGAAACATTTCAGGGTAATTTGTTTCCATACAAGTCGTCGTCTTCACCGTCCTCCTATTTGATTATTACTCCTGTACCCATGTTCTGTAACTTTAGTGCAGGGATTTCCATTTCTTTGCACAATTGTGTACACCACTACTAACCAGGGTTGTCAGATTGATTTTGAACTTTTTCGCCAACTTCAATGTCAAAAATCGCCAAAATCGCCAAGGCATTTATTTTTTAGTTTTTGACAATAATATATGTATTTTTAGAATAATTAAAAATATTTTTTTATAAATCCAAAAAAAAAAAATTTGTTCCGTATCGCTAAAATCCGCCAAAAATTCAAAAAAAGTCGCCAAGATATATTTTGTTTAATTTTTATTTAGAACAAAGTAAAAAATAATTAGTAAGCACAAAATGCAATGTTTAAAATATTTTATAGTAGTCTACTCAAAGCGACAAAAAAAGAATTTTTGCGGTAAGTATTAAACAAATATTGGATATACAATACATTTGTATGTAGTTGCAGTTCTATGATATATCTAAAACGCTATATACTTCACCGAGAAGACTCCCTTTTTGTGTTCTTTTTTTGGAATACATTGTGAAGGAACAAAAGAAATGCAACATGTACTGTTTACATTCAACTTATAACTCGTTAAAACGTGTCGAAAACTTCATATCGCTTTCTACTTCGAAGGCGAATTTTAGTGGTGTTCATTATATCAACACAGGCATTACTAGTTGTAATAACCAGCATATAAAGAACAGTCAATGCAAGTTCCTTTAAATGGTACGTAGCTGCCGTATCCTTGTAGCTATAAATTGTTGGCCTAAACTGATTAAAATTAGATTGAATATCATCATTAAAATTCTCTTTTAACAAACGGTATTTTTACATTGTGTTTCATTAACATCCAAAGGTACGTTAGGATTCATAAAAAATTTTAATATATCTTTAACAGCAACGAATTTTATCACTGATAATTTGTCATATTTTATAATGGAAAAATTATCATAAACTTTAATTATATTAATTTTTTAAAGAATTCTACTTCAAGAGCACATTTAAATGTGAAAAAAAAATTCTCGAAGATTTTCATTATCTTCATCAGCCATTTAAATATAATTTAGTTTTAAATACTGGTCATACATATGAATGCATTAAATTTCATACATTGAAATACTAGAATAAAAAAAATTTAATATTTTCCTATTGAATTTAACAAATTTCAAAACAAATTCATGGCTCATCAAAAATAGCCAACAAAATCGCCAACTATTTTATAAATCGCCAAAAAATCGCCATGTCGCCAAATCGAAAATTAGGTCGCCAAACAAGCTTGAAAATCGCCACGTTTGGCGAGAAATCGCCACATCTGACAGCCCTGCTACTAACACATATTTTTATACTCTTCAATTCAGTCGTCGATGTGACTTCGACAAGTGTACATGTCTAGCGGATGCTATATTATTTTCTTTCAGCTTACACCTAAAAAATATTGTGCGGTCAAAAATGATTTTGGTAACATCCAATGCCTTGCATGCAATTTTTATTTAGAGTTTAAATTTCAAGACTTAAATGTAGAATAATGTAACATTTCTTAAGTTTACATGCAAAGCAAAGAACTTTGTAAGATGGTAATTATTACTAAATTTTATTATTACTAAAAATTATTATTATAAATTATTATCTGATCACTAATTCCACTAACACCTTGGTAATAGTTATAAAACAGATTACCCAGTTTTGGTGTTTAAAAATATTAATGTGTTCTTATAAAAAGAATTAAAAACTCTGCTAATTTTTTTCTTGAGTGTGTTTATACATTATGCTGTTAAAAAAATTATATATGTATTTGATGATTCGTCATTTTTAATTTTGTAAATAACTTAAAATTATATAAAAATACATATGTAACGTGAATCCTAATCCACAAAAATTTCAAATTTTCAAATAATATCTACATTGTATTGCATTTAAAGCTAACGATATGTGATTTATTTGTGAAAAAAATTGTTTGATGCCTGTAAAAGGGTCCCTTTTTCTTTCATTAAAAAGACTTACCTAAATGCAGAAATTATTAAGAAAAAATAGCCACAAGAATTTGTTGGTATTTTGTGCTAGTAAAAATATTTTTGTTTCTGTACCAATCGCGTCGGTGGGTGTTCTTTCTTTGAAAAGGAAGTAAGTAAGTAAAAATATTTAAAAAACAAGTTAAAAAAGTCTTGTTTTCCTACAATTTATGTGTAAACCTATACACATAAAAGCAAATGGGACAGCAGGTAAAATTTTTGGGTAAGAAGATGTGTTTTATTGATGTATTAATGAAACTTTATAGTTTCGCACTATTTTTATTGCTAACTTTTTTATGCTACAATTATACGAGTCCAAAGAGTTAACCTTACTAATTTATGGTATTTATTTAACGTAACTTTGACCTGTTATAATGACTTTATACATTTTTGCAGGCAAACTCAGGTGCGCATTTGGTATTTTGTAAAAAGTTATGATATACCATTAGCTAGAACTAAAATGTATGCACAGATGTTTGAAGTATGAGTAACCCAACAACGTGAATACCCTTTTTATTTTACTTACCACTATGAATACCCTAACTTTTTACTAAAATAACTTTTTCACGTTATAATTCTCATGTAATTTATTTTATTTTTGAATAAATAGACCAGGGTAATCCATTTCTATGCACAATTGTGTATACCACTACTAATACATATTTTTGTTTCAGGTAAACGGAAAAAAATTTATGATGGCACTTTAAAAATATTAAGCGGTCAAAAACGCATCATTTAAGGAAGGAACGGAATATGTTATTAAACGGCATTGCGATCGTTTTCATAATAATATAAATAATTTAAATGATAAGGAAAGAGAAGACCTGTTTTATAAAATAAAACAATTTTTTTAGAAAAATTGAAAAAATGGAAAAAATGGATCAAATTGAAAAAGGAGATTTCAAGTTTAGTAATATTGGAAATTGTTAAGAAAGGAGGACCATTGTGGGATGGTGTTTTTATCAAGCAATTGCTGAAAAAAATTTGGGAAAGGCTTAATTATAATACTCAATTTATAGAGTCTCTTCCCCTGTCCAGTCAAACTGTAGGCCGTCGTACTGTTCAATTAGGAACATGTGCAGAATCTGCAATTAGGGAAAAAGTAATTAATTGCGAATTTTTTTCAATTTGTTTAGACGAAAGCACTGACATAAATGATCAGTGCGAACTTATAATTTGTATTCGATGCGTAGACAGCGAATACACTATTTTTGAGTCAATGTTTACTTTATAAACATTTAATAGAAAATTTGTAGCAGTTCTTTACCAATTCAATGTCGCTGACTTTAAAACTGCACTTTTTTTCTATCATGATTTGCGTGCAATATTTATTTTTTATGAATGTTTAAAACATAAAAATCTTTAATTTTTTTACAATTGAGTAGGTGAGATGCAAAACTTGTTCGTTACAAAATTGAAAAACGAGATGACAATTGATTCTCACAGTTCTTTTGGCGGATTATGAGAAGAAATATACTGATTGTATCAATGGATAGTTCCTTGAAAAAACATGTAAAAGAACATGCATTGATACAATAAGTATATTTATTCTCATAAACCGCCCAACGGAACCGTGGGAATCAATTTTCCTCTCGTTTTTTAATTTTCTAACAAACGAGTTTTGCATCTCACCTACTCAATTGTTTGATAAGATATTTGAAACTGATTTAGAGTCAAAAAGCTTCCTAATAAAAAAAGGGCAGTTTTAAAATCAGCTACATTGAATTGGTAAAGAATTGCTACACATTTTTTATCAACACAAAAAATTTTTAATTTTGTACCTTTGTGTTATACAACTTATAAAATATATTACTAACATTTTATTCCGGCTGTAAATGAATGCATTCTCTCAATTTTTTTACTCTCTGGTACTCACTACTACACAACCAAAAAATTTTTGGAAATCCCTGCTTAATGCTTTAAACCAGGGGTTTCCATTTCTTTGCACAATTGTGCACACTACTACTAACACAAATTTTTATACTCTTCAATTCAGTCGTCGATGTGACTTCGACAAGTGTACATGTCTAGCGGATGCTATATTATTTTGTTTCAGCTTACACTCAAAAAATATTGTGCGGTCAAAATTGCTTTTGGTAACATCCAATGCCTTGCGTGCAATTTTTATTTAGAGTTTAAATTTTAAGACTTAAATGTAGAATAATGTAACATTTCATAAGTATACATGCAAAGCAAGGAACTTTGTAAAATGGTAATTATTTGAGATTTAAAAGCAATTTTTAATATTTCAGATAACAAATTTCAAAATGTTTAACAGTCCTATGTGGAAGAAGCTGATGGTCACATTTATTATAGGTTTTATTTTACATACGTTTATGGATTCGGTTCTTATAATTTTACAGCACTTTTTTATTTTTTCTTATGCAATACTAAAAATTATTATCTGATCACTAATTCCACTAACACCGTGGTAATAGTTATAAAACAGATTACCCAGTTTTTTTTGTTTAAAAATATTAATGTGTTCTTATAAAAAGAATTAAAAACTCTGCTAATTTTTTTATTGAGTGTGATTATACATTATGCTGTAAAAAAAATTATATATTTATTTGATGATACGTCATTTTTAATTTTGTAAATAACTTAAAATTATATAAAAATACATATGTAACGTGAATCCTAATCAACAAAAATTTCAAATTTCCAAATAATATCTACATTGTTTTGCATTTAAGCTAACGATATGTGTTTTGTTTGTGAAAAAAATTCTTTGATGCCTGTAAAAGGGTCCCTTTTTCTTTCGTAAAAAAGACGTACCTAAATGCAGAAATTATTAAGAAAAAAAAAATAGCCACAAGAATTTGTTGGTATTTTGTGCTTGTAAAAATATTTTTGTTTCTGTACCAATCGCGTCGGTAGGTTTTTTTCTTTGAAAACACTTTTCTTAAGTAAGTAAAAATATTTAAAAAACAAGTTAAAAAAGTCTTGTTTTCCTACAATTTATGTGTAAACCTATACACATAAAAGCAAATGTGACAGCAGGTAAAATTTTTGGGTAAGAAGATGTGTTTTATTGATGTATTAATGAAGCGTTATTGTTTGGCACTATTTTTATTGCTTACTTTTTTATGCTACAATTATATGACCGAGTCCAAAGAGTTAACCTCACTAATTTATGGTATTTATTTAACGTACATAACTTTGACCTGTTATAATGACTTTCTACATTTTTTCAGGCACTCAGGTGTGCATTTGGTATTTTGTAAAAAGTTATGATATACCATTAGCAAGAATTAAAATGAATGCACAGATGTTTGAAGTATGAGTAACCCAACAACGTAAATACCTTTTCTCTTTTACTTACCACTATGAATAGCCTAACTTTTTACTAAAATAACTTTTTCACGTTATAATTCTCATGTAATTTATTTTATTTTTGAATAAATAGACCAGGGTAATACATTTCTATGCACAATTGTGTATACCACTACTTATACATATTTTTGTTTCAGGTTAACAGAAAAAACTTTATGATGGCACTTAAAAAATATTGTGCGGTCAAAAACGCTTTTGGTAACATCCAATGCCTTATATGGTATGCAACATTTAAGGAAGGAACGGAATATGTTATTAAACGTGTGATTTGCGTGCAATATTTATTTTTTATGAATTTTTAAAACATAAAAATCTTGAATTTTTTTACAATTGTTTGATAAGATATTTAAACTGATTTAGAGTCAAAAAGCTTCCGAATGAAAAAAAGTGCTGTTTTAAAATCAGCGACATTGAATTGGTAAAGAATTGCTACAAATTTTTTATCAACACAAAAAATTTTTAATTTTGTACCTTTGTGTTATACAACTTATAAAATATATTACTAACATTTTATTTCGGCTGTAAATGAACGCATTCTCTCAATTTTTTTACTCTCTGGTACTCACTAATACACAACCAAAAAATTTTTGGAAATCCCTGCTTTAAACACATTCGAGACAGCAGACTACCGACTTCAATATGTCAACAATAGAATACATGTGTGTATATGGAAATGATTATTTTAACGACGACACGGCTAAATGGCTGCAGGTTGTTGTCTATGCTAATTTTGTCGTTGTAGTCAAATTAAACTAATTTCTATTTTTGTATGCTACAAAACAGAAAAAGTGCTGCTAATATAATCAAAAATTAGAGGAATTAGTGCTTTTAATATATAATAATAATTTTTTGGTTAAACAGCAAAGAACCGGATTGAAACAAGAATATAAGCGCGGCTCACCACCAAATCTATATTATTATTACTTTTTAGTATCCTTAAAAGAAGTTATATAGGAAGATGTTTGTCACGCCAACGCTCTTAGTTTTAGCAGTATGGGTATCATTGAAAAATTGAAAGTGCTTTTCTCATGGTGTTTAAAGCACACCGATTTATTAACCAATTAAGAGCGCATTTCAAATGCTCATACTTCTTGACTGACTATTTTACTAAATTTACTTTATCTTTATATTATGTCGATATAATAATAATTATTTAACATTAGCCTCAATAGGCCAGTTATCTCTAAGCCACCATTGAGAAACTTGAATGGAAGTTGGGCAAGAAATGATATTGAAAAAGGAAATCTGTTTGCTAATCATCTGAAAAATGTATTTACCCATAATATATTTCACGATATAGCAGTCGATTTACCGTCTGTAAACGTTAGAGCAGCTATTCCCCTAAGATTCGAGTTTAGAGAAATCGAAAAGGCTATTTGTAATTTAAACACCAAGAAGGCATCCGGTATTGATAAGATCAGTAATAAAATGCTTTTGGAGCTCCCAAGTACAGCAAAGAAAATTATTCTTTTTATTTTTAATGCTATTTTACGACTTCAATACTACCCTCATAAATGGAAGGTTTCCTTAGTAACCATGATACCAAAGCCAGGAAAGGATCATACAAAAGTTGAGTCATACAGGCCTATTAGCTTATTATCTAATATTTCAAAGCTATTTGAGAAACTACTAGTGGCAAAATTAACGCCGATTTTAAATGAAAATAGATGTATTCCTAATCATCAATTTGGGTTTAGAAGAAAGCATAGCACAATTGAACAAACTCATCGAATAGTAAATGTAATAAGAAAAGCCTTTGAAGAGAAAAAATATTGCTCAGCACTCTTCATCGATGTGTCTCAAGCTTTTGATAAAGTCTGGCATGAAGGTTTACTACTGAAATTGCAGCAAAACTTGCCAGCAAACATACACAAGCTGTTAGAAAGCTACTAAGTCGGTCGTCAATTTATTATTAAAGAAGGCGATTTTTTAAGTTCTCCTCAGCCAGTTAACGCTGGAGTCCCACAAGGCAGCATCCTGGGCCCTCTATTGTACTTAATTTATACTTCGGACATGCCAACAAACAGCTACACACAAACCTCAACATTTGCGGATGACACAGCTTTCCTAAGCGTACATGAAAACTGTCAAGAAGCATCTCGTTACTTACAGGATCACATATTTGAACTGGAAAGGTGGTTAAAACAATGGAGGATAAAGATCAATGAGCAAAAATGCGCACATATAACATTCACATTGCGTCGGGAAACATGCCCCCCTATTAAAATCAATAATCAAATAATACCCCAACACTCGCATGTAAAATACCTCGGTATACATCTAGATCGGCGTTTAACGTGGAAATGGCACATAGAAGCAAAATTAACTCAAATGAAACTAAAAGCAATTCAAATTAATTGGCTCATTGGAAGAAATTCTGTTCTTAGTCTCGATTGCAAACTTTTACTTTACAACTCTATCTTAAAGCCAATTTGGTGCTACGGTATTCAGTTATGGGGCACTGCCTCGGCTTCTAATATCGAAAAAATTCAAAGGCGCCAAAATAAACTTCTTCGAATAATAACAGCCGCTCCCTGGTATGTCAAAAACTCAAATATCCACAAGGATCTCAATGTGCCATTGGTAAAAAGTATGATAACGAAATATGCAGTAAAATATTTAAAAAGGCTGGAACTGCACCCAAATCCCTTAGCTCGAAATATTTTAAATTATGGCGGCCACACTCGATTAAGGAGAAGAGACACTGCAGCACTCACCCAATCAGATGAGCGATAAACACCTACATATGTGAACATGAAACCGTGATGACTAAATCTTTTTGTCTGGCACTGGCAGGACATTAAGTAAATATTAGGATAAGATTTGATTAATTATTGTTAGTTCATATTTAATATATGAAGATTCAATAAATAAATACTGCAAAAAAAAAAAAAAAAAAAAACATTAATATATACATGTTACCAAAGTTATTAGGACTTTGATTAATAAAGTTTTTCTGTATTGCGGGTTTTCAGCCTTCCGGAACACTTTTTAAATATTTACATATTACTATATTTCAATATGTAACAAGTGCATAAACTATTAGCAGTATATATTTTAACTCAAACTTATAAATAAATTGTGAAGTTTTTCAAAATAAAATTTTTTTAATCCTAATAACTTTAAAATTTTATATGATGGAGTTTCTAAAAATATAGCATACAAAAACTTGGGATGTTCTCTATAACATATTATATTTGAGGAAATATTATTATACATATCGTCAAAATTTTAAGATAAATCCTCTTAAGGGGTTAATAAATCGGTATATTTAATACATCATATGAAATGTGTTTCGAAAGACTTTATTATGATACCAATACTTTAAAGATTCAGATTATTTTTTTCTTATACAGGAAAACATTACATAGACCAAAATATGCCGATCTTAAAGCAAGTTTGTACAAATGTTTTCTTGAACCATCGAAAACGTAATTCCGCAATCACTGTTCTAATTTCAATAGCAATAGCTAACCGCGAGTTCGTGTAACTGCAACCTGAAAAGACAATAATGTCAGTAATAGATGGCTGGCAAATGTTTAGAAAATACCCAGAATTCGCTATCTGAAAATTTTTGAAGAACTAATTTTCTGACAAACGTCATATGTAGCACCTAACACATAATACATGACTGATTGTATAATTACTAAATATAAATTGTAGCCGGTACAAATTAGATCTAAGTTTCTTTTTTGTACAGATGAAAACTAAGCCATTGCAAAAAATATAGGTACATATGTTTATTATTGCATTTTTTTACAATTTAAAAAAGTTAATAAATAAGAAGAAAAAGTTAACAACCCTTAGGACATTTCAGTTTACTTTTTCTCGATTATACTGTATATTAGGATTTTTTTATTCAACCTGCTATGAAGATGATATTCTTCATGAGTTCCAAAAACAATAAAATTAATATATTTTAAATGTTTTTTAATAAATTCATTTGTTTTTACGTTCAAAAATTTATCATAAATAAGTATTTATATTTTTGTAGGCTTAAATTAAGTTTGTGTACGAGTCTGCAATTATGCATGTTGTTAAATTTATAAAAATTAAAAATGATAGTGGCACCACTGAAATGTAAATACATAATAAAAAACACAGCTGTTTATATTTTTTCAATTGTAGCTGTCGTCTTCAAAATAATTCAGTAGCTGATTACGTGACTACAATTACAACCTGCAGCATTTGTAGTCGTGCCTTCGTGTTGCCTGCTGTCTCGAATGTGTTTAATGCATTAGTGAGAACTTCTAATGTGAAACAAAATATTCCATCGTTTCTCGAGAAGTGAGAAAAAAGTCTATCTTTAACTTATGTTGAAAACTAACAAAGAGATTACGTCGTTACGTTATAAATGTCATAATATTCCACTCGAAGCCGATATGAAACATATCGTTGACGGCGACCTAAATTTACTAAAATTGAAAAATTTTCAACGACGCACAGTGGCGCCCGTAGAGCAAGCGAGGTTGCAAAAATCAAAATTTTCATGAATGCCGACGAAGTTTTGAATAAACCCATGTTATAGGAAACTTTTCAACGATTTCAAATATGCCACTCTTAATAATATCACATTTTTAGTTTAGAAGATATAACCGTTCAAAGTTGACCGACTTTCGGTTTTCAAAAAAACACACAATTTTTAGTCAATTTGTTGCGATTTCAGGTGTAATATCACGAAAAATAGGTAACGAATCGCCTTATTTTTTGTTTGTATTGATTGATGTATTTATTAAATGTATAATGATAAAAAAAAATTAACTGTTTGCTTTGTGTTTCTCCTGGTAAATCACTATTTAAAAACTATCCGTTTTTTCACTATTTTTCAACTTTGACGGAAAATAAAAAAAAACTATATTTTTCTATATTTGCCATATTTGCAAAACCTGTTCTTTGATTATTTCTTTACATAATTCAAAAGGTTTTATCTGCCCGTACGTGCCCGTTTGGCTTCTAGAGGTAAAAAAGTTTAAAAAGACATGGTTGCAGAAATTGTATGGCGTCCATCCCTTATATGTTTTGACTGACAGTAGTTTGATCTAATAGTTATTATATTAGCAGGTACGTACCTCACATAAACAATACTTTGGCGTACAAATGGTCAGGAACAATATTGACTTATGGTCCCTACAGGTAGGCACAAATCTTATTTGGACACGTGCATAATATCAAAATTGCATTATTCAGCCTAAATCCATATGTATGCAGGGAACAGGTAAATTTTTAGGCATGGTAGCATAAGCCTATATATTGCAAAATAAGCATAATGCCTGGATTAGTCTACGCCTGAAAGTTGGCGCAACAATTACTGAAACCATTTAACAATTTAAGTACTGAAAACATGGCGTTGTACAATTTAAAATTATTTGAACTGTTTAGAAAGTCAACCACACCAAAGTTTTTCACGGAAGTGAAAATTCTTCCTGAGAAGTTGACATTGATCAGCAAATGAGGCTGCGATGGATCATCCGGACAAAGCGTTTATAAGCAAAGGATATCTCCCGATGACGCTACAATATCGGACGGAAATATGTTTATGGCATCTGTTGTTCCTTTGCGGCTAAAATCGGATGATTCCCAACACTGGAAAAATCCACGTCCGTCATCAGTGCATTATTGCCGACCAATAATGTTTCAGTTTGCAAGGGAATCGGCAGAACTCATAAGGACTACGGTGAAGGACATTAAAGAACAAATAAGCAAGATTAAGCCTACAAAGCTGCAAATTGGAGAAGGAAAATATATTGAATGCAATTACGAGTTCCACCTGACCATGGTTGACGGAAAAGTCGTAAACGAACTGACAGGAACAACCTCAACAATGTCATGCCCGATTTGCAAAAAGAGTCAGAAGAACTTTTTTCAATTCAATTCAATTTATTTCATATATAATATGTTACATCTCAATTTTATATAATTAGTTGTAAAGAGTTTAAGATTAGTATCTTTTTCTGCTTAATTATAACATATTTCAATTAGTTATCATATACATATATATAGACAGAATTATATTGGAGGTAAAAATTTAGCAAAAACCTATTTAAACCCCTTTTTTCGTTTTATTTTTATATTTTTTTTATCGATTTTATATTATTATTTGTCAGAAGAACTTTGGTAATTTAAACGATTCTACAAATGAGGAGAATTACGAATATGGAATGTCACCATTGCACGCAAGGATAAGGTGTATGGAATTCTTGCTAAAACTGGCATATACCCTACCACAAGAGGAAGAAAACTTCGATGAAAATACATCAATAAAGGATAAGGAAAAGATCAGAAAGAAGCAAATACAGGATGCTTTTTTTAAACAAGTTGGACTAAAAGTAGACTGTCCCAAGCACGGATACGGTAACTCAAACGATGGAAACACTTCTAGGAGATTTTTTGAAAATGATGAGGCAGTAACTAGAATCATTGGAATTGACAATCAAATCGTGAAAAGATTGGGAACGATCTTGGATGTTTTAAACTGCAAAGAAAATGTCAATTCTACAAAATATGGAGAATATGCGTCGAAAACTGCATCTCTTTTAGCAGAAATGTATCCACAGAAGAAGTTGACCCCGACCGTCCATAAAATATTGGCGCATGGTAAAGATATAATTGAGTACCAGTCTTTGCCAATTGGAGAGCTTTCTGAAGAAGCACAGGAGTCTCTTAACAAATTTTATAAAAAATATAGATTGCAGAACACATTCAAAGCATCAAGGGTAAGGCAAAATGAGGACCTCTTCAACATGTTGGCAGCATCTTCCGATCCACTTATTTCTTCCCTGCGGCATGTGAAGTCACGAATAGAGTTACAAAATAATTATAGTTTAGAAATGGTTAGTCTTTTAGATATACCTTCTCTTACGAATTGTGATGAATATTTTACAGAAAATTGAAAAAATAAATTTAAAAAAAAAAATAATTTTTTTTTTAATTTGTTGGGTAATAATTTAAAACATAAAACCCTTAAGAAAAAAAATAAAAACAATCTAAAAATGTAAAAAAATTTTTTTTTAGTTACCATAAAATTGATTTTTCTACTAATTTTAACTTTGATAACCCATAAGTAGGCCCCTACAAAGCGTAGCACCCTTTCCAAACGCTCATTTCATAGGCTGAACAGTTATCTATCATATGCTGTTTAAACTGTTCAATTATCTTATTCGGTTCAAAAGATATGATTTTTGCAACGAAAAAACTCAAATGGCGCCACTGTGCGACGGCGGCGAAAATACAACCGTTGACTATACCAAATAATGTAAAGTGCGACTTTACCTTTTGATGTTTAAGAAATAGCTTTGGAAACATTCGTATATTTTTAAAAAAAGTTAAAATCAAAATAATTAAATAATCAATAAAGCTGTCAAGAACAAAATACTTACTTCCGCCGTGTTATTATTCATTGTATTTTGCATTTATAATAAAATTTTTAGTGTTAAAAGTTTTTTCACCCCTTTTTTATGCGTGAGTTCATTTGACAGTTCAAAGCGGGAACTTTCTCACAAACATTTTACAGACACACTTTTTCAGTAAATTGGCGAGTAATTTTCCTACGTGACAGCATTTACTCGCCAAAAAGTTGACAGACGCAATTAAATGAGAAAAACAGTTTTTTGTTACAATTTATGGCATTTTTATTTCATATCATACATTTTAATCGAAAAGTTTCTCGACGCGGCAAATAATGTCGTGTATTGATTATTCTAACAAAAAATGGTGTTCTTGTTTGATAAGGTTTATCGATTAGGCATTTATCCCTTAGAAATCCTCGGTTTTTTTGGGCGGCACAAAAAATAATTCTCAACACGCGTGCATACTAAAACAAACAGTTCGCAAGTAAACACTACCAAAGCTTAATGTATAAAATTATGCATTCACATTTAATAAATTAAATAAGATTTTTAGCATTTACTCGTATTAGCGCCAGCGTGTAGTGTAGGCCAAAATCGGGTTAAATAGGTTCAAACCATTTGTACTATTTTTTTCCGTTAAGAGTGTTAATATACGGTCACTTTTTGAAAATGAAACAAACATAGTATACCAAGTAATATGCCTATAGTTTACTACTTTATTATACCTTAAGCGACCAGTTTACTAAACTTAGTACAGCAACACTTCACGAGAAAACCTTTACACGAATTTAGCCGTTCTTTGTGTTTTTTATTATAAAATGCAATGTGATAGAATAAATATAATACTTTTTTGACTTTCTTTAGCCAAATCTTTAAAAAAAAAAACTAAAAAAGTTTTCAGCAGTGCAAAATAAATCGCCAACACAAACCGGAGATTCTTCTCATTTTTATTTGACTTATTTTTGTTATGTGGTAATTGAATTTACTACTTAAAACGGATAAAAAACGTGTCTAGAGTAAAAAGCTGCATCACAAACTTTTAATATTAACTTGAAGTTGCGTACTATATTTATAGTACAGCGGGCGTTAATGGGATAATTATGAATTTTAAATTTTTTTTTTTTGTTAAACTATACAAAACATATGTAAAAGAAAAGTCAGGAAGTTTGGTTGCAATATGCGAATATTTTCGCTAGGTCACTGAACCAAAATTTTATCTAAATGGGTTGTAAAAGTGAATAAATGTTGGTTGTTCTATTTACAACTTAAAAATTAATTATTCAAGACTACGGACGTTTTTCGTAAAATCCGAAGAAATTCGTAAATGGTTGTGAAAAAGAAATTTCTTAGATTTAACTTTTGCATTTTCGTTATTTATCTAACAAAATTTAATTTAAATTGATTACAAAATTAGTCAAATTTACTAATGATTTTAGTTAAAAATTATTAATTTTTAAGAATGTTTATCATATTAACTAATCATTGTAGTTTTTCTGAATATTTTTTCATTTAAATTTACGAATCATTATTCAAATTAACTAATATATTTAGAATATATGAATCATTTATAATAATTTATATTAAAAAATTATTACTCTTTTTTACTACACCCATTTCATTCATTTCCTAAGCCCCAGTAGGAATATTTACTTGTACCGTTTAAAGCAATGTTTTTATTTTTCTAAAACTATAAATGAGTTCACTTTATTTATGAATGTTTTTTATTATAAAAGCTTCGGCACTTAAATCAAACAAACAGTTTGATTGTTCTAAAGTCTGTTAAATAAACTCTTCTAATGTTTACGAAATATATTGAATCATTTTAAAGTGTTAAATTAAATATTACATTTAAATTAAAATATAAGATTACAATGTAAGGAACATTTATTATAAAATTATGTATAATTCAAATGCGTAAACATATTAATATACAAGTATTAACCCATATCATTCTACTATAAGAAATTTTTCCATTTTTTTTGCCAAGCGCTCTCAAAGAAAAAATTTGTTATATTATCACACACGCTTGCTCATTCTTGAAAATAAAATTGGTCACACGCGCTCACACGCGAAATTTTCAAAACACTTCTATAAAAACTATTACTTTTTTTTTGTTCCCACATAGAAGAAACTTTTGTTTTAAACAAAGTCTGATTGCAGTCTAGTTCCAAATTATTAATTAAATAAAAAACCACATAAATTTAAAAAAACATGATTCTCAATTTCTTCATATTCTCTCTTAGAATATTGTTTGTCTTCCTGTTGGCAGATTTCGACGCTTCTTACACCATCTATAACTGAGATTTAAACAAAATACTCGCGACGGCTCTTATAAATGTTGCTTGAAGTGTTCGGAATACCTAATTCTCATAATATATGATATAAAATGTTCAAAAACAGCTGTCTGTTTACCAACTTCGCTACGTTTTACTTGCCATTAATTAAATAACTCTGAATTTGGCACCTAGAAAAAAAAGCTTTTAAAGACATTTGCAAGTATTTGCAGCTATTGCAGAAATTTATGGAAGAAGTTTTATTGCCCTAGAGAAAAAATTAAGTTTTTTACCTATCAATTGCAATGATTTTTCTTAAGCGCCAAGTGAAATTCCAATTCATAGTCCTATTTATTAATTTTCAATCCACTTTACTCCTACCGAAAAATCGTACTAATATATTAATTCCCCAATATTTCAAAACATATAAAAAATACACACTTTCGACATTAGTTTTAATTTTTATTTTTCTGTAATCATAAGTTTTGTATCAAAACTTTTATTTAAAAATCACTTGTATTTTACTGCACTTAATCATTGATTTTAACTCGGTAACAAATCACATATGTTTGTATCTATAAAGTAACGGTAAATTCACATTGTAGAAAAAAATACACACAGATGCCTAATTTGGTATATTTTAAGTGTACAAAAATAAATATTTTTATGCTGGGGTAACCCGGAGGTGTTTATCTAACAAACTTAACACGTTGAGTGCCATGTGCACCACCGGCGGTACGCACTTTTCTTTTACTAGAGTGCCATGTGTACCGCCGGCGTTGCATAGCTACTTACGAATTCAATGCAATATATTTTCAGCGGTATTTTAGTAAAGCGAAAAATATTATTTTATGGCACCAGTGTGGCCATTTTGGCATTTTTGCAGCTAAATTTAGCATTAAAAATTTATATTTAGCTGCAAAACGTTCATGTAGCACTTGGCATTTTATTTAGCATTTTTGTAAACCTTTGTTTGCATTGACTAGAAATAGTTGTACCCAAAATTAAATTTCGTATGAAAATGGATAATTCTTATATTAAGAAACCTGTCTTGTTAAAAAAAATATAATATTGAGGGAATATTAGAAATGACCCTATCATGTCAATTGTAAACATTATTTGCCCTTTGATATTACGATATAAAAGTACAAGGAAATTTCACTTTGTATTTAGATAAAAATTTAATGGTGTAAATGTTTGAAAAAATTGTTTGCTCTAAACTGCTTATAATTATTTTAAAGATTCAACTTTTCTTAAAACATAAAAATTAAAATAATCTAAAAAATTTCGTATTTCATAGAAATAAATCGTTTAAATTTTTCATATTTCAGAGGTTTGCAGGCCACCTAAATTTAAAATTAAATTTTAACTACCTGTGCTACATATTTATATGTACGCTTTACCAAAAATCTAGCGACTTCACCAAAATCTAGCCTCTTGCTTCAAAATAATAATTTATTTAAATTTCGTTACAAAATTAGTCACTAAAATGTATTTAGTTTCGAATAAAAAGTTATACTGGTAATAAATGTTTAACAAAACTCTTTAAAAAATTTTAGAATTTTTTTACAATCATTTTTAGCATTTTTTTGGCCATGTCTAATGCCAGACTTAGCTGTAAATTTTTTTTTAGACCTGGCCACTCTGTATGGCACCTATAGAAAGGTGGATTAACAATACTTCGAATTGTGAAACGGCTTCTGTCCATTATTTCACCAATCTCAGCGTACGATTTGCCTTGATTATGCAGGTGCTGTATAATTTTGCGCTGAGATACTCTAGTTTCTTTTTGTTTTGGACTCATTTTATAGTTTTGTACAAATTAACTGCAAAAGCTGCTAGATTATGGTTACTGGCTAAATTTAACAGGTATTTTCTTAACCAAGTTGCCGCATATTAAAAAAAAGGGGAAATTAATAAAAAAAGAACTAATGAGTTTGGTTGAAACAGTCCAGAAGAAGAGCTGGATTATCCACACAGCCATTGCAAAATGTTGTAACTTTTTTGGATTTTTTTATTGCTTGATGCTTTCTCTAGTGACTCACAAAAATACTCACAAATACTTTTTCTAAAATCAGCTATTTTTGTATTGGGCTTGTGTTGTTTATATAATACCAAACTGTTTATTCGGCCGTGCTCAAAAGATACTCGAATGATATATTGTAGTACCATCGAATAGTTTTACGTAACGGAGAGAAATAACTAGCCATTTGATCTGATAAATAAATGCCTTGTTTTGCTGAATTATAATCAATAACCATTTGAAGCTTCTTGATGTCCTGAAGCTTCATTATTCCTATTATTCTTTTCAGTGAAAACTTTATACAAATCATGTTTGGTACTTAGCATGAGTACTTCTTTCTTATCTCTCTATTCCATTACTACAATCCCTGAACACTCACGGCCGACAATATTACCTTTCTTTAGTTTTGCTTCAGTAATATCTTTAGGACTTCTATTTTGTCTTAGGGTCCCAAATAAATGCGTTGTGCGACCCGAAAGGGCATTTACTAACGCAATAGAGGTAAAAAAGTAATCCGTGACCATTGATCTTCCCTTATCAAGATAAGGTTCAGCAAGATCCAAGACGATTTGGGTACTATGAGAAACACCTGGCGTTGCTCTTCCTCTTCCGACAGAATCATCTATTTTACCACAGTATACGGAACTAGTATAAGTATAACCAATTGGTTCACAAAGTTTGTATACTTATGTGATTTACCCGGATTGTATTGGCGGAATTGAAGTCTGCCACACCAAGGAATCATACTTTCATCCACCTCCAACATTTCACCAGGTGTTCTGCCTGCAGTAAAATTTCGTTCCACTATTTCTAGCTGTTGACTTACCTTATGCAAGCGGGTTTTTCTCACGGTTTCATCAAAAATTGAATAAATTTTAGCAATAACTGAAATCTGTTTTTAGACATAGTTTTTGGGACAAAGGAATTTTAGTAAAGCTTTATAATTCCCATATACATTACAAGCACCAGAAAATGTTTTAAACATTCGTGGCTTCCCAATTCCTTATGCGAGAAGCTTAAAAACACGTGAAGCTTAAATTTTTTTTACAAGCATTACAGTTTGTTTGCTTCACTATTAGCTCCTAAGCTTTTTCCGTAACCATAACTTTAAAAATATATTCTGGCTTAATTGAGTTGGAGTTGACATCGAATATTTCTTGTGAAGCAGCAGAGTCAGTGAATGTAAATGTTTTTAGCGAGCTTCCACTAACCGATCTCTAGACATTTCTTGGGACAACGTCTCCCTCCTCTTCACTAGAGGTTTCCGTATTTTCTAAAAGAGCATTAGGATTATTTGTATCTTCATCTTTGGTATCATCTTTCGATGTGTAATCGCTACCGAGAGTATATTCATCTGAATCTGACGGATCAAAATCATTTTCATCGCTTTCAATGTCTACGACGCTTCCCATAACATATACTGTTTGTCAAAATTTACATAAATTGAAAGCTGTGACGCCGGCTGCACGCAATTTATAAGCAATTTACTTTCCAGATGGCATCAAAAAAACAATTTATAAAATCAAACGAAAAATTTGCTCACTAAACTTGTAATCAGCTGTTAAATTGAAAATAAAATTTCCAAGCAAATGGAAAGGTAAAACTGAGCAATCTCGTGGTCCATTTAAAAAGTGCGAGTGTGTTATTAAAAAAATGAGAGAGTTTTGCAAACTGAAAGGAATTGAAAGGCAAAACTTGATCGTGTGGCCTCCAAGTAAAAAGACTTAACATTCATTTTGTGCTATGTACGGACTGTAACTGAATGTAATATAATGAAATCACTCAGTTTTTTGAGTGATTTTCATACAAAATTTAGTACACGTTCAATCACTTGTATTGTGAAAACAGTACAATAATAAAATAAACCAAATAATAATAACAATATGCGGTGTGACTCCCGGCGGTTCACATGGAACCTGTATAAAACTATATTATCTGTGTGCCACGTGTACCGCCGGCTATCACATATATAACAAATAACCCACCTATTCAAAAGCGATTTTCACAAATTCATTTTTTATCAGAAAAATATTAATTTTTTTTATATATTGGCACTTTAGTAATATATTTCTTTTTTTTTTTTTGCTATGATGGCACTCAACGTGTTAAGTGCTGTTATTTTTTTAGTACTCATTTTTTGTTTTGTTGTGTGTTGTTCGTTTTTGGTTTGGTCACAATGTAACCGAATATTTATCTTAAAACTCATAATTAATATTAAATGTATAAAATAGTTCCAAAAAAAAGAACAAAATTAAAATATTATTAATTTTTGTGTTTCGTTTTTTCACATAAATGCACCCACCGTTCCATAATTGGAACAGTAGGACAATACAATTATGTAAAGTAGAGTAAAACTTGACTAGGTAAAGTAGTGTGCTTGTATTTGTTATGCTCAAATATGTTATTATTATTAATAATATTAATTAATATTATTGTTTAGGATGGTATTTACTAGGGTATTCATTCGATTAACCGTTAATCGGCTAACCGATTAACTGATCGGTTAATTTAAAATTGGCTTTTTTCGATCAACGATTAAACCGGTTAATTTTAGTCGATTAACCGATGCAACAAAATTTTTAATTTTTTGATAATCACGTGATTTAAAATTTTTGTGTTTCTCGTTTTGCTTTCGGCAATTGAAAATCATACCGAAAAGACAACAACGGAACCCCACAATATCACACGTGTGATTTTAAAAGGCACATGTGACTTGAAATCAAGTGATTTGAATTAAAGTGCTTTTCAGAACAGGCCAGATTGTAACATATTTTGTTGCGTTTTAAATTGTTTGTTTCGTCTCATATACAAAAGGAATGTGTTTAGAAAATATTTGTTCATACAAACAAAGAAGGTGTTTAGTGATCTTAATTTTAAATAACTCTCGGGCCTGTTCTGAAAATCGCGTGTTTTTAAAATCACACATCTGATTTTCATTTCATTTTTTGTGTTTCTCAGTGTGCTTGCGGCAATTGAAAATCACAAAACTGTAACACAAAAATATCAGACGTGTGATTTTAAAACGCGCATGCGATTTTAAATCACGTGATTTGAATAAAAGTGATTTTCTGAACAGGCCTGTATATAAATGAATCTTTTGACACAAAAAACTGAATATCTCTTAAAACATTTGACGAAAATAAACAGAGGTTTACATGTTATAATAGTAAAAACAAAAAATAGTTTTAAGTAATATTTGAAGGAGAACATTTTCATTACAGTTTCTGGAGATGAGCCCTTTTCGAAAACTATTTTTGAATGGTTTTAGTGGCAAAATGATATCTTTGGTGTATGCAATTTATTCAAATTAGGGAGATCGAACTGTTATTATTCGACCGGTTCTTTAAGCTTTGCCCAAGTCGGTTATTTTAAAATGCCCATTTTTCGAATATCGAATTAACCGGTTATATAAGTATAATAAGCCGGTTATTTTAATAATGTGTAATTAATATACATTTTCCTTACTCTTGTTGCAGATGTACCCGTAATTGAATTATTTAATAATTGAATATTGGTCAAACTTAAACCTTTAATAAACAAAATGTAACAAAGATCGAAAAACATTATGTTTTTGTTTAAGCTTTGATATTTTTAAACTTGAGTGTTTATAATTCTTATTCGCTTTCCAGTTTTTTTTTTTTTTTTTTTTTTTTGTATAGTATTAGCTTTTCTTAAATCTTTGGGAAAAAGTTTCCTGATGAAAAACTATTCAAAATACTACAAAAACGTGTGCAGTTCAAAAGTAAATAGTAATTTGTGCGAGAGTATTCTTAATATTGAATATAATTTTATATAGAGGTTACCTCTAGAGATTTTTCGAACGCGATTAAAAAGACAAAGTTAGGTGCTTGAAGTGCCCTAAAATGATAAGTTACAAAGGTTCTTCCATGTCACGACCTATTAATCACCTGTAATTAGTCTCATTGGTGAAATATTAGCTTATTGTGTTGCCGAGGACGAAATGCCCTTTAAGGCACTAAAAACTCTTAAGTAGTTCTAGCATCTCTTCATGCTGAATACTACAACATTCCGGCGGAATCAACGTAATGGGAAAAATTTCTTCCAGTTGTATTTATTAAAACACCTAGAACTAAAAAACAAAATTGACAAATGTAATGTTAAGATTGTTATAGATAACTGTATAACATAATAGTATTAAGATTATCTTTAACCCATAAAGTATGCTTTAGTTTATTGATGTATAAATCAATTTAAATTCAGCCACAGTGTTAATGCATAATGATATTAGCTGTAAGATAATAAAATTTCGATTGGCCCAGAAATGTCGAAAATGTTACAGACATTTCAACGAGTCGAATGCTCTTGAGAAACGTAGATGTCAGCGAACAGAGTATAAATACTCGCGAAGGTGGGCATCGATAATCAGTATTAGTACGATTATTTAAGTGTGCACATCGCAATTATAAGTGGTATAATTGACTAAGTTTTAAATAAAGTGGCGTGAATAGTTTATAGTACAGCTATAAAGTAAAGTGTTTTATTTATTTTATTAAAGTTGCAATAAAAGAACTCAGGAGGTTTATTATAAAGGAAATAAACCAAAAACGTTATTGAAAAGGCAGTAACGTAACAATTGGTGTCAGAAGTGAAATTGCAAAAATAAAATAAATTAGAAAAAAAAATAGAAATAAAAATAAAAAAAAAATAGACAGCAATTAAATTTGAAGAACTTAAAGTGGATCAGCTCAAGAAAGAGTTGAGCAAGTTAGATCTTCCAACTGCAGGAAATAAAGCAGAGTTGCAGAAGAGGTTAATAGATGAATTCTAACGACGCAATATGGACATTGGTAGCCACGAATTCGAGGATAAAGAAGAAATAGAGGTATGTACACGTGCAGGTGCTAGCAGTATGGATTAAAACACAATGTTTGCTGCTATGATGGCAAAAATGGAAAAAATGTCGGATGAAACTTCTAGAAAAATGGACGATATTTCTAGAAGCATGGTGATGATGATAAAAGAAAATTCGGTTGAAACTTCTAGAAAAATTGATGAAACTTCTAGAAAAATAGAACAGAAATCGAGCACCATCTTGGCTGAAATACAAGAGAATTCTAGAATTACCAATGATAAGCTTCAGGCTACTAATGAAAAACTTGAGAAGCTGCAAGAGATTTCAACTATTATAAATGAAAGTGTTGATGATCTGGAAATAGAATTCAACAAAAAGTTATCTGATGTAAAAGTAGAAGTTGATAAAAAACTACACCACCTGGAGGCAAAAGTAAATAACATTCAATGCCAGGCGGCAGCTGTACGAGTTTTGCCAGAAGTCTCGAGTAGAATAAAGGCCCCTTGTTTTGATGGTAGTGTGCCATTTAATGTTTTTAAGTTCCAGTTTGATACGGTTGCTAACATAAATGCATGGAACAGTGATGAAAAGGCCATAGAGTTAATTCTTGCTTTAAAGGGGACTGCGGCTGAAGTTCTAGAAAGCGTTCCAACTAGTTGCAGAAATTACGACGACATTATGGTAGCACTGCAACGTAAGTATGGTGGTGAACACAGAAAAGAGATATACAAAATGGAGTTGCGTGGCAGAGTGCAAAAGGCAAATTAAACTTTACAGGATTTTGCACTCGAGATAGAGCGTTTGGTGAAGCTTACGTTCCCTGGGGAAAATCATCCATTTTTGGATAATTTTAAAACGGAGGCATTTGTAAACGGTATTCGGGATGCAAAAATAAAAATTGCGGTATGTACATCACAAAAGCCTACATTTGCAGAGACTGTTTCATTTGCCCTAGCCCAGGACCACAAGTAGGCAAAGTGCGAAGGCTCGATGTGACCGCCAATGATGAAAGGGATAAGTTTCAAATGTGATATAACCCTTATTTCTATGCTTATTAGTTTAAAAGATAGATGGGGTGACAAAAAAGTACCAAAATACAGAGTTTACTCCGTTTAAGGGCTGCATTTCCAAAAAGTACCAGAGACCTGTCCGCTTATTTTTCTAAAGAACAACGAAAAGCATTAATTTTTTTTTGTAGGTATCTCTTTTAGTTTTAGAGATATAAGGTTACCGAATTTACCCTTTTTTACCCCCTAAACATTCGAATTTCCAAAAATCCCGTCTTAGTGGATCAATTTGGGGAGAGACCAACCTCTGGTCCAAATTTCAGGTTTTAAGCTTCAGTCGTTTAGGCTGTGCGATGATGAATCAGTCAGTGAGTCAGTCAGTAACGTTACAATTTTATATATATAGATAAGACATTGCAAAAAGTATTTTTTTAAACTGATGCATTTGTATATGTACCGCGATAGTATAGGGGTTGTAAAAAATAAAAATGGCATAATAGTCTTATATCTTGTTTTTGAGACTTTTTAATAAATGTGTAAAAATAAATATTGTTTACTAGTGTTTATTATAGTTTAAGTTTGTACAATTTATTAGTGTTCAATTAATAAACTTTAAAAAAAATTTTAGTAGAAAAATATTATATTTTAAAGTAACAGCAAAAATTTTTATATTTACTATTTTTACTATAGAAAATCTTATTTTCTTATTATCTTTAATGAGTTTTAATGGTTGAGATTTTCACTGAATTATTATCAAGTTAAAAAATAGTGTTTTAATTTTTCATAAAATTTATAAAAGAAAAATTAATATTTTTAAATAAAAAGTATGTACCTATTGTAATTGGCATTCGAAATATTACAAATTATTTGTTTCATTCTATAAATAATTGTTTTTCTCCTTTCTTTTATTTGATTTAAACAACAAAACAAATGTGTTTTCCACTTAACATTACTCAATTCATTCAACAAACCAGTTTGTGTTTACGTTACTGTATAGTCGAACTGCCAGTTTCTAGCTACGTTGTTTAGTAAACTAAAAAAAAAGAGCTTACGTCAACTGTAAACACAGCAGCTTCTGGTTTTCAGTCGCAAGTTCAGCAGTCTGTGTGTTTAAAATGGAGGGAGTTTGCTGCTGATTCTTTTGACTGCTGAAAAAAATGAATTGTGTTACTATTTTTTCAGTAACTGTGCGCACACATTTCAACTGTTTTAAATATGAATGGTGATGAAAAATGATGGTTCGAACTATTTTCAGTATAGTTGCATGTGTAAAAATACAAACTGGCGACTGAATTTTAAACACTGGTTTCAAGAATGTTTTCAAAATGTGACTTAGTGACTTAGTGTAGTTTACCTAACACCTGCCTACAAATGTACTTATCAGGGGTGTTCTGGAAATCGAAAACGCAAAACGCAAGAATTCAAAAAGAGAACTGGTCTTATAATAGACCAAGTTAAGTGTGGATTTGGCACTACTAATGACGGCAATACTGCCCGCCCGAAATAACAGGTATTAATAAAGATCTTATTGATAATTTTGCTATTATACTAAGTTTGTTATCTTGTGGGAGGCCAATTGATATAAAAGCTTTTAAAGAAATTTTGAAAATAACGAGAAGCATGTATTTAATTCATTATTCATTATGGTGGTGCCTAGCACTGTTCACAAAATTTTTGTCCATGGAGCTGATGTTATTGAGTTTTTTAATTTGCCAATAGGTATCAATGTGGCTTTATGTAATTCTAATGAAACGTAACGAATAATTAAAATAAATTTCAGTGTGCTTGTCCGAAGAAGCATTGGAAGCCAACCACAAAATCGTGAAAAATCTAGACTGTACCATACGAGAAAAACGTCACGAAGAGACACTCATAAAGATTTAATGACTTATTTAATACTTTCTTCAGATCCGTTGTTGTCTTCAAGAAGGAAACCAAACACTAAAAAAATATATTTTACGCAGAAATTGTGAAATATATACTAAGAGAAAATGTTGATAAGCCAGTTAAAGATGAGGAGACAAATGTTTCGTTGAGCGGCAATATTTCTTGGGGAGAATCCAGTACTGAAGGTGATTTATTGTAATTAAAAAAGAATGTGTGTAAGTATGTAAATAAGAAAAAAAAACCTAAAAATTATTATTAAAAAACCCTCTTATACATACTTCAAATTGAATTTCAATTAAGAAGAGTTGTAATTTTTACTTTCACGCTTTTGTCAAAATCTTCTAAATTAATTTAAATAATAAATTTTTTTTCCATTTTTATAAATTTTAATTTCATTTGGCAAAACATTTGTTTAGTATATGACAAATACCATACCAAATTTAATGAGAATCGGATAACTTTTGTAAGAGTTTTAGGGTTTTTACGAAAAAGGATATATGGCAGGGCCTTGAGTCCTTGGTCCGATTTAAATGAACATTTACACACACTTTGTTAGTTGTATGTGTATCAGTATTCCCACTTTTTGTAATTTTGTAAGCATTTCAGGACACATGGGAGGTAGGCGTGTCCTTGGACCGATTTTTTTTTAAACTTGAATTTTTCTTGACTAAGGTAAATGTAACTACTGTACAAAATTTCAGAAGTCTGTGCCAACTCTTTCTATTTTTGTCCCATCGTTATATGGGATCAAAGCACTGTGCGGCGCCACTTCCTACACATCGCATCAGTCAATGGATTTATTGAGAGAACACTTCGGTGAGCACATAATTTCATAATTTCGATTGGCCACCAAGATCGTGTGAGATCGCACCGTTAGACTTTTTCCTGTGGGGATATGGTAAGTCTAAAGTTTATGCGGATAAGCCCGCTCCGATTCAGGCCTTGGAGGAAAACGTCACGCGTGTTATTTGCCAGTTAGCAGTCGAAATGCTCGAACGAATCATGGAAAATTGGACTCCACTTGATTGACATAATTTTCAAAAAAATAAATGCCAAAGAATGTTCTTACAAATGATAATAAACATTCCCCATTAAAATTTAATTTTCTGTGTTTTTTTCTTTAAAAAAGTAGGGAACCTCGAACTGGATCACGCTTTATGTTCCGAAGTCGAGTAAAATTAATTAGTTAGAAAGAGAGGCAAAATCACATGTGCACAAGAGTTTCGGTTAGTTTTTTTATTTTGCTCTTAATAAACTAATAGAAACTTTATCCAATATAGTGGTCAAAACTACCGGTCATTTAACTAGTAAAATGACTGGTAGTCTTCTTGTAGGGTGGGTATCAAATATTTTCTTTAGCCAAGTACATCATCTTTGCATGTAAATAATTTAGATTTTTGCAAAAATATAATATCAAAGTATGCTGTATGAAAAATTTCATGCATTAAAACAAAATTATAAGTTTAAGTTTACGTTCCCAATATCGTTGGGTTTAAGCTAAAAAAAAAATTAAATAATTGTTCATTTTGTCGTGATTAAAATGCCTTTCGCGTTAGTTGTATTAAACCGAAATAGATTACCGACAAACCGCGATGTGATATAAAATTTAATTTTTTTGCGCGCTCGAAACAAATATCGCAGATTCGGCCTTCCCAAATTTTTGCACAGACAGCTGTTAATGACATTGCAAGAAATAAACAAAATAAAATAAGCCGCCAAAAAGTCGTGGATCATTTCTTTTTTCTTTCTTTAGTCCTATTTTCATCCATACATGATCTAGAAACTAAATCCGCTATCATATTAGAGTTACCACAAAATTGCATTTATATATATTCCAGAGCGCCGTGTAAAATTTGCAAAAATCTTAATTATTTACATACAAAGCTGATGTACTTGGCAAAAGAAAAAATTTGATACCCATATTACCCAATTTCATTTTTTTAAAACGCGAACTAGCACGAATTTCAAAAAAAGCTGAGACCCGTATTTAATTAAATCGACTAAAGATTAAAATATGTTAATTTGGCATTTTTATTACAAACAACACCGAACAAAAAATTCAAAAACCGTTCTTTTTTACAGAATATATTTAAAAAAAGGACATGGATATTCGTCCTTGGACAAATTGTATATACTGTTGCACGCGCCTTAAAAATCCCTTTCTTATGATACCCATATTGTATATGTTGGTAAGGCAAAAGATTCTTTAATTAACAAAACATGCAAAAATAGACCTTCTTTTAAAAATGGGGACCTCACGAGAGGTTAAAGCTGGAGGCGAAATATTTTAAATGTCATCTTAAAAAAGCCAAGCTTCATTCTGAGGGGGTACATCTTGCACGAATTTCGCTTCCATATACATATGTATAATATATATGTATAATATATATTTTAACAATATAAATATATATTAAAACATGGTGAAGGGTATATAAGATTCGGCTTAGCCGAATAAAGCACTCTTTGAGGGAGTTTACACGGTGTCTATTCAGACATGTCTGACAAACACGTCTGTTTTGTTTGTTGGCGATCGGGGTAGAGAAAAAAGAGGGGTTGCCAAACAAACACGAAACGAGTTTTCATGTTTGTTTTTCTGAATTTTCATGTTTATTAGTTTGTATGTATATGGCTATTAGACAATTAGACATGAAAACAGACATGTTTGGAAAGACATCGTGAAAAGACAATAGGTTTTTGGAAGCATGTTCAAAAGGGAATGAAGAAAACAGACATGTCTGAATAGTCACCGTGTAAACTCCCTCTTACTTGTTTTATTATAAAAACTGTTTTCAACTGCGTACTTCAATTTCCATATATAATTTTCATAAAGTATGATTTTTTAAAACCATTTTTTATCTTAAAAAAAAAAACATTGTACATACAAATAAAGACGTTTATAACTTGGATTAAATTTAGAGATGCAAACACATGACTCCAGTTTTATGACAACAAGAAAAAGACAATTTTATCTTTAAAATTTATCAGATAAAAAAAAAATTTTTATTAATTCGAAGTTTCGCACCTCAAATAATGCTGAGGTACAAAATTTTTCTTTTGACATCTTTGTACTGTCTAAAGTTTCTTTAAAAACGAATTTTAATTAAATTTATTTATTTGTGTTCTAAATTAAAAACTATACTATAAATATTTATAAGTATGATAATTTTTCAATTTTAACTATGCCAATATTTCCGCCACTTCATTAAAAACAATTACAACGAACAATAAAAACCATTCCGTCTCTAAACAAATTACACTTTAGTTCACCATCAACGCCTAATTGAAATGAGTTTGGTTTTTTCTTGAACTATCAATTGAAAGTCCTAGAATCTGTCGGTCATATCAAAACAGCAATAGTGAAACTAACCCAATCCAACCAGGACAAGAGCCACAAAAAGTCAAAAGAAAAAAATTTACACTTTTTTTTGAAACCAGTGCCCATGTTCTCTAACTCCTTCGTCGAGAAACTTTCAGATTGAAATATGATAAATAAAATGAAAATGACATAAACAAACAACTGTTTTTCTCAATTACTTGCGTCTGTACCATCCTTGGCGAGTAATAGCTGTCACGTTAGGAATTTACTCGCCAATTTACAGAAAAAGTGTGTATAAAATTTTTGTAAGAAAGTTCCCGCTTTAAACTGTCAAATAAACTTACGAACGAAAACGAGATAAGAAAAAATTTTAGTGCAAAAAAATATTAAAGTTGTTGATATTAATTAGTATACATGAAATGAATTCAAATTTATTGATAACTTTTCATTCTTGACTGAGCTGGGAATTGAACCCAGGTCAGGTTGCCCTGACTCGTTTCGATTGTAACCACACAATCTCTTAAGAGGGGTTTGCCGTTTAACACTCACCGCAATTGATGACGGATGACGTCAAAAGTCAAACATGAATCTTTAAACCAAATGGTATTTTACCTTGGTAGATCGAAATTTGCTTTAAATGAATGATTACCTATTTTAATTCATGTACATGTTCTTCCTTACTTCTGTTTTTCGTACTTTTTGTCAAGAATTTTTCTTGAAATCCAAAGTCATTTTTTGTTTTTCGTGATTTTGTCTTTCTTTTTCTTGTTGACCTTTTTTAGTACAACTTGAAGGCCAAATGTAAACATATAACTCGCGCCCAATTCCCAGTTCAGGCAAGAATGAAAAATTATCAATAAATTTTAATTCATTTCATGTTGTAAAATTCCTATCTCCATAAAAATAATTTAATGAAAATTAAATTCAATGAACTTAAGATTGATTAAAATATCGAAGTTTTGGATATTTTTATTAGGCTTAAATTCATCCAATTTAATTTTCATTATATTATTTTTATTAAGGAAAAAAACATGTACATTAAAATTGATAAATAAATAATTACAGCAAGTTTCGATCTACCAAAACCATTGGTTAAAGATTGATGTTTGACTGTAGACTGGCAGGCACCGCAGTGGCGCAAACGGTAGAACGAAAAGAATTCTGATGATGGAAATGTGGTTATTCGCGAAACATGTAAATTCGACCGGAGTTCAATCCCGTGTTCAGTCAAGAATTATCAAATAAATTTTAATTCATTTTATGTTGTATATTCCTTTCTTCAATAAAAATAATTTAATGAAAATTAAATTTTATGCACTTAAGCCTAATTAAAATATCAAAAACTTCCATGTAAAACCAACAGTTCACTTAAAAATCACAATTGCTAAAAAAATATATTAGCAATTAAAAGTGCCATGCCGAATCCCTTTACCACAGTTGGGAAAGATCCGAAGCTTATATCTAAATATAGTATTTATCGCTTAATTGTATTTTACTATTTGCATATGTTTTCGTGCTATTATATAAGTTAACACCGTACCAATTACAACAACAAATATTGCACATACAACGTGCCAACAAATTTAAGAAGTTCAATAACAAAACGTGCCAACAGCAAAACTGCAGCACTAGCAATTTCAAACCATGTAACTTGAGTCCACACGAGCCGCAACATTTCATCGACTGGTCGATGGGAAAATACAAACTCAGCAACTGAGTTACACGCGCAACCACAAGTAAATTAATTGATGGGAAATTGCGGGATCGGCAAATTATTTTAAGAAAGTACGCTTCATTATAAGAAAAAATTGTAAAGTCTTTGCAGTCAGTTTTGGAATTTAAATTAATAAAGAACATTACTATTAATCCGTCTGATTAATAGTAATAAAAAAAAAATATTTTTTTAATAAAAATTAAATACCGAATTTTAATTGGCGCCCGAGCAGGGACCCTAGAAAAAGAAGGGTCCTTTGTCGTAAAGTAACAGGTGTGATAGATCGCGGAAATAGTGCGCCCTAGTAGTCTCTAAGAAGACAAAAGGGAGGTCCTCTTAAGGATCAGCGGCCGCGATATTAAAAATAAGGATATTAAAAAATAGCGAAAATAAAAAAAAGGATATTAAAAAATAAGGATAATAAAAATAAAAAGTGTTAAAGTATAAGATATAAAAATATAAAGATATTAAAAAATAAAAATACAAAACTGTAAAAATATAAGATATAAAAATATTAAAAAATAAAGTTATTAAAATATAAAAAATACAAAAGTGCAAAAATATGAAAATCAAAAATATATTAAAATATAAAAATACAAGAATATAAAAATATAAGAACATAAAAATACAAAATATAAAAATATGAAAATATAAAAAGACAGAATATAAAAAGAATGGAACAATTAGAAATAAGTGAACGTTGAATAAAATTTAAAAGTTAGTAAACACAAAATTTAAAGGATTAAAAGTAAAATAAAAAATAAACAAAGTAAATAATGAATATGAAAATTTTTTTTATATAAGTGAGCAGAAAATACTAATAACCAAATTAAGGATTAAAAAAAAAAAAAAAAAATTTTTAAATGATCGTGCAAAATGTTTTTTAATTAAAACAAATAAGTGAACAGTAACAGGAATATTTTTTAAAAAACATTTTTAAACTAAGATTTTTATGATACCAACTGCAATGTGAAAGGAAAACCAAGAACTAATAATTCTAGAAAGTGAACAATAAACAAAAAACAACTAAAGGAAAATTAATGTTTCTTAAATAAACTGGAAAATACGTTACAACCGAAAATAAAAGAAACTAAAGAAACTCCAGCAATCAACATATTCAACAAACCAACAGGAAAAGATGTCAACATTTGTGCAGATATTTATGTAAGAAATAGTTTTAAGTACTTATAAGAAACTAAAACATCCTCAATAAAATAAAAGATTTTCTTTCTAAATTTTAATAAAATCAAATTTATAACTTTGACAAGCCATCTCATTTTAAAATAAAGGTATATTCGGAATCTTTTAGCGAATAATCTTAGAAAAGTTTTCCTAATAATATTGAATTCATACATTGCAATTTTAACTCAAAAGTTTATTCGAATTTTCCGGGAAAGATTAAAAAAAAAAAAAAAAAAAAAAATTTTTTTTCTCTTCATTAATACTTAATTATAATATTTAAAAATTCCAAGCGAAATGCCAGACGAGACAATAGAAGAACTTACTGAAAGGCTGAACAGATCTTTGAACATGTCACCAAATAATTCGACAGTTAGGGCAGATATTCCGCAGGGATTAAATGACACACAAAAAAGGCAAATAAGGGAAATAGTGAATGAGGTTTTAGGCACGCGACAAGATCCTATAGTCAATGAAGAAATAGATCAACCTATTGGTAATATTTCAAGGCTAGAAGAAGTGGAAAAAATTCCCGACATCGTAAGGTCATTAAGAGATTTTTCGGGGCAACCGGGAGAATTCAGTTCCTGGCGGAAGTCCGTTGATAGGGTAATGGAGCTTTTCAAATCCCTTCAAGGGACAGGGAGATACTATGCAATATTGCATACAATTAGAACAAAAATAATAGGAGACGCGGATACCGCGTTAGAATATTATCGAACACCATTAGATTGGGGCAGAATAAAAAAATGCCTCATGATGCACTACTCTGACAAGAGAGACATTGGTACATTAGAGTACCAAATGACTACACTTTGTCAGGGTGGTAGATCGATAACAGCTTTTTACCAAGCGGTCTACCAACATCTTTCTCTAATATTAGATAAATTTGCTTGTCTAGATATTGATGAGGGCAGCTTGAGAATAATGACGAACACTTACAGGGATAAGGCCCTGGATACTTTCGTGAGGGGTCTAAATGGAGACCTACCTCGTTTACTGAGCGTTCGCGAACCGACATCTCTTCCTCAAGCACTACATATCTGCTTAAAATTAGATAATATGACGTTCCGCATGAACCATGCACATGGACAGATATCTAGAAATAGGGATAGAATCGGTGCAAGTTATCCATCCTCAGGAGGCGGACGGAAGTTTTATCCTGAGCTAGCACACGTAGGTGGTACAGAGTGGCAAGTTAGGCCACAATTACTACCTCGAAACCCTATACCAAATTTTAATAGAAATCCGCCCATTCAGACGGCCCCAAACTACGGGTTTAGGCCCCAGAATAATCAATGGAACCAAAATGGGTTCAGGCCACAACACCCAAATTTTAGCTTTCAGAGACCAATTACCCAACATCAAAACCAAAATCCAGGGTACCAAAGGCCAACGCCGAGAGTCGAACCAATGGATATCGATCGATCTATCCAATCCAAACAAGTCAATTACACGAATAGGTCACAAGCCTATCAACAACCCAAGAGACCGGCGGGATCATCCTTCCAAGGACCAGTCAACAAATTTCAAAGGAACTTCCATGTTGTGACTGAAGGCGAAGCAACCCAGGAAATTAATCAAGCTTCACAATATCATGAATACGGTCCTGAAGAAGGCGCAGTTGGTGGAGTAACGGCCACGGATGAATATTATAGGGAATTTGACAATAGTGGGATTGATGCAATAGACCTTACACCCATCACATATGAAACTGGAAACAATGATCCTTTGGCGACAGAGAATTTGTCGGAAGATCCATTAAACGACCTTAATTTTTTTGGTTAAATAGTTCCTCGCTACCATATTTTCGGATTATGACGAGGAACGGACAAAGTCTTAGAATATTATTAGATACAGGTAGTAACAAAAATTATATTAAGCCTAGTCTAGTTAGATACCCTAGAATTAATCAGGAAGCATTCAGTGCAAAATCTGTTGCAGGGAATGTGGAGATAACTCATCATACGTTTTTAAATTTATTTGGTATCAATGATATTCCAATGAAGTTTTTCATGTTGCCAGGACTAAGAACTTTTGATGGAATATTGGGAAATGATAGCATAAAAGAACTCTCCGCTGTAATATATACTTCAGGGAACTTTTTTACGGTAGGATCGGGAATAAAAATACCAATATTCCAATACACTTCTCAAGATGTTAACAATATAGAAATTAGAATAGAACACCTCTCAAGAAATCAAAAGACTTCTCTCGAAAATATTGTGGGCCGCCACAGGGATTTATTTGCAGACCCAGATGAACGCCTCACCTATACAACAGAGGTTGTAGGTGACATTCGTACATCAACTGATGTACCAACGTATACCAGGAATTATCCTTATCCAATGGCTATGAAGGGTATTGTCGAGGATGAAATTAATAAATTATTGGCGGATGGGATAATAAGACCATCACGTTCCCCCTATAATTCACCTATTTGGATTGTTCCAAAGAAACAAGATGCTTCTGGAACACAAAAATATCGATTAGTCATAGACTTTAGGAAATTGAATTCCATCACAATACCTGACAGATACCCTATTCCCGAAATTAACGAGGTATTGGCTCAACTTGGAGGCAACCAATATTTTACGGTAATAGATTTAAAGAGTGGGTTCCATCAGATACCACTGAAGGAGGAAGACATAGATAAAACGGCCTTCTCCGTTACTAACGGTAAATATGAGTTTACACGACTCCCCTTTGGCCTGAAAAATGCTCCTGCGATATTTCAGAGGGCATTAGATGATATCCTTAGGGAACATATTGGCAAGATTTGCTACGTCTATATAGACGATATAATCATTTTTAGCAAAGATGAAAAGTCCCATCTAGAACACCTAAATAAGGTTTTTGAAACACTTAATGCCGCCAATATGAAAGTACAATTGGACAAGTGCGAATTCTTTAGAAAAGAAGTAGAATTCTTGGGATTCATCGTTTCAAATAAGGGAGTCAAAGCTAATCCAAAAAAAGTTGAATCCATAATAAATTTTCCATACCCCACTACATTGTAGGAACTTTGCTCCTTTCTCGGTCTTTCGGGATATTATAGGAGGTTCATAAAAGGCTATGCTGATTTAGCAAACCCCTTAACTAGGCTACTACGGGGAGATGGGGGAAATATTTCCAAATCCGAATCGAGCCGTAGAAAAATTAATATGGATGCCGAGGCTAGGAATGCAATAGATTCATTAAAGAATGCCCTGATATCACGTGAGGTTATTCTTGCATACCCAGACTTCAAGAAGGAGTTCCAATTGACAACCGATGCCTCAAATGTAGCCCTTGGTGCTGTACTTAGCCAAGACGACCGGCAAATAGCATTTATATCCAGGATTTTATCAGAGGCGGAAGAAAATTATGCCGCTAATGAGAAAGAAATGCTGGCTATAATTTGAGCACTTGGGAATCTACGAAACTATTTGTATGGAACTGCCAAGGTCATTATTTACACGGATCACCAACCACTAACGTTTGCACTTAGCGCGAAAAACAACAATAGCAAAATGAAAAGATGGAAGGCTATATTAGAGGAGTACAACTACGAGATGAAATATAAACCCGGAAAGAGCAACGTGGTAGCAGATGCACTTTCTAGGCCACCAACAACAAACGTTAATTCCTTAACGGGCACAGTTCATAGTAGTGATAGCTCTCCGCAAGATCTTATACCGAGTGTAGAAGTCCCGATAAACGCATTTAAGAACCAAATCTTTCTTAACATAGGCGAACCATCTAATTACCAATTTAAAGTCATATTTCCAGGATACAACAGACACATTTTCACGGAATCTGATTACGACTCAAAGAAACTAATATCAATTTTAAAAGAAAATTTAAATCCTTCCGTTGTAAATTGTATAAAAACACCAGAATTCATAATGGGGAGGATTCAGGAAATATATCTTAATCATTTTAGCTCTTATAAGGTACGTTTTACACAAAATTTTGTGGAAGATATTATATCGGAATCTGATCAGGAAACATTAATTATAGAAACTCATAGCCGCGCACATAGGAACGCAGTTGAAAACAGATCCCAGATATTAGAAAAAGCCTATTTTCCTAGTATGTTCTCCAAAATTAAGAGATTATTAAAACTTTGCTCAATATGCAAGAAAAACAAATACGAAAGGCATCCTAACCAACCAAAATTAAATGCTACACCGATACCAAGCTATCCTGGTCAAGTCATTCACATTGACATTTTTACAACCGATAAAAAAATAGTTCTAACAGCACTCGATAAATTTTCAAAGTATGTACAGACCAAAATTTTACAGGGAAAATCGATAGAAGATATTAGAAGACCGTTAAGGGATATTCTTTTCTCTTACGGAATCCCCAAAACCGTTGTCATGGATAACGAGAAATCCTTAAATTCTGCTTCAATTCTCTTTATGATGAAAGATGAACTAGGAATAGAAGTATTCACAACACCACCCTATAGAAGCGAGGCCAACGGACAAATCGAAAGATTTCATTCAACCCTAGCCGAGATCATGAGATGTCTGAAGGACGAGGGTGTTTGTAGGGATTTTGAAGAGCTTCTAGAGCGTTCAGTTAACGAATATAATCATTCCATTCACACAACAATAGGAAAACGGCCTGTAGATATATTTTTTGGAAGAACGGTAGACTTTTCACCAGGTAGTTACGAACGAACAAGGGAGGACAACATGACAAGACTGAAAAAGAAACAGGAAAAAGATTTAGAATACCACAACAAGAACAAAAATGAGATAAAACAATACATACCAGGACAGGAAATTTTCGTAAGGGTAAACAAAAGACTTGGTAGTAAATTGACTGAAAGATTTAAACGGGAATTAGTAAAGGAAAACCGACACACAACAATAGTTACAGAAAGCGGGAGAGTAATACACAAAAAACACATAAGAAACTAAATTTTAAAAAACCTTGTTACAGGCTTACTTGGATGTTCACATTTTCTGTGGGTGAGTTCCAGATAATGGAGTACACAAATTCCAGACTCGTTGTAATTAATACAGGTTCAGCAAGAATTCAAACAGGCGTATTCAAACTTATCCACACAATTGACTTGGAGAAATACGAAGACCTTATAAAAAACTTGGAAAGTGGCATTGACTTTAATAAGAATACTGACAACCAACTTTTACCCTACCTATCCTATTCCATATCCCAAATGAAATCCTGTTTATCCAGATTAAAATCCAAGACAAAGACGAAAAGGTCGCTGGACTTTATTGGCAGCGCTTGGAAACGGTTGGCCAGCAATCCGGACCACCAAGACTTTGAAATAATAGAAAATAAAATGAATAATGTTTTAAAAAATAACAATTATCAAATTGTAATTAATCAATTAACAATAGAAAAAATTAACAAACTGTCAAATGTGACCAACAACATTTCTAAATTGGTAGAGAATAAATTTAACGAGGAAAAATTGTTAGACTTCAAGTATAAATTGGAAATTGTTAAAGACGAGTTATCTAATATAGAATATGCAATCCATTGGGCTAAAGCAAATATTGTTAATTCATTTATCTTTTCTAATATCGAAATTGATGTTTTGAGAGACATTTTTTATAACGACAATATTCCATTTGGAAATATAGATGAATTGCTGAATTTTTCTAAGATTAAAATTGCATCAAATGATAAAGAAATTGTCTACATAGTAAATATTCCGACAACGAGTAATGAAAATTGTGATAATTTTTCGATTAGACCTGTAAAAAGAAATAATATTGTAATTAAGACAAATTTTAAAACCATTTTGAAATGTTATGATAAAATATTTGGTATTAAGAATGACTGCAAAAACTATAATAAACTAAGTATTTGTGAAACAGATAATATTATAGACATAAGTGAAACGGATTGCATCCCAAACCTTTTGAAGAGTAAACCATTTCGCTGCACAACAACAAATAATGAGCATGTGGCACAGGTAGAGAAAATAGATGAAAGCATGGTACTACTGAACGAATTCGAAGGACAAGTCGAAATAGACAACTCAACAATAAACTTAAACGGCACTTTTATAATTCACCACCTAAATTCTACGGTACGAATTGGAAACAAAACTTATTTAACAACACAAGCTACCCTTACAAAGCCATTACCTGCATTGTTACAACCAGGTAACATAAGTTTCCAGGAACGAGTAATAACGCTGGAAAGAATGGAGGCTGTAAACGTCAACAATTCTCACTTAATCGAAAAATTACAAGTGGAGAATAAAATCAACCTATTCACTAATTTTGGATTAATAATAGCCATATCAGTACTGGTCACCATTGTCTGCATAATGAAAAGAAACAAAAAGGTAGTTACTGAAACAGAGAATAAACCAGTTGAGAAAGTCAACCAGTCACCGAAAGAAGGAGGAAAAGAAGACACTGTAGTGGAGGCTAATTTATGCGCTAATCCGGAAGTTTCCTTAGCATTATCATCTAAAAAGAATTCATAACCTTCCGTTTTTTTAGTAAATCATACGAGGACGTATGAACTGAAAGGGGGAGGAGTTAACACCGTACCAATTACAACAACAAATATTGCACATACAACGTGCCAACAAATTTAAGAAGTTCAATAACAAAACGTGCCAACAGCAAAACTGCAGCACTAGCAATTTCAAACCATGTAACTTGAGTCCACACGAGCCGCAACATTTCATCGACTGGTCGATGGGAAAATACAAACTCAGCAACTGAGTTACACGCGCAACCACAAGTAAATTAATTGATGGGAAATTGCGGGATAGGCAAATTATTTTAAGAAAGTAGGTTTCATTATAAGAAAAAATTGTAAAGTCTTTGCAGTCAGTTTTGGAATTTAAATTATTAATCCGTCTGATTAATAGTAATAAAAAAAAAATGATTTTTTTAATAAAAATTAAATACCGAATTTTAATTTATATATTGAAAATTTAATTAATATTTAGCGTTTTTTTAAACTTATTTCACAGAATTATATATCGACGTCTTTAGGGAGAAACTTACCATTTACTATGTATTTTTAATAAAAATTTATATATTGGTATCTGACCTGATTTTTCCGAGTTTTACAGCAAATATGTTCTACTAAACCTTTCCGATCTTTTGGTATAAAAGGCATGTCCATAGGTCGTGTAACAGCTCTAAAAATTTTCAGCCCATTTTTGGAACATTGTGTTCATTACTAGCCTCGTTAGTTATGGTTTTGGGCGTACTAAAGTGTTTTCCGAAAATGGGTTTTATATGGGGCATATGGTGAATGATGCACCGATCTAACCGAAATTTAGAAGTATGATTTTTAGTCATATAAAACGAATTTGTGAAAACTTAAAAGATAATGTTTCAAGTTTGGGTTTATAACTCTTTTCCTAATTAACCGATTGTGCTGGATTTCAATACCAAACTGCTTAGGTGAACTAGAAAGAGTTTGACACCAAACTTGCTCTTTGCTGTTGAGTCTTTTGAAATTGAGCGTGTTTTCAACAGCCGAACATGGGTAAATCGACTAAAAAATAGTCAAGGATCCAGAAAATATATCGGGTATTAGAGGAATATTAAAAAAGTTGCACACGGAATAACAAACTAAATATACACCTATTCACTGCTAGTAGTGGTGGAGGGTACAAAAAGAGATCGATTTTAATTTAATTGTAGTTAAAATTAAGTTTAATTTTTTTATTCATTATTATTTTGTGTTGCTGATATAAATATTTTTGTATTTAATATATATGTTGTTACGAAAGTAACTTTAGTTAAGAATAAGTTTAGTTTATTAGTAATTTTATTAGTTTAAAATGTTATTGTATAAGTTTCGCATATTTTTAATGTAAACCCACTGTAAAGAATTTTCTAGTACAAATGTAATGTTATGATTGTTATAGATAAATGTATAACATACTAGTGTTGAGATTATCTTTCACCCATAAAGTATGCTTTAGTTTATTGATGTATAAATCAATTTTAATTTAGCCACAGTGTTAATGCATAATGATATTCGCCCAGAAATGTCGAAAATGTTACAGATATTTCGCCGAGTAGGATGATCTAGAGACATCTAGATGTCAGCGAACGGAGTATAAATACTCGGGAAGGTTGGCATCGATAATCAGTATTAGTGCGATTATTTAAGTGTGCACATCGGAATTATAAGTGGTATAATTGACTAAGTTTTAAATAAAGTGGCGTGAATAGTTTATAGTAAAGCTATAAAGTAAAGTGTTTTATTTATTTTATTAAAGTTGCAATAAAAGAACTCAGGAGGTTTATTATAAAGGAAATAAACCAAAAACGTTATTGAAAAGGCAGTAACGTAACAATTGGTGTCAGAAGTGGGATTGCATAAATAAAATATATTAGACAAATAAAATATTAAAAAAAAAATAGACAGCAATGAAATTTGAAGAACTTAAAGTGGACCAGCTCAAGAAAGAGTTGAGCAAGTTAGATCTACCAACTGCAGGAAATAAAGCAGAGCTGCAGAAGAGGTTAATAGATGAATTCGAACGATGCAATATTGACATTGGTAGCCACGAATTCGAGGATAAAGAAGAAATAGAGGTATGTACTCGTGCAGTTGCAAGTAGTATGGATTTAAATACAATGTTTGCCGCTATGATGGAGCAAATGAAGAACATATCTGAAGATAATTCCAGAAGCATGGTGATGATGGTAAAAGAAAGTTCGAATGAAACTTCTAGAAAAATGGATGAAAATTCCAGAGCTATTCTTGATGAAACTTCTAGAAAAATGGACGATAATTCCTGAAGCATGGTAATGATGATAAAAGAAAATTCGACCGATATTCTGGCTGAAATGCAAGAAAATTCTAGAATTACAAATGAGAAACTTCAAGAGATTTCCAGTGAAATAAATAAAAGGGTAAATGAAATGGAAATACAATTTAACCATAAGCTGTCTGATGTAAAAACTCAAGTCTCGGATGTGAAAAATCAAGTCTCGGATGTGAAAACACAAGTCACGGATGTAATAACACAAGTCACGGTTTTTGATGGAAAACTACACCATCTGGAAGCAAGAGTTAATAACATTCAATGCCAGGAGGCAGCGGTGCGGGTTATACCAGAAGTTTCTAGCAGAGTAAAGGCCCCTTGTTTTGATGGTAGTGTTCCATTTAATGTTTTTAAGTTACAGTTTGATACAGTTGCTAACAGAAATGCATGGAACAGTGATGAAAAGGCCATAGAGTTAATTCTTGCACTAAAGGGGACTGCAGCGTAAATATGGTGGCGACCACAAAAAGGAAATCTACAAAATGGAATTACGTGGTAGAATCCAAAAGACTAATGAGACATTACAGGACTTTGCACTGGAGATTAAGTGGTTGGTGCAGCTTACCTATCCTGGTGAGAGTCATTCATTCTTGGATCACTTCAAAACTGAGGCATTTGTAAACGATATTCGGGATGCAGATATAAAAATTGCGGTATGTACGTCACAAAAGTCTACCTTTGCAGAGACTGTTTCATTTGCCCTAGCCCAGAAAACCGCTAGAATTATTTCAAGACCACAAGTAGGCAAGGTGCGAATGTGACCACCAAAGGTGAAAGGGATATTGTGCAGGATCTAAAAGAGGCAGTTATGGAAGCTCTAAGCGAGAAGCAAAGTAAAACTAAAGTAAAATGCTATAACTGCGGAAAGATTGGTCACATGCAGAGTAACTGTAAAGCACAAAAGAAACGTTCAATATCTGCTTCACCGTCCAGAAACAACCAGCGGGCTAACCACCACTCACCGCAGGAGTCACCGTTAAACTAAAAAGAGCTAGCACTGCGGGGCATCTAAGGGCCCCACAATCTCCATCTCAGTAATGCAACAGAATAACAGAAATCTTACTGCTTGTGGCTATATAAACGGTCAAAAACGGATTCTGACTGTGGACACTGGGGCATCTCATTCAATAATTAGGCCTGATTTAATACAACAGTCCATCGAACCACTATGTGGTGTAAGTCTGCGAACAGCTACGGGGGAGCCTGCCACTGTATATGGGAAAGTAAAAGCTAAATTATGTATGGCCAACACATGCGCCCACCATGTGTTCATTGTTGCTGATATTGTAGATGAAGTAATCCTTGGCTCAGATTTTATGATTGGACAAGGTATTCAACTGGATGTGGGTCAACAAATTATGACTTGTGTAGTGAGTGAAGGGTGGCAGGATCGCCATGTAGTGTATGGTGCAAGGTGTGTTGGTGTATAGTCCCTATAACCCTTATTTATTTTAAATAGCTGTTAGGGTACCAGCTGATTCACAAGGCGTTCAAAGGAACTGCCGAATTATGAGCCTTTCAATTAAAACTAGGCAAGTTACTGCCGGATTAAGTAGTTAATTTCAAGTCTAATTTATTTTCAATTTTACTGGTGCTTATATACTATACATGAGATTTTAACTTAACCGTTCTAACTTAGTTTAATTATTTACATTTCTCTATTTGTCTTTGTCGGTCATATGGAGATATCAATAGATTGTATCAATAACAAGCCCTCACGACCAGTCTCGCCAATCGGAATGTTGGACGTTGGAATGTACTCAATTTACACTCAATTTTAATGTCATTCACTTACATTCCGATTGTCGTCATTTGTTTATACCGTTATTTGATATTTAAAATACCCTACTCTATATAAGTTGGTAGTGTTGGTTTTAGAGTAGTTTAAGGGTATGCGGTGGCGACTTATGAGGTACGTAATGTTGAAATTTCCCTTGATGTTGGATACGATATCAAGGCACATGTAAGACAGTTACTCGCCCTTGAACGTGAAAATTGCCACCTAAGTCAGAAACCATTGTATGGGCGAGAATGGAGGGAGATTGTGAGGACAACAACAGATTATGGGTGGTAGAGCCAACAGCAATTACAGGTGATATAGTAACAGCGAATGCCCTCGTTAAAACCAGCAACAGCTTAGTTCCTGTAAGAGTTTTAAATTTGTCCAACAGCGAAAAGGTCCTTACGCAGAATTTTAAGATTGGACAATGTGCTTCAACGGAGGCAATAATAAGTGGCGAGAACCATCCAGACGCAGCTAAAAAGAGTACCAAGGACCAGGAACTACTAGAGGAACATGTGCGGAAATGGACGGGATATCTAAGGCCGCCCGAGAGAAATAAGGCAAGACAGTTGCTAAAGATATATGCCTTTATATTTGCGTCAAAAGGTTAAAACCAGGGCAGAACGTCAATCGTGAAACACGAAATTAACACCGGCGACGCTAAGCCAATTAAACAGGCCCCAAGAAGCATTCCTCTAGAAAAACGAAATGAAGTTAGAGACCTGGTAAATGAAAGGGAACAGGATGGCATAATAAAACCATCATCAAGTCCCTGGAGTTCACCGGTGGTTTTGGTAAAAAAGAAAGATGGAAGTACTAGACTTTGCGTAGACTACAGAAAACTTAATGACGTCACCAAGAAGGACAGTTATTCATTGCCTAGGATTGATGACACCTTGGACACGTTAGCTGGAACAGAATGGCTCTCCACATTGGACTTGCAGAGCGGTTATTGGCAAGTAGAAATCGCAGACAAGGATAAAGAGAAAATTGCTTTTAGTGCAAGTGATGGCTTATGGCAGTTTAATGTAATGCCATTTGGGCTCTGTAATGCTCCAGCTACATTCGAGCGTTTGATGGAACAGGTGTTGAAAGGTCTCCACCGAAAGACATGTTTGGTGTACCTTGATGACATAATTGTCATGGGAAAAACATTTGATGAGGTGTTAAATCGTATATCTACAGCCGGACTCAAGTTAAGTGTTAAGAAATGTTCACTGTTCCAGAAGGAAGTAAAATAATTAGGGCATCGTGTAACATCTGATGGCATTTCAACAGACGAAGAGAAAATACGAGCAATCATGGAGTGGCCTCGCCCTCAAAATCTACATGAGTTACGCAGCTTTCTGGGCTTATGTACATACTACAGGCGTTTTGTACCGAATTTTGCCAATATTGCTGCCAGTTTGCATGAATTGACCAAAAAAGCACAGGTATATAACTGGGGTGAAGCACAGGAACAAGCATTTCAGAAGCTTAAAGAATTATTGTGCACAGCACCAATTTTGGCTTATCCAATCGCGGGAAAGAAATTTGTACTGGATACCGATGCAAGCGGATTTGGAATCGGAGGTGTGCTGTCCCAAGTGGTCAATGGTGTAGAGAAAGTTGTAGGCTATTACAGTCGAATACTTTCGAAGCCTGAGAGAAATTACTGCGTAACTCGGCGAGAGCTTCTGGCAGTACTAGAGTGCATAAAGCATTTCCACAAATACTTGTATGGTCATCATTTTGATTTAAGAACAGACCATTCTGCACTCAGGTGGTTGCTACAATTCAAAAATCCGGAGGGCCAGATAGCTCATTGGATTGAGCGCCTTCAGATTTTGGCATTGAACATAGAAAATGTGGAAAACATGGCAATGCGGATGCTCTGTCTAGGCGACCCTGTAAAACTTCTGTGATGCTCGTCTATTGCAGATAGAGTCCCAAGAAGACTGGTCAATGGCGCAGAAAAATGACCCAATTTTAGCAAAAATTCTGAAAGCCAAGGAAGAGGGCAGAAGACCCACTCGAAACGAAATTACGCCAGAAAGCCCATTGATGAAAGCATACTGGGCTCTGTGGAATAGCCTTCAAGTAGTAAATGGCTGCTTATACCGTACGTGGGAAAGCACTGATGGAAAATCAGTTAAAAACCTTATCGTAGTGCCATCAGTGAAAGTAAAAGAAGTTCTGAGGGAATTTCATAACGGTCCAAGTGGTGGTCATCTTGGTGTGACAAAGACGTTAGAAAAATTAAAACAACGGTTCTATTGGGTTGGCTGTCAACAAGCCGTAACTGAATGGATAACCAATTGCGCACAATGCATGGCCGCCAAAGGTCCAGTAAGGAGATGTCGCGGGCCGCTACAACAGTACCATTCTGGTGCCCCGTTCGAAAGAATTGCAATGGTTATAGCTGGGCCTTTTCCTGTTAGTAATGTCGGCAACAAATATGTGCTAGTAGTCATTGATTACTTTAGTAAATGGCCAAGGGTATATGCCATCCCAAACCAAGAAGCTAGGACGGTTGTGGACGTCTTTGTGAACAATTGGGTGTGCCACTATGGAGTTGCATTGGAATTACATTCTGACCAGGGCAGAAATTTTGAATCTGCTATATTTAAAGAAATGTGTGAATTGTACGGAATAAAGAAAACAAGAACAACCCCATTGCATCCGCAATCTGACGGCATGGTTGAAAGATTTAACCGTACATTAGAGGAACATTTGCGAAAAGTAGTTAGCACACAACAAAAAGAGCACATTTCAAAATTCCTGTTGGCGTATAGATCAGCCGTTCACGACTCCACCTCAAAATTGTATTTGGAACAGAGCTCAGACTACCAGGAGATCTAGTTGGAGGGCCAGTTGGTTTTGCTTTTTAATCCCCAACGAAAGAAAGGATTAACTCCCAAACTACAGACACATTGGGATGGGCCATACAAGGTGATAAAGAAATTAAATGACGTTGTATATCGAATACAGAAACACAAAAGTCCAAGGGCAAAAATGAAAGTTGTTCATTTGGAATGATTAGCCCCTTATGGAAGAGGTGATTCTGAGCCTATTCGGGACGAACAGGCTTAAGTGGGGGGCAGTGTTATGAAAGTAACTTTAGTTAAGAAAAGTTTAGTTTATTAGTAATTTTATTAGTTTAAAATGTTATTGTATAAGTTTCGCATATTTTTAATGTAAACCCACTGTACAGAATTTTCTAGTACAAATGTAATGTTATGATTGTTATAGATAACTGTATAACATAATAGTGTTAAGATTATCTTTAACCCATAAAGTATGCTTTAGTTTATTGATGTATAAATCAATTTAAATTCAGCCACAGTGTTAATGCATAATGATATTCGCTGTAAGATAATAAAATCTCGATTCGCCCAGAAATGTCGAAAATGTTACAGACATTTCGCCGAGTAGAATGATCTAGAGACATCTAGATGTCAGCGAACAGAGTATAAATACTCGCGAAGTTTGGCATCGATAATCAGTATTAGTGCGATTATTAAAGTGTGTACATCGCAATTATAAGTGGTATAATTGACTAAGTTTTAAATAAAGTGGAGTGAATAGTTTATAGTACAGCTATAAAGTAAAGTGTTTTATTTATTTTATTAAAGTTGCAATAAAAGAACTCAGGAGGTTTATTATAAAGGAAATAAACCAAAAAAGTTATTGAAAAGGCAGTAACGTAACAATATATATATATATATATATATATATATATATATATATATATATGTGTGTGTGTATATAAATATATATACTAGCTTAACCCTGTGCGCTTCGGTACCCTCTTTAAAATAAAGTATGTAATTTGTTTTAAATACAGATTTCGTGCATTGCTTACGAAGTTATTTGTACAAAGTTTGAAAACTCTTACTGTTATTTATAACCAAGCTATTTGTTCCAAATTTGTAAATTGTAGCTGTAACCGGTCCAGAAATCTAGTTTGTGCCACGCCCACTTCTCCAATCCCGTACATTTCTTACAGATGCTGTCTGTATATTGATAAGCATTCTAATTGTTCCAAATTTAGGCAATTTTACACTTAGCTTTCTTCAGATATACGGGACTCTATTTTGTGCTACGCCCATTTATCTAATTGCGCCCACATTTTGTCGGATATTGTGTATTGATAACCAAGATGTTTGTACCTATTTTGGAAACTGTGTCTCTTATCGTTCCCCAGATATACATAAATCTATAATGTTTTTGTATGGTAGATGCCACGCCCACCAAATCTATAAGTGGTCTTAAACTAATGTTGTAAACCATATTAGCAACCGTAAAGTATATTTTGTTATTTGTAATGAAATTTATGTTGTGTGCATATTTAGTTTCTAATTATTATTATTATTTTTTTTTTAATCTTAAATATTGAATTCATTTATAATTAGTTTTCTATATGTTAAGGATATTTGTAGGAAACTGTGTAGCGAGTTAAAGTTTTTGTCATTTAATAATGAATTGACTTCAGACGCACTTAATTGTGCCTTGCCAAAATATTTTCTTCTGTGTTGTTTATATATTGGACAGACCCCAATAAGATGAAATGTGTTTTCTGTTGCATCCAAATTGCATAAGGTACAGATGCCCACCGTATTTTGCCGGAAACATCTTGCATTAATGTCCAGTTAACCTCCTCTTGATTTTATTAATATTCCAGTAGCATGTGACGGAAAGTCAGTATACAAGTGCGCAACGTTGTGATTGAGATTGGAGTATAGATCAAGAGATTGAGAGTTTTTTTTTACGTATTCTTCGCTTTCTTTGATCATAAGCAGGTTTAAAATTTGTTTCCATTGTAAAGATAGTGGTCCATCTGGAGTGGGATTAAATTTTATTTGTTGGCATGGTTCAGACCATTTTTTGCCCAGAATATGTTTAAGTTTATAACTGTTTTTGCCAGTATATTATGTAACCTACCGGAATACATGTTTAATACTTTATTTGTGTACGAAAAGTGTAGTTTTAGTGTGGTTGTGAATAGGGAGTGGATACCGGTTTCAATGTGAACCATGTAGTTGGGTGTCGTTTCCGGTAAGTGCAACATTTTTTTGATAAAGAAATCTGAGTAATTTCTCCACTTCCTCAAATTTTTGAAATCCCCATACTTGGGCAGCATAGCACATAATTGATCTAATTGCAGCGTAGAAAATTCGAAGCTTGTTTTGGCTAGATATTTGAGGATTTTTTTATGTATTTAGACCATGTTGAAACAATTGCAAGTTTAGAAGTAGCTAGTTTGCTTATTAAATGTTTTGTAAATGATAGATTATAAGAGATATCAACCCCAAGGTACTTATAGTTATTAACAGTCTCTATATTATCAACGCCAAAGTACCAACTTAGCCTAGACGAAATTCTGGTTTCAGAATGGAATATCATGATTTTTGAGATTTATATTTAAGCACCAAGTAAGACAGTTTTTATGTAGAACGTTAATCATCATTTGTAAATCAGACGGCGATTCTGCGAGTAAGACAATATCACCTGCATACAGTAGCACTTTTATATTTTTATTAGCCACGTTGACAACGCCAGGCAACACGTCTGGTAAGTCGTTTACATACAGAGAGAACAATATTTGACTGAGAATACAACCTTGCTTTACGCCTATTTCAACAGCAAACGGTTCCGAGAGGTAATCTCCCTTCCATATGCGGCTTTCGTTGTTGTCGTATGTACATTGTAAAATTCTTATTATCTTTTATGATAGCCCGAAGCAAGAGAGTTTATAAAAGAGACTGTTTCTCGGTATTGAAACAAAGGCGCAGAAAAAGTCCACGAAGAAAGCGTATGCCTTTTTACCATTAAATTCATTTGTCTTAAATATGTTTAACAAATTGAATATGTATATTGTCAACTGTTGAGAAATTTTTTCTAAATCCTGCTTGATATTCATTTAGTATATTGTTGCTGTCTACCCAGGCTGTTATTCGGTTAAGTGGAATTAAAAATTTTGCATAATGTATCTATTAACGATAGTCCACGATAGTTTGTTGCAGCAGATGGATTGTGGGTCAACAAATTATGACTTGTGTAGTGAGTGAAGGGTGGCAGGATCGCCATGTAGTGTATGGTGCAAGGTGTGTTGGTGTATAGTCCCTATAACCCTTATTTATTTTAAATAGCTGTTAGGGTACCAGCTGATTCACAAGGCGTTCAAAGGAACTGCCGAATTATGAGCCTTTCAATTAAAACTAGGCAAGTTACTGCCGGATTAAGTAGTTAATTTCAAGTCTAATTTATTTTCAATTTTACTGGTGCTTATATACTATACATGAGATTTTAACTTAACCGTTCTAACTTAGTTTAATTATTTACATTTCTCTATTTGTCTTTGTCGGTCATATGGAGATATCAATAGATTGTATCAATAACAAGCCCTCACGACCAGTCTCGCCAATCGGAATGTTGGACGTTGGAATGTACTCAATTTACACTCAATTTTAATGTCATTCACTTACATTCCGATTGTCGTCATTTGTTTATACCGTTATTTGATATTTAAAATACCCTACTCTATATAAGTTGGTAGTGTTGGTTTTAGAGTAGTTTAAGGGTATGCGGTGGCGACTTATGAGGTACGTAATGTTGAAATTCCCCTTGATGTTGGATACGATATCAAGGCACATGTAAGACAGTTACTCGCCCTTGAACGTGAAAATTGCCACCTAAGTCAGAAACCATTGTATGGGCGAGAATGGAGGGAGATTGTGAGGACAACAACAGATTATGGGTGGTAGAGCCAACAGCAATTACAGGTGATATAGTAACAGCGAATGCCCTCGTTAAAACCAGCAACAGCTTAGTTCCTGTAAGAGTTTTAAATTTGTCCAACAGCGAAAAGGTCCTTACGCAGAATTTTAAGATTGGACAATGTGCTTCAACGGAGGCAATAATAAGTGGCGAGAACCATCCAGACGCAGCTAAAAAGAGTACCAAGGACCAGGAACTACTAGAGGAACATGTGCGGAAATGGACGGGATATCTAAGGCCGCCCGAGAGAAATAAGGCAAGACAGTTGCTAAAGATATATGCCTTTATATTTGCGTCAAAAGGTTAAAACCAGGGCAGAACGTCAATCGTGAAACACGAAATTAACACCGGCGACGCTAAGCCAATTAAACAGGCCCCAAGAAGCATTCCTCTAGAAAAACGAAATGAAGTTAGAGACCTGGTAAATGAAAGGGAACAGGATGGCATAATAAAACCATCATCAAGTCCCTGGAGTTCACCGGTGGTTTTGGTAAAAAAGAAAGATGGAAGTACTAGACTTTGCGTAGACTACAGAAAACTTAATGACGTCACCAAGAAGGACAGTTATTCATTGCCTAGGATTGATGACACCTTGGACACGTTAGCTGGAACAGAATGGCTCTCCACATTGGACTTGCAGAGCGGTTATTGGCAAGTAGAAATCGCAGACAAGGATAAAGAGAAAATTGCTTTTAGTGCAAGTGATGGCTTATGGCAGTTTAATGTAATGCCATTTGGGCTCTGTAATGCTCCAGCTACATTCGAGCGTTTGATGGAACAGGTGTTGAAAGGTCTCCACCGAAAGACATGTTTGGTGTACCTTGATGACATAATTGTCATGGGAAAAACATTTGATGAGGTGTTAAATCGTATATCTACAGCCGGACTCAAGTTAAGTGTTAAGAAATGTTCACTGTTCCAGAAGGAAGTAAAATAATTAGGGCATCGTGTAACATCTGATGGCATTTCAACAGACGAAGAGAAAATACGAGCAATCATGGAGTGGCCTCGCCCTCAAAATCTACATGAGTTACGCAGCTTTCTGGGCTTATGTACATACTACAGGCGTTTTGTACCGAATTTTGCCAATATTGCTGCCAGTTTGCATGAATTGACCAAAAAAGCACAGGTATATAACTGGGGTGAAGCACAGGAACAAGCATTTCAGAAGCTTAAAGAATTATTGTGCACAGCACCAATTTTGGCTTATCCAATCGCGGGAAAGAAATTTGTACTGGATACCGATGCAAGCGGATTTGGAATCGGAGGTGTGCTGTCCCAAGTGGTCAATGGTGTAGAGAAAGTTGTAGGCTATTACAGTCGAATACTTTCGAAGCCTGAGAGAAATTACTGCGTAACTCGGCGAGAGCTTCTGGCAGTACTAGAGTGCATAAAGCATTTCCACAAATACTTGTATGGTCATCATTTTGATTTAAGAACAGACCATTCTGCACTCAGGTGGTTGCTACAATTCAAAAATCCGGAGGGCCAGATAGCTCATTGGATTGAGCGCCTTCAGATTTTGGCATTGAACATAGAAAATGTGGAAAACATGGCAATGCGGATGCTCTGTCTAGGCGACCCTGTAAAACTTCTGTGATGCTCGTCTATTGCAGATAGAGTCCCAAGAAGACTGGTCAATGGCGCAGAAAAATGACCCAATTTTAGCAAAAATTCTGAAAGCCAAGGAAGAGGGCAGAAGACCCACTCGAAACGAAATTACGCCAGAAAGCCCATTGATGAAAGCATACTGGGCTCTGTGGAATAGCCTTCAAGTAGTAAATGGCTGCTTATACCGTACGTGGGAAAGCACTGATGGAAAATCAGTTAAAAACCTTATCGTAGTGCCGTCAGTGAAAGTAAAAGAAGTTCTGAGGGAATTTCATAACGGTCCAAGTGGTGGTCATCTTGGTGTGACAAAGACGTTAGAAAAATTAAAACAACGGTTCTATTGGGTTGGCTGTCAACAAGCCGTAACTGAATGGATAACCAATTGCGCACAATGCATGGCCGCCAAAGGTCCAGTAAGGAGATGTCGCGGGCCGCTACAACAGTACCATTCTGGTGCCCCGTTCGAAAGAATTGCAATGGTTATAGCTGGGCCTTTTCCTGTTAGTAATGTCGGCAACAAATATGTGCTAGTAGTCATTGATTACTTTAGTAAATGGCCAAGGGTATATGCCATCCCAAACCAAGAAGCTAGGACGGTTGTGGACGTCTTTGTGAACAATTGGGTGTGCCACTATGGAGTTGCATTGGAATTACATTCTGACCAGGGCAGAAATTTTGAATCTGCTATATTTAAAGAAATGTGTGAATTGTACGGAATAAAGAAAACAAGAACAACCCCATTGCATCCGCAATCTGACGGCATGGTTGAAAGATTTAACCGTACATTAGAGGAACATTTGCGAAAAGTAGTTAGCACACAACAAAAAGAGCACATTTCAAAATTCCTGTTGGCGTATAGATCAGCCGTTCACGACTCCACCTCAAAATTGTATTTGGAACAGAGCTCAGACTACCAGGAGATCTAGTTGGAGGGCCAGTTGGTTTTGCTTTTTAATCCCCAACGAAAGAAAGGATTAACTCCCAAACTACAGACACATTGGGATGGGCCATACAAGGTGATAAAGAAATTAAATGACGTTGTATATCGAATACAGAAACACAAAAGTCCAAGGGCAAAAATGAAAGTTGTTCATTTGGAATGATTAGCCCCTTATGGAAGAGGTGATTCTGAGCCTATTCGGGACGAACAGGCTTAAGTGGGGGGCAGTGTTATGAAAGTAACTTTAGTTAAGAAAAGTTTAGTTTATTAGTAATTTTATTAGTTTAAAATGTTATTGTATAAGTTTCGCATATTTTTAATGTAAACCCACTGTACAGAATTTTCTAGTACAAATGTAATGTTATGATTGTTATAGATAACTGTATAACATAATAGTGTTAAGATTATCTTTAACCCATAAAGTATGCTTTAGTTTATTGATGTATAAATCAATTTAAATTCAGCCACAGTGTTAATGCATAATGATATTCGCTGTAAGATAATAAAATCTCGATTCGCCCAGAAATGTCGAAAATGTTACAGACATTTCGCCGAGTAGAATGATCTAGAGACATCTAGATGTCAGCGAACAGAGTATAAATACTCGCGAAGTTTGGCATCGATAATCAGTATTAGTGCGATTATTAAAGTGTGTACATCGCAATTATAAGTGGTATAATTGACTAAGTTTTAAATAAAGTGGAGTGAATAGTTTATAGTACAGCTATAAAGTAAAGTGTTTTATTTATTTTATTAAAGTTGCAATAAAAGAACTCAGGAGGTTTATTATAAAGGAAATAAACCAAAAAAGTTATTGAAAAGGCAGTAACGTAACAATATATATATATATATATATATATATATATATATATATATATATATATGTGTGTGTGTATATAAATATATATACTAGCTTAACCCTGTGCGCTTCGGTACCCTCTTTAAAATAAAGTATGTAATTTGTTTTAAATACAGATTTCGTGCATTGCTTACGAAGTTATTTGTACAAAGTTTGAAAACTCTTACTGTTATTTATAACCAAGCTATTTGTTCCAAATTTGTAAATTGTAGCTGTAACCGGTCCAGAAATCTAGTTTGTGCCACGCCCACTTCTCCAATCCCGTACATTTCTTACAGATGCTGTCTGTATATTGATAAGCATTCTAATTGTTCCAAATTTAGGCAATTTTACACTTAGCTTTCTTCAGATATACGGGACTCTATTTTGTGCTACGCCCATTTATCTAATTGCGCCCACATTTTGTCGGATATTGTGTATTGATAACCAAGATGTTTGTACCTATTTTGGAAACTGTGTCTCTTATCGTTCCCCAGATATACATAAATCTATAATGTTTTTGTATGGTAGATGCCACGCCCACCAAATCTATAAGTGGTCTTAAACTAATGTTGTAAACCATATTAGCAACCGTAAAGTATATTTTGTTATTTGTAATGAAATTTATGTTGTGTGCATATTTAGTTTCTAATTATTATTATTATTTTTTTTTTAATCTTAAATATTGAATTCATTTATAATTAGTTTTCTATATGTTAAGGATATTTGTAGGAAACTGTGTAGCGAGTTAAAGTTTTTGTCATTTAATAATGAATTGACTTCAGACGCACTTAATTGTGCCTTGCCAAAATATTTTCTTCTGTGTTGTTTATATATTGGACAGACCCCAATAAGATGAAATGTGTTTTCTGTTGCATCCAAATTGCATAAGGTACAGATGCCCACCGTATTTTGCCGGAAACATCTTGCATTAATGTCCAGTTAACCTCCTCTTGATTTTATTAATATTCCAGTAGCATGTGACGGAAAGTCAGTATACAAGTGCGCAACGTTGTGATTGAGATTGGAGTATAGATCAAGAGATTGAGAGTTTTTTTTTACGTATTCTTCGCTTTCTTTGATCATAAGCAGGTTTAAAATTTGTTTCCATTGTAAAGATAGTGGTCCATCTGGAGTGGGATTAAATTTTATTTGTTGGCATGGTTCAGACCATTTTTTGCCCAGAATATGTTTAAGTTTATAACTGTTTTTGCCAGTATATTATGTAACCTACCGGAATACATGTTTAATACTTTATTTGTGTACGAAAAGTGTAGTTTTAGTGTGGTTGTGAATAGGGAGTGGATACCGGTTTCAATGTGAACCATGTAGTTGGGTGTCGTTTCCGGTAAGTGCAACATTTTTTTGATAAAGAAATCTGAGTAATTTCTCCACTTCCTCAAATTTTTGAAATCCCCATACTTGGGCAGCATAGCACATAATTGATCTAATTGCAGCGTAGAAAATTCGAAGCTTGTTTTGGCTAGATATTTGAGGATTTTTTTATGTATTTAGACCATGTTGAAACAATTGCAAGTTTAGAAGTAGCTAGTTTGCTTATTAAATGTTTTGTAAATGATAGATTATAAGAGATATCAACCCCAAGGTACTTATAGTTATTAACAGTCTCTATATTATCAACGCCAAAGTACCAACTTAGCCTAGACGAAATTCTGGTTTCAGAATGGAATATCATGATTTTTGAGATTTATATTTAAGCACCAAGTAAGACAGTTTTTATGTAGAACGTTAATCATCATTTGTAAATCAGACGGCGATTCTGCGAGTAAGACAATATCACCTGCATACAGTAGCACTTTTATATTTTTATTAGCCACGTTGACAACGCCAGGCAACACGTCTGGTAAGTCGTTTACATACAGAGAGAACAATATTTGACTGAGAATACAACCTTGCTTTACGCCTATTTCAACAGCAAACGGTTCCGAGAGGTAATCTCCCTTCCATATGCGGCTTTCGTTGTTGTCGTATGTACATTGTAAAATTCTTATTATCTTTTATGATAGCCCGAAGCAAGAGAGTTTATAAAAGAGACTGTTTCTCGGTATTGAAACAAAGGCGCAGAAAAAGTCCACGAAGAAAGCGTATGCCTTTTTACCATTAAATTCATTTGTCTTAAATATGTTTAACAAATTGAATATGTATATTGTCAACTGTTGGGAAATTTTTTCTAAATCCTGCTTGATATTCATTTAGTATATTGTTGCTGTCTACCCAGGCTGTTATTCGGTTAAGTGGAATTAAAAATTTTGCATAATGTATCTATTAACGATAGTCCACGATAGTTTGTTGCAGCAGATGGATTACCTTTCTTGAAAAGTGGTAGTTGGATTGATTCACGAAAACTTTTAGGCATTACCTCTTGTAGGAAGATTCTATTAAATACATTTAATATCACCATGATAAAACTGATAGTTTCAAATTTGTAGAACTCGGAGCAAATCCTATCTTCACCAGGTGTTTTGTTTACTTTAAACACTTTGATAACTTTTACTATTTTGCACATTTTCAATAATGAATCAAGGAACGGGTCTAAATAGTAAGGCATTGCCCAACTTATCGAAGGGCTTAATTTATCGTCTTTAAACATTTTGCTGAAGTGTTCATAGAAATCCGCAACATTTATATTACAATTGATTGCAGGGGAGTTTGACCTCATATTGTTAGCTATCTTCCACCAATCACTACTGGTTTTTACTTTATTTAGAATTTCAATGTTTTATTTTAGGTATGCAAGTTTTTTAGCAGTACACAAGTGTCTATGTTTACTTTTGGCATTGAAGTAACAGTACTTTTTAAGTAACGTGTAATTATTTCTTAGTTGTTTTAAACAATTTAAGAGGTGTTTTTTAGAACGTGCACATTGCCAATCGAACCATTTTTGCTCAGGTTGAAATGTTTTTCTACAGCTTTTGGCTGGATACGCTTGCATTATTTTTTCTTTTATTGTGTCAAACATTTCATTCACCGTTATGTGGTTACGTAGATCTATTAAACCAGAAAAAAAGTTGACGTTTTCAATATATTTAGGCGCATATTTTATATTCCAGTTCATTCTTGACCTTTTAGAAAACTCATTTATATTTTTGTTAGGGCAGATACTTTTAATTATTACATACATAGGCATATGATCCGAGTAAGCCTTGGAAGCAATTTTAAAATCATTTACAAAACGAAGAAAACTAAGTGAAGAGATGGTAAAATCGATGACTGAATTTCCTCTTGCACCGTTAAAACTTAACTCTCCTATTTAGGACTATTTAACCAATGTTCTTAATTTAAGACATCAGTATTTTACCCTGTGTGTTATATTCTTTATCTTTGGAATGTCTTATTGCACTTATGTGAGGCAAATACTTTAAGATTTTCTGTAGTTCTTCTTTAATTCTTGCACAAATTTATGCAAAAATGTGATGGATTAAACTCTTGCACGAAATCTTCAAACTTTTTCACATCACTATACCAGTTATTACAGTTTAAATATTTTGGTATAAAATAAAACTTAGTTGTTTCTAATTTTGCTGACAGTACTATATTATTATTTATATTCAAGTATTTTAAATCATAAGTTTTTTTAAGGTCTGTTTTATAGCCATAAAGAGCTCCTCCACTTGCACGCCCTGCGCTATGGGTTTTTGGTGCAAATATCCAATAAAGTGTAAAGTTCCGATATAGCGAAATTAAATTCTGGCGTTTATCAAATGTTATATGAGTTTCAAATAGAAAGAAGATGTCAAATTTATTCAAATATGCAATAAAGTTACCAAAGTTTATTGATTTACCGTGATTCACTTTGTTGTATGAAATTAAATGGCATAAATTTGATTGTTACTGCTTATCCTTTCTTTGGGTATAAATAGTTTCAGTGTTACTTTTGGGCTACATTCTATTTTTAAATAAGCCTTTGCTTATCTGTCTCAAGTTGTATCTTGAATTTTGATCTTCTTCTGTGTAATCCTTTTGGATATACACATTTGACCTTTAAACATGTATTTAGCAGCAAAAACATTAAAAGCCTGAACATTCGATTGAAGATTGAATAAAAACGATTTACCAGTTGAGATCATACGTGTCGATAACAGGTTTACCTTGACCTTTAATATGTTTGTACATAGTTTTGAAAATTAAATTTTAGCCGCATATACCGAGGAACAGTTTAGTCCGTTTACCACAACATTAGACGATCTACTTTTATGGTCAATATGTTCATTTTGTGTTGTTAAATGTATTATATCTTTTTTTAACTTTAAATTTTCCCCACTTCAATTCTTCAATGTCAGACTTGATTGCTGTTAAATCCGATTTTCTCATTACATCTTTGAGTTTATCATCTAGTCTTTCATCAAGTATTCTACGGAGTGTATCATAAGAAAATATGTCTTGGGTTGCGTCTTGGTTAGCCGTTACCATATTTCGTATAGACAGATGTTTCTTCTTATTATTAGCAGCTTGCTCAGGTGATGTCAAAACAAGTGTACGCTTGTTGTTCATTAGTTAAAGCTCTAATTTTTAAAAGCATACTTTGGGGCATAAGATGTTTATATTTATTAAATTGGTTGCACTATTTATGTTAAACAGCTGATATTTAGTTTATGCGCCAAAAAATATTTTTTACTTACATATATGTTGTATCAAAATATGTTTTGAATAAATGTATTTATTTGTATAAACCCCACAAGAATCGCCTCAAGTATATCACATTTGTTAACACACTCCAAACATACACCATCAACAAGAATCCAGCATTAGTTTGCGCTGCAATCAACTTCATATGTATGTACGTGATTATGTATGTATACACATATATGTGCGTAGTATAAATACATACAGTATTTTTCGTTTAGCTGCATTTCGCTTTACTGCATTTGTTGCCTATCTGCACAAAATACAAAGTATTGTGTATGATGGCTAAATTTTGTTGGAAAAAAAATCGTGTATGTGCATTTTGCTTAAGTGCATATTGTTGATAACAGCATTCGATTTTTGGTCAACAACTTTTATTTTTAATACAAAATTTTATTTTTAAAGCTTGTTATCCTAAGCAGTTTGGGATTGAAATCCAGCAAAATCCGATAAGTAGGATCAGAGTTATGAATCGAAATGTAGAACCACCCCAATTAAAAATTGACAATTTTGTTACAAAAGCTCGCATAAATGGTGACATAGTGCGCAGATAAATATAAGATTTCGCACAAATTCGTTCTATGTGACTAGAAATCGTAGTGTTAAATTTCCATAATTTAATTTTGGCCCCTTAAAGCCTTCTCTCGCAATACAGTTTAGTACGCCTTAAACCGTAACAAATGACGCTACTGTAATACAATTTGTTACGCCGCCGTCTTATAGGACTAAAACTCACACTGTTAAATTTCGTGAAGAGCGGTCCATAATTTACCATAGGGCCCATATAATGGGAAACTATTGAAATATGCCATAAACCGTAGAAGATACAGATATTGTGGTATAATTTGATCCAATTTAGCGTCATATGGCCAGATATAATACCATTCAATTTTGTGTTAATCGGTCTATAACTTACCTTAAGTCCCATATTAAGTAGCCTTCTGAAAACCAATTTAAAACTATAAAACGCAATAACATATTGCACTACTATATCGAAATTTGTTGTAATTTAGATTTTTTATACTAGAAAACACTGTTCAAAATTTTGTGGTGGATTGTCCACTCGAAAATAATTTTAGTTCGGCTAAAACTGGTTCGAAGCACGACATATTGCTTAAATTTGTTCAAATAAAATAAAAGCATAAAGCTTTTTGATTGTTTGTCAACAACTGAATATATGAAGGTCTAAGCCGCAGCGAATTTTAATACTGACGTCCGTTTTTATAAAGATTGATTAATAATTTATAGATCACATATAGAGTCCACGCCTGAAATATTCTAACTGTCGGTGAAGGGTATCAAAGATTCAGCACAGCCGAATATACCGATCTAGATTGTTTTTTGTTGAATTGTTTTTGTTTTAGATACATACATATATTTATATTAAATTTAAAAGCGTATTAAAATTATTTGCTGATTAAAGGATATTGCATGCCTAAATCTGATTTTGAAATAAGAAAAAAATATTACATAAGAGCACATTTATACAGGTAAGTGAATTCACTTAGCAGCATCATTTATGCTGCTATGTGAATACTGCGTAACAGAATATTTTGCGTAACTGCACGACTTTTCATGCAAACTTGAATGTGCAGCTAAACGAAAAATACTGTAAACGTATGGTTGTTTGTTGTACAGAGAACTCAAAAAAATATATAGCTTATAGATCCTTCCAGATAATCAGTAGTATACTATAAAAGCTTTATAAAGATCGGTTCAGCGGGTTTAGCGACCATAAGGTACAAACAAACAAACAAATATACATACATATATTCATTTGTAATATAGATATAAGATATATCCCAGCTAGCATTTTCAATCGTCTGGGAGTCTATTGGGAATCTCATGACGAGTGTTTTTGATCGTCGACGAGCTCATTTTTTAATTGTAGACGATTCCTCGCACGGGAGTAACTGTTACACAAGCTGATTCCTCTGTGAGATACTTCTACAACACAGCGGAGGACGCTTATATTAATCGTAGAGGGAATCGTTTACGATGTATGTAGAGATTATCTAACGAGTCTTTCAAAAATCATGCCAAGAGTCGTCTGAGACTCACTTAGGGATTATTTTACAACTCGTGAAATGCTCAGCCGTATAACTGAGCTACTTAAATAAGGGAATCAAGCGTGTTTTTCATGTCAAAACTTATAATTTTCATACAATTTATATCAAACAAACCTTAAGGTCGGGAAATCAACATCATCCTGCCGGAAAATCTTATTTTACAGATCCTTAGACCGGTTTGTTTTATTGAAATTGCATTGACAATAGAATTTTCATATTTCAAAAACGATCTTATTTAGGTAGCTCAGTAATTCTTATATGACTCTTACAGAGAGTCTCAAAAGGCTCATTCCAAGATTAAAAGACGAGCGTGTCAAAAATTTTAAAAAAAAAATTAAAAATAAAAAAAATTAGATGTTTTTGTTTTTGTAACTCGTCAGATAATCATCAGAAGACTCTTTTAGGAGTTGTATATTGAACATAATCGTCTAACAAACAGCCTATGCTAGCTGGGATTGATATATAGCTACATATACTATACTTATTTATAGACTTATATACATATATATATATATATATATATATATATATACATATATATGGCTTGTGTATTTTATTGTAAGTAAATCGATCTACATAAGTTTTTAAGCTCATCAAAATAAGCAGGAATTGCCCATCTGTCCTTTAATATTTCTTGCTTTGAAAAAAATATAAGTTATGGGTGTTTTATTTACGCTGATTTATCTATTATTCAAATTTCATCAGAATTGGTTAGATATTTTCTATTTTGTGCTAATTTTAAGAAAATGCCAAGCCTATATAATCAATTTCATCAAAATCGGTTCAGCTATTTAGCCGGTCAGGGGACGCTTGAGTGGACAGATAGACTGAAGGCGCAATGGAGGGTTCAGCGTTCTTAAGTTAAAATTGCTTTGTTTTTTTTTTTTTAGTACGGAAACTATTGCTTTAATACATTTCTTCTAAAATTATAATGAATATTTTCTGAGTATATGTGGCTAAACGCCCCTGGATCCTATCCTTTAATAACTTTTGTGGAAGCCTATGACCGTAAAAGGTTCCGTCATTAACTTTATTGAAACAATTTTTAGTCAAATACATCAAATTTTTAAAGTGTAAGAGTTCTTCTGTAAACAAAAGGGTCAGTACAACAAAAGTAAAACAAGCATGTGTAACGGGCAGTGTGACTAGATCCTAAACATTTTTGAGCTAAGTTGAATTCAAAAACAATTTCAAGAAAATGCTCAAAAACTTATTAAGGTGATAAAAAATAATGCTAAAATTAAATACTACTTCTTTTTAAGTTAATATTTTCTTAAAAATCACTTATTTTTTGCCATTTCTGCTTAAATTTTTATATTAGCCCCACATAAAAAATATTTTAGATTTATAGCAGGTTTATGAAACTAACTTTCTATGAAAATTTATTTAATAAACCTTTTATTAATCAAAAATTTTCTTTATGAATATGGGGGTAAATATATAATAAAGAGTGTTACTCCTTAAATAAACTAAATCAAGGGAATAACTATATTTGTCCTTAATATTTGATACATTGGCTGTGTGTGAAACGGTAGCAAAGTACCCAAGTAAAATTTTGATACTGTTGAGGTGAATAAAATTTCACTATCCCTTGAGGGCTAGTATTAATTTTGACATTAGCGTAGACATTTTTGACAATTTAGGCCCTAATCATGTAAAACGCAACGCCAAAGAGAAACATTGAAAGCAAAAACAAAATCATAAATATTTTGTAATTTTCTTGTTGCAGATATTACATTTTTCAAAAAAAAAATAAGTTTTTAATATATTTTCTGTACCCCCAAGTATTCTCTTTAAAATGACATACAAATCATCTTCGTATGTGCAGTAGTTTTTGAGATTTTGAAAAAATAAACTCAACACATTCGGCTAATTCGGCGAAATTATGGCATTTTGAAACCGACGAAACTTTTGAAAAAAAAATTTTATTTTTTTCGTTAATATATGTTTCTTATAGGATGAAACGAAACCTTCACACCAAATTTCATTCAAATCGAAAGGGGTCGGGTCCCACTCTTTGTCTATTTGTCATGGAATTACCCATGTATTTTATTCGACCTTAATTTTTTCAAGTACAATTAAATTTTCGAGTTCAAGAACTTTTTAATAGCGATATAATTACAGAAAGGAATAAACTTAAAACTAATAAAGCAATGTCACCTAAGTTATGCGGTGTTCCAAAAATTCATAAAATGGATTTTCCATTGAGACCAATATGTTCAATGATAAATTCTCGATCATATGAACTTTGTAAATATACAATATAACAGGAATGTTTAAGAAAATTACGGAAAATTCAAAATACAATATTCGGGATTCTCTTCAATTTAAGGATAGAATTAGAAATATTACATTGGATGATAATGAGAAGTTAATTTCTCTTGGTGTAGTTTCATTGTTTCCAAGCATTCCAATAGACTTAGCTATAAATAAAGTAGAAGAAAAGTGGAACATTAAAAGAGAACATACGAATATAGAAAAAGATTTATTCTTACGTATTCTTAAATTCTGTATAATAGATAGTAGATATTTTCAATTAAAAAGTCGATATATGTATTGAAAAGTTGGTTATAAAACCAAAGATCTTGACAAAATATTTTTTTTTTTTTCATTATTTATTTATTGAATCTTCATATATTAAATATGAACTAACAATAACACTATGCTAGTTGAAAAAACAGACAAGTCGGGCACCTGGCGTTTTAACATAATTCGGGTACGCTGAATCCAGTGGTGCCCGCGGTTTTTTAAGATTGGCTCTGGTTTTCGAGATATACCGTTATTTCGAAAATGGAGGTGGTTGCACAACATATATTCGCGTAACTCGAAAACGCTGGCGTTTTAACATAATTCGGGTACGCTGAATCCAGTTTTATTTTTCTTAAAGGAAATTTTATTGCAAAATTTCGGTTTTTTAAGTTTTTTGAATCAGCTGAAGCGTTTTCGAGTTACGCGAATATATGTTGTGCAACCTCCTCCATTTTCGAAATAACGGTATATCTCGAAAACCAGAGCCACGGACACCACTGGATTCAGCGTACCCGAATTATGTTAAAACGCCAGGTGCCCAGCTTGTCACGAAAAAAAAGTGTCAATTTCTTGCACAGTGTAATTAATCAAATCTTATACTAATACTTTATTTTTGTCCTGCCAATGCTAGACGAAAATTTTTTTCCTCACGGCTTCTGTTCACATATGTAGATGTTTAGCGGTCTTCTCGTCGGATGAGTCCTGCAGTATCTCTTCTCCTTAATCTAGAGTGGCCACTGTCATTTAAAATATTTCGAGCTAGTGGACTTGGATGCGACTCAAGCCTTTTTAAATATTTTGCTGCGTACTTCGTAATAATAGTTTTTACTAATGGCACATTAAGATCCTTGTGAATATTAATGTTTTTAACATACCAGGGAGCGACTGTGATTATTCGAAGAAGTTTATTTTGGCGCCTTTGAATTTTTTCGATATTTGAGGCCGAGGCAGTGCCCCAAAGCTGAATGCCGTAGCACCAGATTGGCTTTAATATAGAGTTGTAAAGTAGAAGTTTGCAGTCGAGGCTAAGAACAGAATTTCTTCCAATAAGCCAATAAATTTTAATTGCTTTTAGTTTCATTTGTGTTAGTTTTGCTTCTATATGGCATTTCCATGTTAAACGCCGATCTAGATGAATACCGAGATATTTTACATGCGATTGCTGGGGCAGTAATTGATTATTGATTTTAATAGGGGGACATGACTCCCGACGCAAGGTGAATGTTATATGTACGCATTTTTGCTTATTGACCTTTATCCTCCTTTGTTTTAACCACTTTTCCAATTCAAATATATGATCCTGCAAGTAACGAGATGCTTCATGACAGTTTTCGTGTACGCTTAAAAAAGCTGTATCATCACCACAAGTAAGGGTGTGGTTGTTTGTTGGCATGTCTGAGGTATATATAAGGTATAACAGTGGGCCCATGATGCTTCCCTGAGGGACTCCAGCGTCAATTGGCTGAGGAGAACTTATAAAATCACATTCTTTAATAATAAACCTTCGACCGACTAAGTAACTTTCTAACAGCTTGTGTGTGTTTACTGGTAAGTTTAACTTCAATTTATGTAGTAAACCTTCATGCCAGACTTTATCAAAAGCTTGAGAAACATCGATGAAGAGGGCGAAACAATATTTTTTTTCTTCAAAGGCTTTTCTTATGGCGTTTACTATACGATGGGTTTGTTCAATAGTGCTATGTTCTCTTCTAAAGCCGAATTGATGGTTAGGAATACATCTATTTACATTTAAAATTGGGGCTTCTCAAACAGCTTTGAGATATTAGACAATAAGCTTATAGGTCTATATGACTCAACTTTTGTAGGATCCTTCCCTGGCTTAGGTATCATTGTAACTAAGGACACTTTCCATTCTTGTGAGTAGTATTCAAGGCGTAAAATAGCATTAAAAATCAAGAGAATAATTTTCTTTGCTATTCTGGGTAGCTCTAAAAGCATTTTGTTGCTGATCTTATCAAACCCAGGGGCTTTCTTGGGGTTTAAATCATGAATAGCCTTTTCGATTTCTTTTATCTAAAATCTAAGTGGAACAGCAGCTCTAACAGCAACAGCTGGCAACTCGACTGCAATATCGGGAGATGTATGCGGGGTAAATACGTTTTTCAAGTGATTAACAAAAAGATTTCCTTTTTCTTCATCATTTCGTGCCCAACTTCCATTTAAGTTTCTTAATGGTGGCTTGACAAAATATGTTGACGATTTCATTTGTATAATTCGGGATTCAGGAATAGAGCAAATGTTATGATAATTAGAAGAGGAAATAGGATATTAATAGATTGATATCAAAAACCAACATCTTCTGGTAGAATTATTGAGAATGAGGAGAATAATTATTAATGCAGCTAAAAATTGTATAGAAAGAGTTCTGAAAATAAGTGATTCAGAATTTCATAGAGATAACAAATGGAGGATTTCAAAAATATTAACTGATAATAGATTTCCTAAACAATTTATAACTGATTTATTAATACAATATGATAATTGTGGGGTAAATAACCGCAATAGTATTACAAAACAGAGAATTTATAAATCGGTAACATATATACCAAAATTTTCAGAAAGATTGGAAAAATCAAATATATGATAGCAAAATAAACAAAATAGCTCATAAATTAAACTATTTACTAAAATAAAAGACAAAATAAAGAAAATGGAATATACGTTGTAAGGGTAATGGTGTAATAAAGTATATATAGGTACGACAAAGAATAAACTGAAAACTAGGATAGCAGGACATAAGTCAAATCAAAAATATAGAAAGGAATTTCATCACAAAAAAACAGCTTTATCAACTCATTGTGCTAATCTAAACCATTATCCAGATTTTGAAAATACAACAGTTTTAAACACAGAAAATAGTTATAAACATGGATTAATGTTCGAAATGTTGCAAATTATAAAAGTACCGACAATGTCGAGAATTAATTTTAAGTCAGACACTGAAAATGTAGCACAAAATTATAGATGGCTTTAAACATTTTATAAACTTTGTATCTGAAGGCGCGCTTAACAAACCCATTTTTTGACTAAACTTGAAGATCTATATTCAATATTTGTCCAAACTAATGCTGATTATTTATATACAGGGTCTTGTTTTATGAAAAAATTATTATGTAATTCAAATTTTGTATCAGATGAAAATGTTATGGAGACGTTCTTTTTGGGTAGAAAGACATCTTGAAGAATACGTTCTATAAATACATAAAACAATCTAAAATTATTTGAACAAATAACAAGATGAAAAAAGTAGCTTAAATATTGTTTTATAAATTTAAATTTCTTTTTAATAAAGATAAATAGACCATAAAAATAATATGTTTTTAATTTCCACGAAAAAAACCTATATGTGAATATAATTAGTATCAGAGAACTGCAACAATACATAATACTTGCGAGCGCACTCGCTGTTTACTAAATCATTTTTAGTCTCGAATACTTTTAAGCGCTCGCTTTTACTGATTATGTTGGCTCGTTGGCTCGTTCTTCATACAAAGCGTGCTTCATGCATTAAAATGTTACACAATAACTTTTTACTTGTACATGTGTTAACTACATAAAGAAGTAAGAGCCCAGAAAAAAGTATGAACAATATCACAACCACTTAAAGCAAAGTTTCGTGTTTTTTCTATTTTTTACGACCAGCTCGTAACAACAACATTCACGGCATATTCATTTAGTATATGTTCGTGTATTTTAAATTTAACATTAAGTGAAAACGTGGCTGCCAGATTTTATGATTTGTCGTAGGTTAGACGATTTTAGGCGTTTAAAAGATTTAGTACATGTTTTTTTATTTATTTTATGGATGAAAACTAGTTATGCTTTTTTAAAGTATTTTATTTATTATTATCTATAAAATTACATTACGCCATGATACATACATATATTGAACCACCTGCTGTCATGAAAACTGATGAACTAAATATAAGATATTAAAACAATTTTCTTAAAGAAAAAACTCAATTAGCAGCCGAAAGTGACCGTTAATAAGGAGCACACTCCCCCATTTAAAAAATGTTTTATGTGCATCTTTATCTTCATAGAATATAATTGTGTGTTTGTTGTAAAATTTGTTGTCAAAAATGCATAAATATATAAAAACTAAATTCTGTGTCTACGTCGCACAATAATATAACTGACTGCGATGCGTTGCCATTGGTCAATATTTTTGTAAAAATATTTACATATAAATGAAATTGACGTATAAAAAAATTGTCATTCATAATCCTGTCGCATTCGTTATATATTTTAATTAAAAATTCACTTTATTTCATAATGATTTTAGCCCTACATGTTTACTTAAATATATGATCATTGATTTTTTCCTAAACCATCTGGCAACGCTGCTTTAAGTATTACTGCGAATGACGAATGCTGCGAGTAACCAGCGGCCACCGCTGCTCTAGGTAATAATGTACAAGTGTGTTTTCCAATTCCTACACAAACATTTCTTGTGTTGTTTATCAGAAGTACGAATGCTATTGCCGAATGTTGAAAAAATATATTTACGAAACAATACAAAACCGAACTCATATAAATTTCATTGTGTTTGCTAAAGGCTCGTATGTTGCAAACACAATTTTTTACGGACTGGCGAGCACATGCAAAAGCAATAGGCTGTATTAACTACACCGCAACTCGTTTTAAGGCGAGTATTATAAATCATAAAAACGGGTGCTCGTTGCAGTTCTCTGATTAGTATATTAAATTGTTATTAATTAGATATTGGGAATTATTTCTTTTTCATAAGCAACTTCATAATGAATTAATTAATAAATATTTCATTCCCGAAAATAATTTTTGATAAAAAAATATTGTTATTAATTTTTAACTCTTAAGCATATTAAAATGCTTAAAAATTCACATTAACCCATTAGATCCCAAACATCTTTAAAATCAGAAATACTTATGTTTTTCATTAAAAACTGTCTTATTAGATATCAATTAAAGCAATAATTAACAACACTAAAAACTTTAATTTTGAAAAGGTGTTTTTGGGCTGTACTCGTGCGAGTAAAACAAAAGGACAATGGGGGTGCGTAATAAAAAGATTAAATTAATTTTTTTATAAACTATTTTTATTCAGATTTAAAGAATTTTTTAGTTATATACATATAAATAGATATTGGGAATTTTTTCTTTTTATAAGCAACTTTATTATATTCAACATTTTTTATTTTTCGAATTTATTCTATATATAAAATTAAAAGATTAATTTATTATTATGTATTAATATTTGTATGTGATTGGGGATGGAATTATTTAAAGCAGTCTTTTTCTACGCAAAGTGCAACGTTGCAAAGCTTGCAAATCCACTGAATGGCTTCCGAAGTATTTGACCATTGACTCATCAATTGAGAGATTTTGGTTTATGTATCCAAACTCACAAAACTTTTCACAAAATTTTTGATAATGGTCTATTTTTAAATTTATATATAACGTTATATTTCTTGAAAACGGTTACGTGACATATTATTAGAATAAGGTGGAATATGCGTGTCCTCATCAAACTGCCAATGCATACGTTCCCTCGGTAATGAATGATAACCGCTGAAAAGGATAATTCTAATAAGCACCTTTAGCTCTTCAGCAGTAAAGTTTAATATGTGCATGTTGTGTTGTGAGGCGTATTTCACCGTTTGATCAACTATTAGCTGCACAACATCATTATCAAAAACTGTTTAAAATACTTCAATTGGAGATTTGCCTTCTAGTGAAGTGTTCATGTTATTTTTAAAAGATTCAAAAAATGTAGTACTAGGCATATTCAGGTTCATGGCTCTTTTCCTCCACTTTATTGCCGATGGCACTAATATTGATTTTCTTAAATCAGCGAGTGGAATATCTTCTCCACTGTCGCTTTCTCCAAACAATTCCAATTCCCCTGGAAGGTCGTTTGGCAAAACATTCCGTAATAAATTAACTTCTACAATTTCATCCTCATCTGTTTCTTGGTCGGCATGAGGAGCATAATCAAATGCGGCAGCAATGTTTTAAAAATTTTAACCAAAAAACATTTTAGCATCCATCGCAAAAAACCTAAAATAAATTTAAACATTTTACATACATTATCCCATGGTACTCAAACGAGTACACCAATTTTTATTCTTACCAAAAAATACTTTTTAAACTTTTTCAAATAAATTTTTTTTATACTTTTAAAATTAATTATGTTTAATTTATTTTTCACAAAAACTCGTCAGCGCTAAGCTTATTACAAAAAATATATAATAGGGCGTTTACATTACAACGTAATCTAGTAGATTTCATTTCAAATCTTCCTCAAAATCCAGTGCCTTTATATTATACCTTTTTGACATAAGCAAGATTTGGTTTTCATAACAAAAACAGCCGACTGATAGTTTTTTGTGTAACACATACATATGTTCATATTTTAAAAAAAAGGGAATTACAAATTTGCATTACCTTTTGTTAACTTCAACTTCATTTATTTTATCAATATTTTATGTCTTTTGAATTTTTTTTTTTTTTTTAAATTTTCACAAAAATTTTGAATTTTTTAATAGTCGCTTTTATAATTTTTGTTTTAATTTTTTTTAAATGTAATTTTTTTCTTGTCCAATGAAGTATTTTTTAGTGCTATATGGAAAACAACATAGTTGCATCACTAAGTACTACTAGATTTTGAGTAGATTTCGTCAAAATCTAGTCACCGAGTAGATTTTGTTTTGTATGGAAATCTAGTCAAAAACTGCTAGATTTGGGCTCGAAATCTCGTAAGTACTAGATATCGTTGCAGTGCAAATTGGCTATAAGCCAAAATGTAATGATAGGTACAGAACATTGAAAAAACCATAAACAATGTTTATGAAAAGGAGAATGATAGTTAACCCTCAGACATTTTTTACTCACTTTTGATACATATTTATTGTTTACACTCTTAAGTAATATTTAGAAGAAAAAAGTATTAAAAAGTAAAGAGATTTATAAGAGTTTTGGAGTCATAAAGTTGAGTATTTTTTTGTACACATGCGAGTAAAGTGGGATCAAATGGGTTAAATCTGTTAATGAAAATTACTCATTTGGACTTATATTTTCTAAAAGGAATTTATTGTCTGTTTTTATATGTGGCAGCGCTTTTTTGTGTTTACAAAAAACAAACTTCAAATAATTCCGATATTTTCAGTATTTTTTATCAATTATTTAAAAAGGGAATTAAGCACAACAAACAAAATCTTTTAAAAAATAATAGTATTCCCACAAACAACTTTGATAATAAATTCCGATAAACTTCAAAAAAAATATTGTGAGAGAGAAGTGGAACTTCCTCGTGTATTTGTGTCATGTAGGTATGTACTATGTACATTAAATAAGTGTGTATGTATAAAATACAAAGAACTTTATTTATGTTTTTGTTGATTCCCAATAATCACTCAAAAATTAAATTTTAAGTGGTTAATATTTAACTGGAAATTAATCTGAATTCAAACCTGTTTTTAAGTGCTTTTCAAGTTGCAAAATATTTTAGAATTAAAAAAGAAAGCACATCCTAAACATAGTATACAACTAGTATGCCGACTCTTTGACAGGTACATAACACAATTGTCAGTGGGATCTAATTTATGTTTGTATTAGTAAGATTTTTTTTAACTGTATTGGTGTATAAAACCCCTATAGTCAGCCTAGAACCATATGTCTTTGTCACCACACTTTTCTCTAGCGACAATTGCACTAGTTAAAATGTCGCCAGCTTTCCTTTAAAGCGCGAGTAGAGATACGTTAGAGACAACCGCACTAGTGTATTTCAGGTGACATTGTCAACGAACGCGTCAACAGTTAGTTTTTTTTTATTACGCTGTGCACTCAATAGGCACAGATTATATATGATCACAGAATAAAACCAATTTCACTATGGACATTGACCGAGAAAAAATAAAATGTACTGGTAAATCCTTGGTTTAAATGTCGCCATGTGATCACAAAAAAAATACCTAGTCAGTAGTGCTACGGTCTACTGGTGGATTTGCAATGACAAGCTAATGCTAAATGCCAAAAGAAGAATACATTGGCTGGGGTACACTTGGTTAGTAGTACTACTGACAATGTCACTATATATTCACTAAAGTTTTACTATTGGCATTCCCTGCAGGGACTATTTCCACCACTAAACATAGTTGCATAAAATCGTATAGAATGTAGCAAAAAATTTTTTTTCAAAATAAAATTTTATTAGTTCAATAAATTGAAAATGCTGGTTGCATTTATAAACTTTTAAAAACAATGTTTGTAAAATTTCTATTCTGCAATAACGGAAATTATTTAATTAATTTATGATGGCTTTAATAATATTAGCAACTGAAAAAATTTAGTGTCAAAAAAATTTATTTAAAAATTTTTAGTTTGCGAAAAATAAAAACATTTTGTAAAAGCAAATCAGCAAAATGTATTGGAAAAAATTATTAATTATGTGTTTGTGTCATAAAATTAAACATAAAGTGTTATATTGTGAAAAATTTTGTATTGAAAAATTTGAAATTTTGTTTTGTTTTTGTTGTTCTTATGTGTGTTGAATACACACAGAACCTATATGTGTGAGGGGTGAACTAAAAAATTGAGAACACTCTCTCGAGTTGGCATACTACTATTTTCAAAATTTATTTGTGTTGTCAAATAATTGTTTAAACTTTTTTTTTTATTCGAAATAAAAAAAATCTTAAGAAAACAAAAAATTAATTGCTATTGTTAAAATAAATATAACACAGTACAACATTTTTCAGTTAATTGATTGCCAACTCAATTCTGTGAACTGTATGTGAAATTAGACCCAAAAAGAAGAATTTCTGCATCATTCGTTTTGTCTTCTTACCTGCGATTTGAAGTGAGTATCGATTTGAAGTTAGTACTATCGTATAGGGGAATTTATCACGTTTTAGGCCCTGTTGTTTGACATAGCTCGACAACCACTAGCCCAATTTAGTTGAAATAAATTTTAAAAAATTAATAATTAAATAATTAAATACATAAAAAATGCAAAATGGAAAAAAGTTTCAAGTCTAGTTATTTTTTCGCAAAGTCACATAACCTATGAGCAAAATGAGACAAAGATCATAAAAATCGATGCACGCGTTTCGCTTTTATTCGCAATTGAGTAAAGGTATGAATTTCAAAAATTTGCTCGAGATACGCACAACATTATTTGGAGAAAACATTGACACCTTTTTCATGATTCTGAGAATTAAAAAAAAAAGGAATAAACAAAAGGTTATTTGATTTTTATGATTGCGGTAATAAATGTACGTGGACAATTAAACGGAAAGTGGACCTTTTTATTATTTGGGTTTTTCCGGTGGCTACCTATATGATTTTTTTACAGAAATTGCACCCACATTTAAGGGTGGTCATTATTTGGAAAGTTTTGCACAGTTTGAAACGTACAAGTGCTGAATCAGGTATATAGCCAGCCGCCCTTAAAATATGCGCCCATTTATAAGTACCTGGCAGTAAAATATTCAAAAATACGTAGTATTTATAGGTGTGCATTGATCGATTTTTGGCATTCAGCCAGTGCCGACGAACGCGAACAGTAAAAGTGATTTTTCTCCAGTTTTTTAAAAGTGAATAACAACAAAACATAAAATATATCAATATGGAAAACAACAAGTGCCCATATTTGGATGAATATTGTTACGTTTGTGGTCATATCGTCCGAAAAATACAGAAAAAAGACCGAAAAAATTTGTTTACTGAGCAATTCAAAACCGCGTATTGTAATTATTTCGATGAAGCAGATTTAAGTGTGCAACAGTTGTTATACTACCCTTCTAAAATGGATTCACGGAAAAAGTAGAAAGTTATCTTTTATGAAGCCAGTAATTTGGGTGGAAGACACAACTGGACATGAAGAATCCAGGTGCTATGCATGCATAAATTTTCGTCCTGGATTAAACAGACAACAATTGAAAACAAAAGTATACACTGCTGCATTTACTGCCACACTTCCAGTGCAACGCCCTGCTGATACCGATGCACCTAAACCTCCGAGTGCGGATACTGTGTCCCTGCTAGCCGAAACAGTTTTCACCAATCCGACCGATTTGGATGATGCTGATTGGATACCCGATATTGAAAATAGTGCACCACAACCGCTACCGCAAATCGAAATGGATTACATTGTGGCCAAGCTGGGACTATCACAACACGACTCCGAATGGCTGACATCATTTTTGAAGAGAAGAAAACTCACACAGCAAAATGTCAGCGCAACATCATACCGACAACGCCAAGCTGACTCAGACCATGAATATGAACAACCTACGAAGAAAACAAGATCATCAGAACCACAAGCGTCAACTTCTACAAGGATGGATATTGCCAATAATTGAAAAAATGTTCTAAATTTTGTTTTTATGCATATTATAATTGCGTATTAATTGCATATTATTTTATTTTCATTAAGTTTTTATAAATAAAGTTTTTTTTTGCATGATAATTTTTTAATTTATATTTTTATTTTCATACCTTTAAAATAAAAGCGAAACGCGTGCATCGATTTTTATGATCTTTGTCTCATTTTGCTCATAGGTTATGTGACTTTGCGAAAAAATAACTAGACTTGAAACTTTTTTCCATTTTGGATTTTTTATGTATTTTTAAAAAAAAAAATTTAAATTTTTAGGCAAAAAATAATTTTTTCCCTTCATACATTCATTTTTAACTTCGAAAGTGTTACTTGTATAGGAAAACAATATATGAACAGATTAAGGGAATTGTAATTCTTAATTTTTTAAAATTTATTTCAACTAAATTGGGCTAGGGGTTGTCGAGCTATGTCAAATAACAGGGCCTAAAACGTGATAAATTCCCCTATACGATAGTACTAACTTTAAATCGATACTAACTTCAAATCGCAGGTAAGAAGACAAAACGAATGCCGGGATTTCCCGTTTGGCATCCCTACTACCTACTAACCTACTAAGTAGCACTGATAAAAACCATTTTATCAGCCATGTCACAGAGTACAATTCCGTTCGGAATTAAAGAAAACATATTTGTTTATTGATATAAAGTATATTTTGATGGTCTTTGACATACAGAAAACTCCCATACCGTTCATGAAAACAAAAATGGTTTCATTCCGCAAAGTTTTTTCGTAATTTTCTGAAGCACCAAAATACGGAATGAATTCCGTTTCCGAACGGAATTGTACTCTGTGACATGGCTGTATATATAATTTTTTATTTTTTGTCCGGTGATAACAATTTTACGCTAAGTGCGTTTGGAACAAAATATTATTCACGATTCAGTTTAAAAAAATTTCTTAATTTTTTTTTTTTGCCTTAGTGGAGCGACTATATTTGTCAATTTAAAAAAAAAAAACGTAAGAAAATCAGATGTTTTCAATTCTTTAATCTGAATTTTTATGCGATCAACAAGGGGTGGTACATTGTCTGAAAGAGAAAAGGCATATTTTTTCAACAGTTCAAATGTTATACAATTCATATAGACAGTTCTGGAAATTCTTTGAAATAGCTAAAACAACTGCAAGAAAACACGATTTTCGTGAATATCTCGAAACCATTTCTTAAGAAAAATAATTGAAAGCCTCATTCGTGGTCAGGAGCGACAATTTAGTTAAATAGACATCTCATTTTCGAAATGTATTTATTTTTGAGGCCTAGTGTTATTGGTCAGCCAACAGAAAATATTATGATTTTAGTTCTAGTCATAAAAAACTTCATTTGAACTAATCTTAAAAAAATATTATGATTCGTAACAGTTTTAGCCGTATTTAAAGAATTTTTAGGAGGGAAAATTATATTGAACCAACGGTAAATTATATATCAATCAACACAAAATTCTGTAAAGTGATTGCTGGTGTTAAGAACCCCAAGTTAAAACAGAACTTTATTACAATAGTACTATTCTTTACCGTTTTAGTCGGACTAATCAGTTTTCCGAGGGTGATTTAAAGTCCTATACAATTATGACATACCAAATGTTATAACAATAACATTATTCGTTATAGTTTTACGCGTAGTAAGTTGTTTTCCAAAAGTGGGCTTTAAATGGGGCTTACGGTAAATTTAGACCAATCTTCACGAAATTTAGTGCAATATCAAACCGTGCATTTTGCCACTAGTTATACACATTTGGATCGATGACTCTTATCTTATTACAACGGTTTGCCTGGATTTCAATCCCAAACTGCTTAGGATAACTAGAAATAATTGGACACAATACTGTTCATTTCTTTGGATTGTTGAAAGTAAACGTGTTTTCAGCAGACAGACATGACTTAACCGACTAAGAATTTTGAATATGAGAAAAGTTTCACACAACAATCTAGCCAAATACTGTTTTTGGGCGACTTTCGCTTTGTATCCTGGTTCAATATTTAAAATAAACGTTGCCTGTTCTCAAATATATAGGAAATATATAAAATAGGATTGATTTTTAGTTATAAATACTAAAAATCAAATCTAATCCAAAATCAAAAGTACGAAGTTGAAGTTCTAGCACCTCTTGCTAACTCAGATCATTGCACCATTTCCGCCTCTTTTCCGTTCTCTGAACTTCGAAACGTTTCACGACAGGCTACGAAACGCTCAATATTTGTTTACGGAAAAGCTCGTTGGGCTGAGCTCAATGACATTTTTTAGGTATTTTAATTTGAAACTTTGTTTACTGGACAATGACGTCAATGCGATGGCGAAAAGGGTTGAAAATGTTATAATGCTAGGAATGAAAATGTTCATCCCAGTTAAAAAAGTTTCGAATAAACCTAGATCTAAATCTTGGTTTAATAAGACGTGCAAATTAGCAGTCAGCTTCAGAGAGGAAGCATTTAGAAATTGGCGTAACAATAAAAACGCTGATACTGAATTGCTACGCAAAATGGCAAGGTCTTTGTGTGCCATAGTACTTAAACGGGAAAAACTCTTCACGTCGTACTGAAGTTCTTACTGCTTCCCGATGTAGTAAAAGAGCACTGGTCATTCGCTAAAAGAGTAAGCGTTAATGCCAGTTCCTCAATACCAACTCTGTTAAAGGATGGCAAAACATTCACGGACCCGTTTGATAAGGCTAATTGTTTTGCCGAATTATTTGCTAATAATTCTTATTTACCGGCTAGAAATCAACCACTTCCCGAACTCTAGAAAGTAGCGGTTACTATGCCAAAGATATTTTTTCGAGCTCGAGCTGTTAAAAGGGTTCTTGCGGATCTCGACATAAACAAGTCTCCTGCGCGACGGATAAAGGAGCCTCATTTGTATAAATGGGTGTTATAATCATTGAGGAATGAGAATCTCTTGCATGTGATACAATGTGATGTCCGATGGACAGAACATATTTTTAAGGTGTCGAAAGAAGCATTCAAGTGCCTCGATTTTTTTAAACGGTGTAAGATAAACTTCACTCCATCTGATCTCCTTACTATATATACCACCTACATCCGACCGCGAATGGAATATAACTCTCATGTATGGGCCGATTCTTCAAAGTCTATTTTGGAGCTTCTCGGCCATGTGAGAGGGCGAAGGTTCTCATTTGTGATAGTAGGGTATCCAATTCTATTGACTCCCTTGAGCACCGTCACAATGTGGGTTGTATTTGCCTGTTTTATCGTTACTACAATCGGATGTGTTCTGACGAAATTAGGGATCTGGTCCCAAACCCATACGTTTGTTCGTAATACACGTTTTTCGTCAAGAGCCCATCTTTTTGTGGTCGAGTGGCCGGTAAATCGTACAACGCATTACAGAGAAAATTCGTTTTTCGGCCGGACTGTTCGTTTGTGGAACAACCTACCTGCAGAAGTCTTCCCTCTCACTTTCAACATGAATAATTGCAAGTCCAACGATCACAAACACAACTCCCTCTGCATTGCATTGCGTGCTGGTCCTAACCAAAAAAAAGAAAATATTTTTGTAAATTTTTTTAGTCGAAACAGTGATGCAGTAAAAATTAAAAAAATCCCTAAGTGTCCAAACAAAATCTCTTTTTTTATCCTGCAAGTAAAACAATTTTTCCTACGTTAAAAATTAATTGGTTTTAGCAACAAGCAAACAAATTCATATTATGTTAAAAACTTGTAAATATTAGGTGCGTTCGAGAACACAAAAGTTTATACTATTTTTTACTGATTTTACTAAATTGCGTCCGCGTACACAAAATACAGTAAATGAGAACATCATTTGAGATTGAATGAGCATTTAAAAATTTTTACTGCAGAAATTTTTGCAGTATAATTTAGTAAAACAAAAAAACATATGTTTTAAAAGTTAAGCAAGCAAAAGTAAAGGGCCAAAAAGCATACAAATTGCGAACAAATTATTAAATAAAAGAAAATTTTAAATAAAAATTAAACCATTGCATAAAGCGAATAAATATTAATTAATAAACTTTTTTGTGAAGCATTTATTTGGATAAATGCCAACTTTTTATTATATTTTATTTTTGTTATGTTAATTTTTTAGAGTTGTAAAAGTGTGAAGTATTTGGGTACTAAGAACTGCACTTGTTTTTTAAGTAATCAATAGCAAAATAAACTAACGCAGACACAAATTAGCAAAACCAACTAAAACAAATATTAAAGATTACATAAAATTATTTTTTATATTTTCCTTAAATGTTCGTGTTATGAAAAGTCTTTAATCGAGAACCGATAAGAAAAAGAGCTAAGTAATCAAAAGTGTGAACATTTTTCAACATTAAATTTATTTGCCATCAGCTGTTCCTTATATTTTACGAATTTTTAAAAATTTTCCGTTCGCGTACTTTTTGGGCAACAGCTTTTTTTGAGAGTAATTTTCAAGCTTATTAATTGCTCATTTATTGCATTTAAATGTAAAAGAACTCGAACGCACTGCGTGACAAATGTAAATTTTTTTTTCTTTTTGGCAGAAACGCTTTTAATCTACAGAAAAAACATAGTCAAACTGCGTTCTTGATTTCTTATTTCCTCATCGTTTCTCCTTTTTATAGGACTTAACATTTTTCAAGAATACTTATTTTAAATATTTTTTTTATATATGTAAATAATATTTTATTTTGCAAGCTTGGTACCAAATATAAGGGAAGGCTCTGTAGAATTTAAAAAAAGTATTTACTTCAGTTTCCTTGAACAAAAGTATAAAAATATATCCTTTTTAAAATATCCTTTTAAAAGGTTGAATTAAAAATTTTTTTAAAATCGAATTCTTATGATTTTGTTAAAAAGGAATGATTTTTTTTCGCGGTACAAGTATTCGCTCTTAATATTCGCATACATTTAAACGAAGGTGAGTGCGAATCAGTGTTGCCATTTGTCAAGTTTCCCCTTTTTTTGCAAGTTTTTTGAGATGCAAAAAAAGTGTTTAATTTATTTAAATTGTTTTCAAGTTTTTTATAAATACATAATTTAAAATTTGCAGTATATTGGGTGAAAAGATGAAGTGTTTTTTTTTATGCAATTAAACGATCTTACTAAATATTTTCTCTGAGCTATATAATTGCAACAGTGTTTAATTGTGTTTACTCCTTCCTCCCTAAAAGATCCCAACTATATTTTTTAGGAGCTAAAGTGTTTTTAACACTAGATTCATATAAGTTATCTGAATGTGATAAAATGGACTTTAGAGTTTATTATTTAAAGTTAAATGTTGAACTTTGTAAAGTGCGTTTTAATAATGACTTTCAAAAACACGTTAAAGTTTTAGCACCTCTTAGGTTTTTAATAAGTACTTCCTTGTAAACTAATCTATTGGTTAAAAAGAATAAAAATTATTTTTATTTCCTTTTATCTATATTTTTAAAAAAAAAGTAATTTGAAATAAATTTTTGTGTATATTTTTATTTATTTTTCTTTTTTAATTTTTAACAAAATAAATTTTTGTGTTTTCTTTATAAATTTTGGCACTTCTGTAAAAACAAGTTTTTTCTCAAAAAAAAAAAAAAGGATTTTTCAGATATAAGAAGTTTTTTAAAAAATATATATAGAAACGCTGGTGCGCTGCTCCTAACAGCCTAGCTGCCAGATAAAATTGGTCGAAAATCGTAAAATTTTGAGGAGAAAATCGTCAAAATACTCAAATTGACTAAGCTTAATATTTCTTTAAAAAATAAGTAACTAAAATATATTAAGTTTCGAATAAAGTTTCATTCTGGTAATAAATTTTTTTGCAAAAATCCTTAAAACATGTTTAGCATTTTTTGGCCATGTCCAATGCCAGATTTAGCTGTACAAAGTTTTAAGATATAAAGTGGGAATTTAGCACGTCATTAATAAAAAAATTTTGGTAATAAGAAAAGTAAATTGATTATTTTTGGGAAAATTAGTGTATCAATAAATTTTTAATACTACGAGATTCGCTTCAAAGGTAAGAAAAGTTAGTCTGGAAATTTAATTTGTAAAATGTATACTTATTTTTTTACTTATAATTATAGTATTATATTTGGAGTATATAGAAGTAATAATAGTTTTTATAAAGAAAGAGGGAAATACTTTAAATTGGTTTGGCTTTTATCATCTATCAATTGGTTTCATTATGGTTCGTTGTATTTGTTTTAATGAAGTAGCGGAACTATTGGTAGTTAACATTTCCATAGTAAAATTTAAGAAAATTATTAAAAATTAAAATAGGTTTTTAAAAAATTTAAATCTGTCCTGTAAAATATTTATTAACAGTTCAAAGAAGTCAAAGAAAAATGTTGTACTGTACCTCAGCATAATTTGAGGTGCGAAACTTCGAATTAATAAAATTATTTTTTTTATCTGATACATTTTAAAGATAAAATTGTTGTTTTCATTGTTGTCATAAAACTGTAGTGATGTGTTTGCATCTCTAAATTTAATCCAACCTAGAAACGTTTTTTATTTGTGTAGACAATGAATGTTTTTTTAAGATAACAAATGTTTTTAAAAAATCATACTTTATGAAAATTATACTTATATGGAAATTTAGGTACGCAGTTCAAAATAGTTTTTATAATAAAGTAAGTTTAACAAAAGTTATTTTTGGGAATAATAATTTTATTATTAATAAGATTTCTCTATGTCGTGCCAAATTCCCATTTTTTTTCCATGAATTGAAGCGAATTGTAAAGCGTGATTTCGAGGTTCCCTACTTTTTTAAAGAAAAAAAAAAAAACACGGAAAAATCAAATTTAATGGGGAATGTTTACTATCGTTTGAAAGAACATTCCTTGGCATTTTTTAAGATTATGTCTATCAAATGTTGGCCGTTGCTACGTCGCAGATGGTCCATCCGTTGAGTCCAATTTTCGATGACTCGTTCGAGCATTTAGACTGGTAACTGGCGAATGACACGCGCGATGTTTTCCTCCAAGGCCTGAATCGAAGCGGATTTGTCCGCATAAACTTTAGACTTTACATATCCCCACAGGAAAAAAAATAACGTGAAATTATGTGCTCACCGAAGTGTGCTCTCAGTCTTTCCATTATGAAATGCCAAACAATACTAAACAAAAATAACATGACAGCATGACACAACTCACACGTGAATGCTATTGTAAAAAGTATATCTACTTAAATCACCCATTAGTAGTAAGTGGGTAAAAAGGAAAAACAAAATTAAAAAAAAATTGCTCGATAAAGCAACTTGACAGTTCAGTTTTTGCACGGATACATGCAGATTTATTACACTGGTTTACAGCCAAAAAATACCAAGAACGCCACATGCCTAGATAAGTTAATTGGGACCTCCTGAACATGAAAAACGCTGTAATTTTGTTTTTCTAATTACCGTTTTTTAGATAACGGTACTTTTGTGTTTTTTTGGTGTATAATCCCATTCAAACTATTGTGGAGCCCAACCTAAAAGATGAATGGCATATCGTTGGAAAGGTAATTGAATGCTTTTTCCGCCGATATGCTACAAATTTCTATCTGATAAGAAATGGCTGAGTTTGCCTATTTTTTACGTTTGTTTCAAAAATTTTCATTTTTATTTCGTTTTTTTTTCTACGTTATAGTAAAGATCTGGAATGTTATATTTTTTTACCTAATAGTTTATTTAAATACCAACATTTTAAGTGTAATTTGAAAAAATCGGATGAAAAATAAAGTTTTTATTAAGGATTTTGTGGTACGACAATATTTTCATCTTAATTGCTCACACACTATATTCGGCGTAAATTCAAAAAATATAAATTAAAATGACGAGCGTCTTGAACTGTTGCGTTTTTTTTCGGATGGATCTTCGCGAATGAGGAACCAACAATAGTCCGCCATCATTTGTTCGTCCCACCAGCCTTTGTAATGTCTCTCGATTTCTTCCATTTCTTGGTGAAATCTTTCCCTTGTTCATCACTTTCGGAGCCCAAGTTCGTGGGGAAAATATCCAAATGACTAAATAAGAAGTGTAATTTAGGTGTCATATTTGAACCTAAAGGTTAAAAAGAATAAATTTTAAAATGATAACGGCCTTTTTGATATACATGTTTTCACTCAACGCTTACCAATGGCATTGAATTTTTGCAGTAATATATCGATCTTCTCTGCGTAAGCAGGACTTCTGTAGTTTCCCAAAAAGTTTTAAACGATGTCCTGGAATGCTTCCCATGCCTCCAAATGAGCTGGACCTTAACACTCATTAAATGCTTGGTTGCCGTACAGAGCCCGAATTTGAGGTCCATCAAATATACCAGCTTTAATTTTGCTCGCTGTGGCTCTCGGAAATTTTTGTTTAAGGTAATTCATGGCAAGACTGTCTTTTGGCAACTTTATAACCCAAGCTTAATATGAAATGGAGGAAGTATTATCTTCTCCAGAGGAATGAGTGGGTCATTTTTGATATTGTGCACTCCTTGCGTACGTCCACTTCGCTCGGGCCAAACTTTTCGGGTGTAGTGATTCTGACGGTCACGGCTGTCCCATAGACATAGAAAACAGGGAAACTTCGTATTGCCCCCTTGCAATCCAGATAGTATGGCAACTAATTTAAAATCAGAGCAAACTTTCCATTGATGTTGGTCATAATGTATGAGATCGAGAAGTTCTTTCATTGCTTCATATGTTTCCTTTATGTATTTTTCATATCCGATTGGAATTAATGGCTTCGTATTCCCTTTATGAAGCAAGACTGAAGGCAGTCTGCCTCATCCATAAAAAGACGCCATTCCTCTGGGTCATAATTTTGTTGGAGAGCATTGAAAAGACCACATATGTTGGCACAAAAACAAAAGTTTGCCATTTTTGCGAAGAGAAGTGCAAGTTGTTTGCTGCGATCACGGTAATATGTAACACGTGTCTCAGGAGCACAATATCCCCACTCTTGTAATCGTGATGCAAGTAATTCAGATTTCGATTTCGGCAAATACAAATCTCGGCACAAATCATTGAGCTCGGCCTGAGTAAGTAAATGGGGTTTCTTATTTGATTGCATTTCTGCTTCACTGCACTCATCGGATGAATCATTTTTTATTGTTCTTTTTCGTATTTCTGTGGGGCCCGCTACAATCAGCTGCGGTTTGGGGCACGATACTGAGTGCGGCACTGATAGCGTCACCGAACTAACAACTGGATAAGCTGGTTCAATTCTACTTCCGATAGCCCTTTCCGTTAAACAGAAATAACAATCTGTTGTATGGTTGATATGGTTTCTCCATTGCATTGGCCTTCCAAATGTGAAGAAACACTCTTGACCCTTACCAATTTTATTTAATATTGTTCTGCAGTTGTTACATGCCCTATTCGGTGTCCACGGTTTGTCGAGAGACGCAGGTCGAAAGTCGTTTCAATGTAAATTCCCAAACGTAAATTCTAAAACTGATGGACGCCGAATATAGTGTGTTAGCAATGAAGATGAAAATATTGTCGTTCCACAAAATCCTTAAAAAAAACTTTATTTTTCATCCGATTTTTTTAAATTACACTTAAAATGTTGGTAATGAAAAAAACTATTAGGTAAAAAAATAAAACATTCCAGGTCTCTACTATAACGTAGAAAAAAAAAACGAAATAAAAATGAAAATTTTTGAAACAAACGTAAAAAATAGGCAAATTTTGAATTTTGAGGTGCCATAACTCAGCCATTTCTAGAAATTTGCAGCATATCGGCGGAAAAGGTATCAATTACCTTTCCAACGATATGCTATTCATCTCGATCGGACTTTTCGGTTGGGCTCCACAAGGGTTTGAGTGGGATTATACACCGAAAAACACAAAAGTACCGTTATCTAAAAAACGGTACTTAGAAAAAAATTACAGCGTTTTTCGTGTTCAGGAGGTCCCAATCAACTTATCTAGGCATGTGGCGTTCTTGGTATTTTTCCAAATTAAAAATTTGTAAAGCAGTGTTATCAAAAGAATTGGCGTTCGTTAATAGATCTAATAAATAGATTGTCGGCCCGCAATTATACTGTAACAAAAAAAAGTTAAAAACGCAATATTGAATATTTTTTCAAGCTCTATCAAGCTGTGCAATCGTAAAGTTCATACCTTCTATGTATAGCGAGATATTCTCTGTTTACTTTGACGTACGCACCACAAAAAACAATAAAATTATTCTTAATATGCCGTATTCACCATTTTGTTGGATACACGGCAAAAACTAAAGCAAAGATACGGAATTTATAAGCCCGAAATTATTGTGACGTATGTGCACAAAAAGCTAAGTATTATTATGTTTTAATAATATTATTATGCCGTATGTGCTCCTCATTTAAATTTAAATTAAATATTATTTTGCCGTACGTGTACGAAATTTGTTGTTGTTTTGCAATACTGTTATACAAAATTTTCCATTTGCATCAGTCATGGTGAAATTACTAGAAGGTGGCAGCACTACGTGTTGTTGTACAACAATACAACAAAAACAGGCAAATTTGTTTGTGTAAAGAACCCAATGCTGTCAAAAATTATGTACAACAACGTTGCCATGGATTGTCTTTTCCGGCCAAGCCTTAGGGGGAACTGTTACATGTTTAATATACACATATATGAATTCGATCCAGTACCGCGATTTTTTTGGACGTAATGGAGTATTGATGGATCGCGATCCATATTGCAGAATAGTCTAATTTTATGTGATCCATGATCCTGATCGCGGATCACATGATAAATATTGAACGTTTAGCATACTTTGTGATATAAATTTGTGATATATTAGTGTTAAGGGAAAATTCAAAATAAATCAGATATTAAAATATTTTTGTAAAGTTTGTGATTTAACGAAAAATCCAGCAAGTTAGTGAAACAGGCCATATTTAGATTCAAATTTAAGGCCTTATTTTGAGTAATATAATTATATGTAAGATGTACTTATGTATATGAAAAATTCTGGTTCACACGTCGTTTGAGAAGTTTTAAAAGATACATTTATTGAATATTTATTTTCGATCTTCTTAAACAAGCAAAATATTTTCTTTTCTTTAACGTGAAGACATTAAAATATTACAGATATCGACTCCTTTAAAAGTGTTTGTTTAACGTACAGTTTTATTTCTGTTATTTATTACATTTTGCACTTGTACAACAATACTGTATTAACTCAACATTTTTAATAGATAGAATTTTACATTAAAGGCATATCAACTACGGTTTCATTACCAAAAGGTAGACAAAATAGCCACTACATATATTTTTACAGAGGGTAGATATTAAGTCGCATGTTGATTTTTTACAAATAGTGAAAAAATATAAATTTTGAGTAATACACTACTGTTGAACAAGTGCGATATATTTATTTTTAAATGTTTATAAGATAATAAAATGGTTCGGTTCCGAAGGGTTTTGGTAAAAAAGTTTGGTCGAATAGAAAATTTTCAATGGCAACGCTGATCTGCAACAAATAAAACAAAAATATTATGAACAAATTACTAAAAAAAAATCATAATTAAAATTTTTAAGTTACATGAATTAAAAACTATTATGTTTCCACTTTTTCTTCACTGCAAGTCCTTTGGAGGTTTAAAGAAATAGGCGTACAAGTGCATATTAAAGATTAACGAATTTTTAAAACGTACGCACAACGTGTTCACAGACAAAATTATTTCTGTTTTTATTTATTATATACAAAAAATACATTAGCACAACTAAAGACGCACATATAAAAACCAATTACGATTTATTTTTAGCAATTATTTTAACTTTTTTACACAATTTTCATTTAAAACCCGCACAAAAATGATTATTTTTTTAACGCACAATAATTTTTTTCAAGAATGTAAACATAAACAAAGCAAAATGACAGACTTTGGTTCTCACCACAGTTCAAGCAAAAAATAGCCAGATGCCGTAGTGCTGCCACCTGTAGTTATTGCACCATGGCATCAGTTGTGTTTTTATTGCGATTGTAAAAACAGGAAAATATGGAATCGCCGGCACCCTAAATTGAACCAGTCTTACTCGTGTAGGGTTAGGTTAATATTTCATATAATTTTATTGTTATATTATTTGTGGCCAAAATTGTAACGATATATTCTTATTTTAGTACAGCCGATGAAATATTAGGCGAAGAGAAAATATCAGAGGATTGTACCAGAATTGGTAATTGAAATTTTTATTTAACTTTTTAATCTAGAATCGACTGATGAATATAGTCCGGATATTCAAACCAACACTAATGAAAAAAATAGAACCAAATATTAAAAATCAGAATGAAAATGATAACTTTACTTACTTACTTAAAATATTCCATCGTTACTCGAAAAGTGAGAAAAAAGTGTGTATGTAACTCATGTCGAAAACTATCAAAAGAGATTACGGCGCACAGTAGCTGAAAATCGTTTTTCATTGGCCAAAATTCTGTAACTTTTGAACCGAAGGAGATATTTTGGTGAACTTTTTAATCGAAAAATAAATTCTTAAACTTTTCTCCACTTTCAATTTCATTAAAATCGGGTGAATAGTTATTGGGGAATTTAATGGCAAAGTAGAAATTTAGCGGGAAATATGGTTTTTTTTATTTTTTTTTTAATTTTTTAAAAATGTCATATTTGGATTTAAATAATAATCATTAACATTTTTTGTAATAATGGGACTCTCAAAAAGATTTAATGTTTACACAAAAAAAAAATTAAAAAAAAAATAAAATATAGTAAAATCAACTGGAAATTTGATATTATTACTGAAAAATTAACAATTTTTTGTTGTCAAATTTGTTAACACTTAAAAAACTTTAAAATGTTATTTAAAATCTTGCTATTACTAGAGAAGAATCTATTATTTTTTGCTGTAAAATTTGCAAAATAAATCCGCTGAATTCGGATTTTTTTTTTTTTAAATTTTGATACGAAAATTTTATTTTTGGTATTTATTTTTTGAATATTTCATACATATGTGGATAAAAAAACCTTTTAAAAATAAAAGCAGCAATAGATTTTAAAAACTTTTGAAACAATGTGAGGTTCTGTTTATTATTATTTTTTACTAATGTCTGTCTTAGATATAATGAATTATAATTATTGTTCATTTAATTGAAAGATTGGTTGCAAATTTTCGATTTTCTGTTCTGTGTTATTTCTGTTCTTTAGTAGTTTTTTGACTTCTTCATCTAAATCCCGATGTTCCACCTTTCATTGATTTCGAATACTGGAGATGAACGGAACTGACGTTGCCAATAATATATTACATAGATCTTCATTTGTGGAATTTCGTGAAATTTTTCTAGTATTGGGTTCTCTTTAAAATCTGTAATCCTTATTCCTTTTTTCCTGAGCTTCCTCTGATAAATCTCCAAGTGGCATCAACTGATATTTAATGACATCTTCTCCATGATAAAGGATTTTGTGAACTGTAGCAGACATATATCTCCATGGGTACTTGATTGTATATATTCTTGCAGTTTCCTTAGCAAAATCTCCAAATTTTCTAGAGTCAATTTCTTCATTGCACGCAAGTACTTCTAGGATTATTTTAAATCTAAAAATTAGGTTAAAATCAACACCTGTTATTTCAGATGCTGTTTCTGGATTTGAAAAGAATCTTCTTGTGGTATTGCCATCATTTGTATTGCCTGACCCTTGTTTTGGCTGATCTATAATCAACCCAAATTTGCGATATTCATCTTGAACATGTTTCCTTTTTGAACTTCTTAACTCCTTGTTGGTTTCGTTGTTTCTTATTGATCCTGAAGATCCGAAATCCAAATCATAACTGATTTTTAGTATGTGTTCCATAAGTCTTATTCTTGCATGTAGTGGTGATAATCCAAATTCATATGCATCAGTATTATCTAATGATTTTGTTGGGACTTGGTTTAATTGGCTTGATGTTGCATGGCATATAATGCAACTAGATGCAGCCTTCGTCTTAGTCAAAGCCTGACCTACTTTTCCATCTATCATTGTTAGCACTAATTGGTAGCTAACTTCAATTTGCTGCCCATCTAAATCTAATTGTTATGGCTGAAGTGTTACAATTTAGGCCTTGATATCACTAACTTCTTTCTTAATGGCATCATTAGTTTCTTTTTTGAATTCATGACATGTTTCGTATAAGTATGTATATTTTATCTTAGATGTCAAAGCGAATCGGTAACGCAACGCGAAGCAAAAGTTTAATCTGACATGGCCTTAAGTGTGAAACAAAAAATTCCATCGTTTCTCGATTTGTGAGAAAAAAGTGTTTCTGTATTTGATTGCGAGAACAGACAACACAGATTCTGTTTTAACTGGAATACTTCCAGTAATTAAATGTCAAATGCAAGCGAAACGTCAACGAAAGAAATAGATATAATAAAAATAGGGCTGCCAGATTTGTCGATTTATCGTCATTTTGACGATTTTTTGTTCCAAAATTGGCAAAGTGCCGATTTGCTGATTTTTTCTGGTGAACATATTATTCAGTCTTCGAAATAAAATAACTTTAATTAGTTTAGTATGATTATATATTCTGCACCACAGAAAAACGATATCTTTAAAAACATGGCAGCTTAAAAATATATGGGCAAAATTAAAATTTCGAAGGAAAACTGCTAAATTTTTATTTCCTTAGATTATTTAATACATTTGTTTATGTGATCAATACATTAAACTATTGCACCATTTTTAATCAATGCACTATAGGAAATTTTGGCCTTTTTTTTTGGCAAGTTCAATATGATATTTTGTTACGCCTTTAAGCGATATTTTCAGGAAAAAAAAACAGTCTGAAATTTTAAATTGTTATCGGATTAAAGAGAAAAATAAAATAAATAATTTTATTTAAATAGACCTCAAGTTTAAGTATGTATGTATGTATGTATAAACTATGTATTTTACCCATGAACTTTACCAATTTTTTTGATTATGTTTTAATAAAAATCGAAAAAAATTTGTCAAAATTAATTTTAAATTGTCCGATTTTTTTAAACAAATTAGCCGATTTTTTTTTTATTCTTTCTTAGGAAATTAACGATTTTTTCAAAAATTTATCTGGCAGCCCTGCATAAAACGAAAGCAATGAAGGGCTTAAAGAAATTAAAATAAAAAAATTTAACAATTGTGTTTTATTTATTTTCATCATTAAAATTCTTTCCCTTCAAATAAAAAAAAAATAATACACATTCTTGTGTACATAGATACATAATTTGTGCTCCATTTATTAAAATTTTATTTTTCTCGCATCAATTTTAAATGTAACTTATTTTGACAGTTCTTGTGAGAAACTTTTAGCAAAATATTAATACAGAAACACTTTTTCTCACATCCTTCCAATAAATGCTGGAAAATTATTTAAATGACAGATAATTCTCCCAAAGTAAATATACAGAAACACTTATGTGAGAAAACCCATTTTTTGTTTCATATTGCACTGTTTTTGTTATAATTCACTTGTTTCATGCGGGAAATTTTACGATGCGAGAAATACAGAAACGGGCTACAGATCATTTATTTTCTAAGTCCAATTGTATTTCAGTGCTATAGGAATTTAAGTTTCCTTTTTTCGAATGTAATTTTTCTTTCTAAAATACTCCGGCCAATTCTTTATAGCTGAAGCTCTCCATGTTTTTATGAAAAATGTTGTTATTGCTCAGATATATTATATCCACTGAGTTTGCATCCGAATGTCGCTTGCGTTTAAACCTTTTCATACTTTTTTTCATACCAAATACAGGTAAAATAAAAAGGATTAAAAAACTTAAAATCCTTTTTATTTATATGCTATAAAATACTTTTCACAAATTTAACAACGCATTGCATAGTTATAGGGTCATAGAATATTATTAGACCAAAAAAAAAATTAAAAATCCCTTCTAAGTTGGGATTCGCAATATACCTGTTTAGCGTAAACGCGTGTTTAAGCTCTTTATCTATATATATAAAATTGTAACGTTACTGACTGACTGATTCATCATCGCACAGCCTAAACGCCTGAAGCTAAAAACTTGAAATTTGGACCAGGGGTTGGTCTCTCCCCAAATCGATCCACTAAGACGGGATTTTTGGAAATTCGAATGTTTAGGGGGTAAAAAGGGCAAAAACGGGTAAATTCGGTACCCTTATATCTCTAAAACTAAAAGAGATACAAAAAAAATTTAATACTTATCGTTGTTCTTTAGAAAAATAAGCGGACAGGTGTCTGGTACTTTTTGGAAATTCAGCCCTTTAACGGAGTAAACGGGTAAAACCTGTATTTTGGTACTTTTTTGTCACCCCATATATCTTTTAAACCCATAAACATAGAAATAAGGGTTATATCACATTTGAAACTTATCTAAAAAAATCCAAATACAAATTTGGTACTTTTTCGAAATTCGGACGTTTAGGGGGTTAAAACCGTTACTATTTTTGGTACTTTTTTACAAAACATTTTTTTTATTCATTGACATATACGTATTAAATTATGGGCTCCTACTACAATATTGAAATTTTTTATGCTTCAATGGGGAGAAAAAAGTACCAAAAAGGGGAAATAAGGGAAATTTAATTTCTTAGTTTAGGGTTTTTGTTCCACAACTGACAATTTTCTAATTATCGTTAATATTGGACCTAGAAACATAAACTTCAACATGCAATGTCCTGAGTGGATAAGAATTTGTTAGAGGGATCTTTTTGGTACTTTTTCATTCTTTAACTGGTACTTTTTTAATTTTCGTTGAGGCAGGCCTCTCGCCAAATCGATCACGCTGACCTCATATCTGCTAAGCTAAAGAAGATACAAAAAAATTTAATACTTATTGTTGTTCAATAGAAAAAAGGCGGTAAAAACGGAAATTCGCTAACCTCATATCTGCTAAACTAAAAGGGATACAAAAAAATTGAATACCTATTATTGTTCATTAAAAATAAGAGGACAGGTGTCTAGCACTTTTTTGAAATAAGGAGTAAACGGATAAAACCTGTATTTTAAAACTTTTTTGCTATGCCATCTATCTTTTAAACCAATAAACATTAAAATAAAAAATATATCACATTCGTAACTTATCTAAAAAATACAGATTTGATGCGTTTCGAAATTCGAACGTTTAAGTGGTGAAAATCGTACCTTATTCTGTTATTTTTTTCAAAAAATTTTTCTTCATCTACCTATATAATATAAAATTGTAAAGTTACTGCCTGATTCATCATCGCACGACCTAAACGCCTGAACTAAAATGCTGAAATTCGCCCGGGAGGTTGGCCTCTCGCGAAATCGATTACCTATGATGGGAGTTTTGGAAATTGTTATGGTTAGAGGGTAAAAAAGGTTAAAACGGGAAATTCCCTAACCTGATGTTCATTAAAATATGTAATAAGCGGTTAGGTTTGGTGGTACTTTTTTTAATTAGACCCTTTTGTGGAGTAAACCTGTATTTTAAACTTTTTTGCCACGCCATCTATCTATGAAACCATTGAACATTGAAATAAAAAAATATCACATTCGTAACGTACCTAAAATATACAAATAAAAATTTTCGAAATATGAACGTTTAGACGTACAAATCGTCCCTTTACAAAGTAGCAGGTTTAAACCTAGAAACATAAACTTTGGCGTAAAATATGTCCACATAAGAAAAAGGGGCGCTAACGAAGTAGCGGATTAAATGCTAGTTCTACTATAAAATACGCTAGTGTGAACGTAGAGTAACGGATAAGGATGAAGCAGGGCAGTTATACGTTTTTGTAATTGTGTAACAATAATAAATTTTTTTATATGTACTACCTGTATTCTGTTTGATCACGATCAATATTCCCTAGACGTAGTTGAGTGCGAAAAACAGTTGTTTGTTTCAATTTATGGCATTTTTGTTTCATTTCTCGCGTTTTAATCGAAAAGTTTCTCGAAGCGAGAGTTACACAACATGGGCACTGGTCGATCCCAGATTCAAGAAGTAGATGCTGTCCATAGTTCAATTGATGGATATTTAAAATTGAAAGAGATTCATATCTTGTTAGATTTGATCAGAAATTAAAAAATTATAAATCACCAAGAGTCCAATTGCAAGTAATACAAATGGTTTCAACAGATTTTAAAATCTATTCTGAAAAATCTAATAAAAAACTGCATAATCAAGTCGTTGCTGGTAATCTGTCGGTTTCAATTCTTGGACAAGCTGAATCTTGTATGGAAACATTCCTATTGTGTGCAAAATTCTCTGCAGCAACGCTCGTGAGAGGCCAAGTTGTGTCGAACGTCTCCTGGTTGATGTTTCTCCATCTTCCCGAATACTCCTCTGTACCAGTTCAATATTGTCACCCGTGTGCACCGTTCGCCTTCTGCCAGCACCAGGAAGGTTACTTACTGCCCCTTGTTGTCGAAACTTTGCAACCAGACGGTTTATTGTTGACTCTGATGGGCCAATGTGCACATTAAAAAAACGACGATAAGCACGCTGAGTCAAAACAATAGATCGTTGATTTGAAAAATAAAGCTCAACAATTTGGGCACGTTGTTCAATTGAGTACTGCTCCAATTCAAATTCCCCAAGTCTTCGTTACAAAATACGGAAAAGAAAAATATATAATGAAAAAGTTATAAGCAATTCAAACCCCTTCGATAATTTTGGACCACCCTGTATATTTGATACAAATTTAAAAATATTAGCGGCAAAAAAAAACTCTGCTGATAAAAAAAGTGATATAGAAAACCTTTACTAGAACAAGTATGCCAACTCGAGAGAGCGTTCTAAATTTTTTAGTTCACCCCTCACACATATAGGTTCTGTTGTGAATTCAACACACATAAAAACAACAAAACCAAAACAAAATTTCAAATTTTTCTATTTAAAATTTTTCACAATATAACACTTTTTGTTTAATTTTATGACACAAACACATAATTAATAATTTTTTCCAATTCATTTTGCTGATTTGCTTTTACAAAATGTTTTTATTTTTCACAAACTAAAAATTTTTAAATAAATTTTTTTGACACTAATTTTTTCAGTTGCTAATATTATTAAAGCCATCATAAATTAATTAAATATTTTCCGTTATTGCAGAATAGAAATTTTACAAACATTGTTTTTAAAAGTTTATAAATGCAACCAGCATTCAATAAATTGAAAATTTATTAAACTAATTTTATTTTGGAAAAAACATTGTTGCCACATTCTATATGCTTTACGGTTTCTTACCAAAAATTTACGTGCAGTATTATGACTGTTTGTTGAAATAATTAATAAGACAGATAAATAAAGTCAGTACAAATATTTATAATATACTTCAGTGATGGAAAATTGAAAAATTAAGATGGTACTGACCACCAAGCAAAAGAGTACTTTATACAACATTTTGGTACTTTTTATAAAACATATTTCTTATTAAAAAATATACTCAAAAAACACAAAAATTTCAAAAAATCAAAAAATATATTAATTTTAATATAAAAAATATAAAATTTTGGTAAACAACAAACAGAAAAAAATCAATGTAAAATCGTCGAAAACGAGGTTGATTTTACATTTTTCGGTTACAATAACTTGCTAGCAATATTTTTCTTTTAAAATAACTTAAATTCATATTAATTTAACATTCCAGTAAAGTTAGAGCAAAATGGCATTGATATTGAAATAACATTATGACTCATGTTGAATTAAAGTTGTTTCAAGTTAAACCAACTTGAATTTAATGTAGAATCAGTTTAATTTGAGTGTGAAATAACAGTGAGAAGAAGCTTCAGAAACAACATATGTTTTTGTTTTAGAATGATTGTAAACACTTATCCCCTGAACTTGAGAGAGAAAAAGAATATTATTATTTATTTTTCTGTTGAACTTTGTTGTTTTCCCCGATGTTTACAGAAGCACTCACAATTAAAAGATACCAGCAGAAGAGGCCCGATATGTTTTCGTCATCATTCTTCTTCGACAATTTGATGTATTTAACTAAATAATTATGACCAAAAGAATACGGGAATTTTTCTTCTATTTTAAAATTATTTTAAATATAAAAAAAATTCATGTTTTTCTTCTTGAAGTGTTGTTGTTGTTTTCACACATAACACGTAAAACAGGATTTTATGAATTCAATATTGAATAAAGTTATTTTAACATTATTCATTTAAAATTAATATAAAATAATGATAATTTTAAACAAAATCCGTACTTTAGCCGAAATTGACTATGATTTTCAATCAACATTGCTCCTTGTTGATTTGACATTGGTATTTTTTCTGTGTGCATGTATAAACATATACTTTCTAAAATTGGATAAATCTCAACACTTTGGAAGCAGCCTCCATTTTTTGCAAAGTTTCAAAGCATCTTTTTAGTTTCGTTCTTCATCCTTGAACAAAAAGTTTATTACATATTTTCTAGTGGTGTTCAAAAAAAATTTTTGTTAACTATTGGTGAGTAAAAATAGTAAATACATACTATATTATACTGTTATCGAAACCATGAAGTTGAAACACATTAAAAATGGCATTGGTTCTTGAAGAATATCAATATTTTTGCAACAAAAAACATGGAAGAAAAAGAACAATAAGTGCATGCTATTGGCCCGTAGAATATTTGGTCAATGTTTAAAAAAAGTCACCATGGATTTCTTTACAAGGAAGCATAAAAAGAAAAGAGTACTAAAACTGACGTGGGGGTACTGTGGTATTTATGAAAAGAAAAAGTACTGAAAATAGTACCATAGTACTGAATTTTCCATCACTGATAGACTTACTATATTTTTATAAATTGTTATTTTTATTTTATTTTTTAAAGAAAATTAATTTTTTCATTTAATTTTTTTTTTTTTTATTTGTAATAAAAAATATGAATTGAAATTATTGTTTTTGTATGTTTCATAATTTACATTTTGCTAATAAATTATAAATCTCGCTACGTATAAACGTTTTCATCTCTACATTGTTATTTCTATTATTTTGCCGTACGTAATACAACTGCAAATAATTTCAGTATAAATGGCGTATACGGCAACATGGTTTTGAGTAAAAGTCGTTTAAAATAAGGCTTTTAGTTCTAAACTAGTTTTCTTTATGTCAAAATGAACTCAGTAAATGACACTATGAGTGTACGTCAAAATACTTGCGGCGAGACGAGTTATTGAGCTCTTGACCAGTATGTAAATATTCAGTACTAAAAACAAAAAAACTAATAAGTAGTTATTGAGCTGATTACACTATGGAACATTTTTTGGATTATTGTCTGGGGGGTGAGAAATTCCAAGTCAGGGTGATGGTACTAGGTCAGTATAGTAAAACCCTCAAAGGGTTTGGCGTTCGTATGTGTCAGTTTTTTTTATGACATATTAAATTTTTTCGCTTAGTTGTAACATTTTGGCAAAAACGTAGTTTAACATAACTCGAGAACCACTTGTCCGATTTTGATGAAACAAATTTAGAAAAATTAAGAATTACAATTTCTCTAATCTGTTTCTATACCGTTTTCCTATATGTGCAACACTTTCGAAGTTAAAAATGAATGTATGAAGGGAAAAAAGTATTTTTTCCCTAAAAATTTAAATATTTTTTTTTTTTAAATTCATAAAAAAATCCAAAATGGAAAAAAGTGCCAAAACTAATTACTTTCGCGTAAAGTCACATAACTCATGAGCAAAAAAAGGCATAGATCATGAAAATCGATGCACGCGCTTCTCATTTATTCACAATTAGGTAAATGTATGAATTTCAAAAATTTGCTCCAGATATGCACAACATTATTTGGAGAAAACATTGACACTCACAAGCCGAACTCTCTCATATTTTTCTACTGTACTAAAAGAGAAATATTGATGTGGCAACACTGGTTCTGTAATGTTCACATAAAACATGCATTGTCATTATACTTCTTCTCTTTCTCACACTGGTTCTGTGATTTTTGTCATTCAACAAGTGCCGACGAACGCGAACAGTAAAAGTGATTTTTCTCCAGTTTTTTAAAAGTGAACAAAAGAGAACGGAATATGGAACTGTGCAAGCCAGATATAAATAGCTTTTGCTACTGCTGTGGTCAATATGTCTCAACACATAAAAAAAAGGGGAAATTTCAGTACTGATTTTGTTCAAACATACGAGATGTACTTCAACCAAAATGTTATAGTGAACGAAAATTGGGTACCAAATATAGTGTGTAAAAGCTGCTACAACCGTCTAATGGATTGGAAAAATAGAAGACGTGAAAGTATGACATTCGGTATCCCAATGACTTGGGCTAATCCTGGCGAAGGTCACAATCCATTGAATTGCTATGCATGTGCGAATAAAGGAGCCGCAAAAAGGATAAGAAAATCGTATAATTACGTTGTTGTTGCAAGTGCCGCAACACCATTGCCTCATTCGGACCACATTCCTGTGCCAAAAGCTTCTAGCCCAGATATTTTCTCTTCTACGACTGCTCCGACATATCATGCACGTGATGATCCCCCATATGAGCCATCAGTATCCAATGAGCCAATTTTAATAAATCAAAATAAGCTTGATTTAATTGTTGCCAAGTTGGAATTAACACAGCATAAATCGGAAGAGCTGGCTTCCATTTTGAAATCAAACTATTTGTTGGCACCCGGTGTGAAAGTCACAGCTTATCGAAGTCGTCAGGCAAAACTCCAAAGTTTATTCCTTGTGAATGATGAAAAAACTTCTGCATATTGCCCGGATGTTGGAAAATTGATGGACGCAATGGAAATAAAATATGAAGCAGATGACTGGAGTTTATTTATTGACAGTTCAAAACTCAGCTTGAAGGCGGTTTTACTGCATAAGACCAATAAAAAACCTTCAGTTCCAATCGCCTATAGTACAGAAATGAAAGAAACATATGATGCACTGGAAAATATTTTAAAAATGGTTAACTACGCCAAACATATGTGGCGCATATGCTGCGATTTAAAAGTTGTAGCAATGCTTTGCGGTCTTCAAAGCAGCTATATAAAATATATGTGCTTTTTGTGCGATTGGGACACACGATTTTCCGGTGACCAATATGCATACCACGGATGGAAACTCAGAGAGCACAGCAGGTTACAAACGGCCAATATTATTCGTGAGCCTCTAGTGCCGAAGGAGAAGATATTGCTGCCTCCACTGCATATTAAACTTGGAATTGTTAAGAATTTTATCAAAACTGTCGCCAAAAGAGATGAAGTTTTCTTGTGTTTGAAACTAATTTACCCGAGACTCAGCGAAAGTAAAATTAAAGAAGGTAAGTTATAATATCACATTCATTTCCCATGATTTTCCATCTTAACAAATTAATTTTTTCCAATCAGGCGTACTAAATGGTCCAGATATACGAAGGCTGATTAAAAGTGACGCATTCAACAATATTTTGATTGACGCTGAATTGAATGCATGGCAGGCAGTCAAAGAAGTAATAGAAGGCTTGTTGGGAAAGCATCGTTCTAACAACTACGATGTTTCTGTCGCAAGGATGTTAAGAGCATTCTCGGAAATTGGTGTCCACATGTCCTTGAAAATCCATTATTTACATCATCATCTGGACTACTTCAGCAAACAATTGGCTACCGAATCTGATGAACAAGGTGAACGCTATCATCAAGTTGCCATTTGAAATGAGGTAATAATACTGATTTTTTATTTTTTCAAACTCATTTTAATAAAACAAAAACTTACAGATATAGAGGCAAAAAGTCGCCGAGTGCAATAATTGCGGAAATTTGCTGGTGGAGTAAGCTTGTGTGGCAAGACAAGGATGATCTTGATGATAAAGAATTTTCAGGAGATGCAGAAGGGCCAACAGTGGAGTCACACATTGACATCATGTGTGGTTCAGAAACTGATGATAGCGATGAATGCGATGCCACTAGTCCCGAACAACCACCATCGAAAAAGTCTAGGCAATATTTATTAAAATAAATAAAAATAAATAAATAAAATAAAAATAAAAAATTATTAAAATGTTTACTTAATTTTTTTAGTAGTTTGTGGCCAGAAGTCTGGAGTTATTGGGGAAAATTTATAAAAAAGGCGATAAATGACACTTTTTTGAATAAAAACAAATATCAATATTCTTGTCAAAATGGGATACCTTCACTTAATTGTAAATAAAAGCAGAACGCGTTAATCGATTTCTATGATCTATGTCGCATTTTGTTTATAGGTTATGTGACTTTACATGAAATTAATAACACTTGATCCTTTTTTCCGTTTTGGATTTTTTATGAATTTAAAAAAAAAAAATTAATTTTTAGGCAAAAAAATATTTTTTTTTCTTCACAAATTTATTTTTACCGGCAAAACTGTTGATTATAAAGAAAAACGTTATATGAACGGATTAAAGAAATTGTAATTCTAAATTTTTGTGAGTTTGTTTTAGCAAAATCGAAAAGCGAAAAAACATCAAGATAAGGAAAAAATTTAAAATGTCATAAAAAAAAAACTGACACATACGAACGTCAAACCCTTTGAGGGTTTTACTATACTGACCTAGTACCATCACCCTGACTTGGAATTTCTCACCCCCCAGATTGGCTGTTGTACTGTGTAATTATTCAGAAAATATTCAGTAGTGAAAATAATAGAAGTAATAAGTCGGTACTGAGTTCATTGCTAGTAAATAAGTACTTATTGAGGTTTTCAGAATAATGACAAATGCAATGACAACTAATTACCAGGTAACGTATGAAATAACTACTACCTATTACCAAATTTAAAAAAGTTTTTACTGGGTAACTATAATAAATTTGGGATATGTATGATAGAAATACTCAGCAGATGACAAAGAACCAATGTTGTTAAATTTTACTTTGAAAGTCAGCATTCGATTATTCAAACTTTAATATCATGCTGAATAATGAGCGATGAGGACAATTTACACCTCAATGGTCACATGAATAAACAAAATTCTAGAATATGGGGCACCCAAAATCCAAGAATAATTGTTAAACAATAAATGCAACCAATAAGATGAACATATTATTGTTTTGAACATATTTTTTGAAAACGACGAACAAGTTGCGGTAAATGTGAATGGCATGCAATACCGAGCAATAATTTAAAATGTTTTAAGGTCCGAAATAGAGAACTATCCAGAACTGTGATTCCAACAAGATGGAGCCCCAGCTCACTCATGTTCACTTAGCTAGTCCACCTAGGACTCATTTTCTGGCGATCGAATAATATCCTTTTCATCAAATTTCTACATCTGTTCTCAAAACTTTATCGGGTTTCTTGCTTCCCATTAAAAATAAATTTATGCCAATTTAAGGTATTTTATATTTGATTTATTTGTATTAAGAACAATTTTCAATACTTAGCTCATATCTAGCATGCGATTACAAACTGGTTTGACTCACTTTTAGCTAAACATTATTTTTTTTTTTTATACAACACTTTTTAGGCTCAATGCGATTTTCACAAACAGCCACATTTGTTTCTTTACAGTCCGAATTACCTAAACCATAATATGGAATAGATTTCGAAAATTTTAGATATATACAATTGGCATTTTTTACGTTTGTTGGATTGCTGTTGTACCACAAGGATGGTGTAATAGTTCGTCCGTTTGAATACCAAGAAAATTCTGGAAATACACCTACGCCTGACGACCAAATTTTAGTATCCTCATCAACATTTTCAGGAAAAACACCACCAATATCGACTCTAAAAAAATACATTTTATAACTGCAAATAAAGTGTAAAGATTATAAACTAACATAGTTTGGTTATATAGGTTTAAAAAATCTTCTATCTTCTCCTTTGTATTCAGCGTAACGAGTGTCATATCGTGCTTCATACATTCAAGATTGGCCTCGTTCCAAGTCATCTAAATGAATCATGGGCGAAAAAATCGTTATTTTTTTTATTTTTCTTTCTATATTTTTCTCACTTTCTTAAGTTCTCATTTAATATCAAAATCCTTTACTCAAATTTCCTTACCGGTTTTTCACACAACATATAATAACTTAAGCCATTTGGTGATGTCAACGCGATTTGACCATTTATTCCCCATATGGGGAAAATCACTACAATAATTGCAACGAATTTTGTTGTACTCATTTTGATTGTCAAGAAAACACTGTGTAAATCCGAATTTCCGAGCAGATTTATATACGGCAGAGTTGGAGACAAAAAACAGTCATTTACAATAGGTAATGAAATTATCAAAATGATTTATATATGTATATGTATGTCATAATCATAAAGGTATGCTAAAACTATACTCTTCAACGAAATTTTGTGAATTGTTATCTTTAGAAAACCGTATTTTGATAAAATAAATTATATGGAATCAAGATAAAATTTTAAAACGCAGAAACTCGTGTGTCCCCGAAAAGATTATCTTAAATTATAAAAATCTTTTCAAACTTGTTTTCATTTAAATGAAAAAAAGCCACTTTATCTTTAAATGTTTTGTCAACTGTTTATTAAATAACGTACCTTTGCCTTCTAAAAGCTTTAAGAAATAATTAGTGCTTCTAAATTAGATTCATGAAATAAGAAGGAATGTTTTCCTTCAATTATTCAATAAGATTCTCTAAGATTTCTTCCAAGGTATTGAATAAGTTATTATTTAATATCCTAAAAATTGGTGATGTAAAAGAAGAAATGACCAAAATTGCAAGTTAAAAAATTTCTAAAAGAAATTTCATGGGCATTTACAGAAACAATTGCCACTTTGAATAAGAACTCTTCAATATAAAGAAGGGTAATATGTAATTGTACATAGAAGGCCTATATTCAATACGTGCTGTAAACTAATTTCTTAAAAATTGCTAGAAAACTGTTCGCTGATGACACAGTTACATCTCTGACATAAATTTCAGAGGGAAAAACTAATTTTGGTACCTCTTTTATTAATCTTAGTTATTTGTGCAACCACATTACTTTTATAAAAACTATTTATATACTGTGAAGAAATTTCAGAAAAGTTTGCTCAATTTTAAAATATTGCAAAATATAATATTGATAAGAAGTGTATAAAATCGTTGGAAATCCAAAAACTTTACACACACGAAAATTCGCGAAAAAATTTAAGTTAAGTAAAAAATGCTAAATTGGCGATAATTCCAAAAACTTGCTAATAGCGATATGAAAGTAAAGTCAAATATTGATTTCAAATCGCTAAAGCTGAAAACAATCGCAAAGCTTACAGAAAAATCGCACATGTTAAAAATTTGCGAAAAATTGCTAAATTGGAAACAACCCCTAACATTTATTTGATATATGTATCTAAATAGGTAAAAAAAATGGTCGGAAAATAACATAAGTTAACACTGATCTGAGGTTAAAAAAATTAAGACGTAGCCATTTACTAAAATAATAAAACTGGAGTTTTTTCATAGAAAACGTTACATAAAAAACATTTTGACGCGTTTGCGGCAAAAAGTTGGTTAACTTTTGACAAGTTATCAGCTGACAATATAAAATAATAAATTAAACAAAGGAGTAAATCACGGAGGAAAAACTTATTAAAAAACTCACAATATTGCATAAAAATTAAGGCAGGACTACAAAAATAAACAAAAAAGAGCCGAAGCTTGGAATTCTATAAGCAAAGCAAGGCGAATTCATGTATACGGTGGTGTCGATCAGGGATGTTATATTATATGTATGAATACACCTTATACATAAAAGTCTTATAAAGTCCCCTTTTAGACAGGCAAAGTTTACTTTGACAAAGTCTGTTGAATTCTCTTTTAAACTTTGTTTGGTGCTCAGACACACAAAGTTTAATTTGACAAATTTTTGTTTTCTCTTGTTTGAATATAATATATAAACAGCGTTGCCAGAATTATGATTTTATCATATTTTGGATTATTTTTTTAAACAAATATATGATTAAAGATTTAGTTCTCAAATGATGATTTTTTATTTTTAGAAATTCTGATTTTTACTTTAATTTTGCTTATACAAAATACACGATTATTTAAACGGTAACTTTTTAAAACAATGAAGTTTTGCATCAGCTTGATGCGCATTGGTGCTGCACACTTTTGTACCCAGTATCTAGAATACACAAAATTGCATCATTATTTCTGGACATAAAAAATATTAAAAAAAAACATATTATAACCTATTTCCAATGTGCGAAAGAATTCCTTCTTTCGAACAACTACATTTAAAACAAAAACAAATTCTAAAAACATTGTTTTTGCTTTAAATGTATTTGTACGAAGTAAATAATTCTTTCGCACATCGTAAATAGGCAGTTAGAATATTGATAAAAAAAAAATATTTGTGTAAAGAAAAAATGTATTTTTATAAAGTTTCATATACTGACGAATTATGTTTGTATGTATTTCAATTTAAATAATAAGAAGTATGGTTTTATAAAAAATTAATAATTCTTACTATTTTGCCCTTGTTTTAAAAAATTTAAATTAAGAAAAAAAAATTTAAGATTTTCCTCTTCAAAATATGATTTCTTTCGCCATATGACAATTTTTATTCCAAAGATTCTGGTAACGCTGTATATAAATATAAAGTTGCAGCCAACTTCAGGTATAATATACGAACGAAAAACAAAACGAATTTGTGAGTACAGCAAAGTATGTACTCCCCCGCTCTGCTCTTTTCCCTTCTCTTCTATAAACTCAAGACTTTGCAAAGTAAACTTTGCTTGTCTGAAAGGGGTCAAATATATGAGATCAAAATCAGGCACTTATTTGTTTAGTTAATAAGCTATTTGGAATTTTTACATCACAGCAGCATGAATTTGTCGATCTTAACCAATCCTTTGTTTGTATAAGTCTTCATAATGTTGGCACATGTAGTCTGTTTTTTTCCTTAGTTTTTATTAATTTTTGAAAATAAAAAGCTCTTTTCACATTTGCAGACGAATGTGATATGGAATTCCAGCAACGACTCTAGAAATATCAGGAAACAAATGGACATACAGCTCATTTTGTAAATTAGCTACTGGATATGAAAAATTTCTCACTTCTATATTCCAAAAAAAAAACACAATACTGATGTTTGGCTTTTATTGTCATCGTCTGTGGTAAAAAGGAAACAAAAGTAGTAACACAGGTTTTGACTAATGTTGCCTCGTCTGTGGGTACCATAAGTCCTCTTTTACAAAGTGGCAAGTGAAAGTCAGACAGACGAAGTTTGTAGGTGAGAGAGGAAACAAGTAAAGTGTGCCCCTTACAAACAAACTTCGAATATCTGTCTTTCACTTGCCACATTGTAAAAGGGGACTAACTCTGTACACCACAATACTAGTCGCATTTTTAAGTGCCCATTACATTATCGATTTGTTGTACAACATTTTGCTATTCTAAAAATTCAAAAATTGTACCAAATGAGTCACGGTCAAAATGTACCAAAAAAAGTACAATTGTACCAATTTTAATATCCCTGGTGTCGATACATTGTCGATAATTTGGTACGTCACAGTTTTATAGTACCAGCAATCACACTGTTAAAATATTTGAAGATGGGTCCATAATTTACACTAGGCCCTATATAAACCCTACTCCCGGAAAAGCGTTTAGTACGCCTAAAATCGTAATAAATAATGGTAGCAAATTGACGTCACAGTTTTATTGGACGAAAAATCATACTGCCAAATTTCGTGAAGATTGGTCCATAATTTAGCCTAGGCCCCATATAAGCCCTACTCTCGTAAAACAGTTTATTGCGTCTAAAACCAAGTAAAGCCCAATTTGCGAAACTAATTAAATTGGCCTAAAACCATCACAGATATAGATATTGCGGTAAAATGTCTGACTTAAATTCATATGGCCAGAAAAAATATCATGCAATTTTGTGAAATTTACTGTTAAAGCTAAAACTAATTACACTGCTGTATTGAAAATTATTTTAATTTATTTTTTGTAATACCAGAAATCAGTCTTCAGAATTTTGGGTTTATTGGTCCATAATTTACCATAGGTTCAAACAAATTACCCTCCTAAAAATAATTTTTGTTCGGCTAAAACTGTTACGAATCATGATCTTTTACTCAAGCCAGTTCAAAGTTCTAACCAGAAACGCATACAACTTCTTATTGTCGGTCAATAATTTAATTAAATTCTAAACCGCAACCAATTTTAATGCTGGCGTTCGATTTTGTTAAGCTTAGTTAATAATATATATAGAGCCCACTCCTGTCGGTGGAGGGTATCGAAGATTCGGCACAGCCGAATATAGCACTCTTACTCGCTTGAATTCAAATTTGGTAGGCCTGCAGTATTTCTTAGAAGAAGGTGTCTCATTTGTCCAAATCTTTCTTAATCGCAATGGTACAAATGATACCATAAACATATCTGAGTCCGATATATTTTCACATACTACTTGTTTGTACTGTTTTTGTCCGGAAGAACCATCACATCCCCATTTACAATAAAGAATTTACTTTCTGTTTTCATATTTCTTTAACTCATTTCCTTTTATTGATTGTAGCAAGCGTTCGGCTGTGTGATCAACTAGAGATTGTAGTTATACCTCTGCCGAAATTGGTGTAATTGGAATAGTGTCCTTTAATGGCAAACAGTCCATTTTAGCAGCTGTTATGTGATAATATGCTGGATAGAGATTTAAGCCTTTTTCAATCGCACGGAATCTGAGCTGAATATATTGCTGTTTTGTTAATTTCAAATCCAGAAATATTGCTAATGCCTCCTCATTTGTGAATTGTTTTGCATCGCTCGGAATTGGTATAGTTTTAAAAATCAGTTTTGTTCTCAATGGACTAGCTTTAACAACTTTTTCAATGATATCTACTTTTGTAAATTGTTTCTGTGATCGTAATTGATGTAGGAAAGTATCTTGAATATTTTCATATCAGATTTCTTCATTGACATCTTAAGAGGCCGCCTCTTAGATATATCGCTACAGTTGTCCAGCGAGTTTTGTGGTCTCCCACGAGTGTTTTGATTTGTAGTTTCTGAAGCGATCTGGACGGAAAGTTCGTTCTCTCACCAGTTTGCAAAGCTCTTATAAAATCTATCTTTGCTGTAATTAACTTTCATGTATCGCTGTTTTAAATTTTTGATGAAAACAGATCATTTATTTTCTAAGTCCAATTGTATTTCAGAGCTATAGGAATTTAAGTTTCCTTTTTTCGAATGTAATTTTTCTTTCTAAAATACTCCGGCCAATTCTTTATAGCTGAAGCTCTCCATGTTTTTATGAAAAATGTTGTTATTGCTCAGATATATTATATCCACTGAGTTTGCATCCGAATGTCGCTTGCGTTTAAACCTTTTCATACTTTTTTTCATACCAAATACAGGTAAAATAAAAAGGATTAAAAAACTTAAAATCCTTTTTATTTATATGCTATAAAATACTTTTCACAAATTTAACAACGCATTGCATAGTTATAGGGTCATAGAATATTATTAGACCAAAAAAAAATTAAAAATCCCTTCTAAGTTGGGATTCGCAATATACCGTTTTAGCGTAAACGCGTGTTTAAGCTATTTATTCTACTATAAAATACGCTAGTGTGAACGTAGAGTAACGGATAAGGATGAATCAGGGCAGCTATACGTTTTTGTGATTGTGTAACAATAATAAAAACTTTTATATGTACTACCTGTATTCTGTTCGATCACGATCAATATTTCCTATATCATAAAATTTTTTTTGAAGGCAAAAGCACATGATTTCTGTTACTTCTGCAAACATTTTTGCGGAATAAAAAAAAAATTGTAAAAAAAAAATTTCAAACAAAATTTTTGGAGTAATTTCATTAAAATTAAAAAAGTGTTAAGCAGACGGGTCCAAACGGTTACAAGAGTATATACAGGAGTAGTAGGGAAATGGGGAGGCAGCAAAAATTCTGCCTCCCCATTAGTTTTTTTCCCATATACCACAGAGGGAGCATTTTGCTTTTTATTTAAAGCAGCAAAAATTCGGCCTACCCATTAGTTTTTTTCCATAAGGAGGAGTTTTGAACATAAATAAAATAAAGAATTTTTTTAGTAGTTTTAAATATAAAATAGAGTAATATTACGTTGATCCTATTTATATTTTCTTCAATAAAGAGAAATTTAAAAAATTCTGTAATATGTTTAAATGTATTGTTTGAGTATTTTAAAATAAGAGAGAGTAACGCCTTATTTAATCCCTGTCAAAAATAAAAACTGTCATGAGGACTTGTTAAATGAAATTCTTGGCTTATCTCTTTATCAAATGAATGATGTATACAATGGCTTTGGTAAACTACTTGACTTGGTGTTTGTGAATAATGTTGATGATTGCATTATTACCCGTTCAGATCCTATAACGTTGCCTGAAGATCGATATCATCCTACTATTGAAGTCAGTTTTTCGATTCCATCTGAAGTGAAATTATAGCCCTTAAATGTTGATAAGGTTTTTATTTTTAAACGGACTAATTATGTCTTATTAAGCAAGTATTTCTTATTAATTAATTAATTAATTAAGTATTTCTTATTAATTAATTAATTAATTAATAAGAAATACTTGCTGGAGAAGCGTCTTACCTGCCCCTTTAAACAGCTTGGATATTGATGTAATGATTTCTACATTTTATAATATATATATATATATATATATATATGTTCCCATCGATCCTATAAGGAGCATAGGGCCCTTATAACTAATTTTTTGATAAAAAAAACTGTTTATACTCCAGTTGGACCACCATGGAACTCTAAACAGCTGACTAGGCTAAAAATCTAAAGAATAAAAATTATAAGAAATTCAAAAAGTCTGGATCATTTATTGATTATGGAAAATATTCCGTCAGTCGTTCAGATTATTATCTGCTGAATCATGCTTTATATAATCAATACAAAAATAAGGTGAAAAACAATTTCGTTCGTGATCCAAAATCGTTTGTTGCATTTGTAAATTTTAAAAGAAATTAATGGATACCCATCCGTTATGAAATTACGTTGCCAAGAATCTGGAGATGCTGATGTCATTTATGATATGTTTGCCGATTTTTTTGCAACAACTTATTCTGATGCTGTATACGTTGATAGTAATGGTTATCCATATCTGCTCTCATTAAACCAGGCAATCTCTTTCCCTTCATTTAATAGCAATGATATTTTAGTTAACTTAAAAAGGTTAAAGATGTATTTTAATCATGGTCCTGATCTTGTTCAAACATGTATTTTAAATCAATGTGCTAAGTCATTAGTTACGCCATTAGGTTAGGTTAGATTAAGAAAGGCTGGTGTGAAGCAAACTTCACACCTTCACCCAGAGACCAATATGGTCCATTGTGACGCCTTAAAGTGAAAGAAAGGAGGAAAGAAGAGAAAGAAATATAGTGTGACAGAGTAGGAGAAGCAAATGGTGAAAGCACAGGAACACGCAAAAAAAGTTTCGCCATTAACTTTAATGTTTAATGCTTCGATTATATGTGGTTATTTTCCTGTATTATAGAAAGACTCGTATATAAAACCCTTATTTAAATCTGGTAATATATCGGATATAACAAGCTATAGAGGAATTGCCAAATTAAGTGCTGTTCCAAAACTATTTGAAAAACTTGTTGCTGATTTCCTATGCCATCACACATGGTCATTGCTGGCAGCATGCCAGCTTGGTTTTCGGAAAGGCTGTTCAACTACAACCAATGTAATTTATTTAACAACTTTGATCAACTCTGCATTTACACAAAGGAAACAAACTGATGCTGTTTATACTGATTTAAGTAAAGCATTTGATAAAGTTAACCATCAACTTCTTCTTACTAAATTAGATTTGTTAGGTTTATCCCGTAGAAGTTTAAGCTGGTTAAGTTTTTATTTAATTGGCAGAAAGCAAAAAGTACAATTCAATAATTGTATATCCAAGTGCATATATGTATCGTCCGGTGTTCACCAGGGCAGTCATCTTGGCCCACTTTTATTTACGCTGTTTATTAATGATCTGCCCAATGTTATCAACTTCGCCAATATATTGATGTATGCTGATGATGTAAAAATTTTCCATTCTTTTAATTGCTTTGTTAATCATTTATATCTTCAATCGGATCTTAATAACTTTTTGTTATGGTGTAATCATAATATGTTAGAGTTGAATCTATTGAAATGCAAATGCATGCGTTTTTATAGAAATAACTGTATTGCTGTTAAATATGCTTTGGGTGGTCATCAATTGGAGTTGGTTGATTCATTTCTTGATCTCGGAGTCCTATTGGATCATAAATTAAACTTTGTTTCACATATAAAGTTAACTGTAAATAAAGCTAGAGGTATTCTTTGCTTTATAAAACGCTGGGCTAAAGAGTTCACTGATCCATACATAACGAAGCAACTTTACGTGTCACTCGTTAGACCTATCTTAGAATATGGGTCAATCATTTGGGATCCATATTACAACATTCATAATTCTCATATTAAATCTGTCCAAAAACAATTTTTGTTGTTCTGGTTACGTGGTCTTCAATGGAGTCACTCGACAATCTTTCCTTCCTATTATAGTAGACTGGCTTTAATAAAACTGCCATCGCTCAAAAGTCGTCGTACAATGTTAAATGTATCTTTTATGGTTAATCTTATTAATGGTAATATTTGTTGTGAATTACTGTTAAATTCTGTTAAGTTTAATATACCTTGTCGCAATACTCGTCATTGTAATCTGCTTTTTGTAAAGTTTTGTAGAGTAAATTACGCTATTGCTGATCCTTTTTCAAGGTTATGTCGACAATTTAACTCTGTCTCAATTTGTTGCTTTTCTTTAAATTTAAATGTTATCTATATATATAAAATTGTAACGTTGCTGACTGACTGATTCATCAACGCACAGCCTAAACGCCTGAAGCTAAAAACTTGAAATTTGGACCAGGGGTTGGTCTCTCCCCAAATCGATCCACTAAGACGGGATTTTTGGAAATTCGAATGTTTAGGGGGTAAAAAGGGCAAAAACGGGTAAATTCGGTACCCTTATATCTCTAAAACTAAAAGAGATACAAACAAAATTTAATACTTATCGTTGTTCTTTAGAAAAATAAGCGGACAGGTGTCTGGTACTTTTTGGAAATTCAGCCCTTTAACGGAGTAAACGGGTAAAACCTGCATTTTGGTACTTTTTGTCACCCCATCTATCTCTTAAACCCATAAACATAAAAATAAGGGTTATATCACATTTGAAACTTATCTAAAAAATCGAAATACGATTTTGGTACTTTTTCGAAATTCGGACGCTTAAGTGGTAAAAAGCGTAACTATTTTTGGTACTTTTTTTATAAAACATTTTTTTTTATTTATTGACATAAACGTATTAAATTATGGGCTCCCACTACAATATTGAAATTTTTCATGCTTCAATGGGGAGGAAAAAAGTACCATAAAGGGGAAATACGGAGCAAACAGGTAAAATCTGTATTTTGGTACTTTTTTGTCACCCCATATATCTTTTAAATCCATAAACATAGAAATAAGGGTTATATCACATTTGAAACTTATCTAAAAAATCCAAATACAAATTTGGTACTTTTTCGAAATTCGGACGTTTAGGGGGTAAAAACCGTTACTATTTTTGGTACTTTTTTACAAAACATTTTTTTTATTCATTGACATATACGTATTAAATTATGGGCTCCTACTACAATATTGAAATTTTTTATGCTTCAATGGGGAGAAAAAAGTACCAAAAAGGGGAAATAAGGGAAATTTAATTTCTTAGTTTAGGGTTTTTGTTCCACAACTGACAATTTTCTAATTATCGTTAATATTGGACCTAGAAACATAAACTTCAACATGCAATGTCCTGAGTGGATAAGAACCTCTGAGGGTACTTTTTGGTATTTTTTTTATCTCCAACTGGTACTTTTTTAATTTCCGTTAGTATTAGACCTAGAAACATAAAACTAAACATGCAAAGTCCTGAGTGAATAAGAATTTGTTAGAGGGATCTTTTTGGTACTTTTTCATTCTTTAACTGGTACTTTTTTAATTTTCGTTGAGGCAGGCCTCTCGCCAAATCGATCACGCTGACCTCATATCTGCTAAGCTAAAGAAGATACAAAAAAATTTAATACTTATTGTTGTTCAATAGAAAAAAAGGCGGTAAAAACGGAAATTCGCTAACCTCATATCTGCTAAACTAAAAGGGATACAAAAAAATTGAATACCTATTATTGTTCATTAAAAATAAGAGGACAGGTGTCTAGCACTTTTTTGAAATAAGGAGTAAACGGATAAAACCTGTATTTTAAAACTTTTTTGCTATGCCATCTATCTTTTAAACCAATAAACATTAAAATAAAAAATATATCACATTCGTAACTTATCTAAAAAATACAAATTTGATGCGTTTCGAAATTCGAACGTTTAAGTGGTGAAAATCGTACCTTATTCTGTTATTTTTTTCAAAAAAATTTTCTTCATCTACCTATATAATATAAAATTGTAAAGTTACTGCCTGATTCATCATCGCACGACCTAAACGCCTGAACTAAAATGCTGAAATTTGCCCGGGAGGTTGGCCTCTCGCGAAATCGATTACCTATGATGGGAGTTTTGGAAATTGTTATGGTTAGAGGGTAAAAAAGGTTAAAACGGGAAATTCCCTAACCTGATGTTCATTAAAATATGTAATAAGCGGTTAGGTTTGGTGGTACTTTTTTTAATTAGACCCTTTTGTGGAGTAAACCTGTATTTTAAACTTTTTTGCCACGCCATCTATCTATGAAACCATTGAACATTGAAATAAAAAAATATCACATTCGTAACGTACCTAAAAAATACAAATAAAAATTTTCGAAATATGAACGTTTAGACGTACAAATCGTCCCTTTACAAAGTAGCAGGTTTAAACCTAGAAACAAAAACTTTGGCGTAAAATATGTCCACATAAGAAAAAGGGGCGCTAACGAAGTAGCGGATTAAATGCTAGTAAAGCATAAAATAATTGTTTATCTTAACTAGTAATTTTTTATTTACATTTTTAAATCCATCATGTTATTCATTTATTTTAAGTCAATCTTGTTATTAGTCAGTAAGGATAATGTCCATTGATTAAATATATAAATAAATATTTTAAATATGTAATATAGTTTAAATATTCAACATATGTAAGTATATAAATAAAATCAATTTGTACTGTAACCTAAGCAAGTATGTCATTAATATAAAAAGGCTAAGGGAGTATATTCCACATCATTATCCTAATTGCCACTTTAAAGGAAACTTATAGCCTGTTTAACAATCTCGAAAGAATAAGTACGTTCGCATTCTAAGCGAATGAAAATTGTTTTGGGTTCATCAACAGCACTTATGTACGAACGTTGATGCGAACGACAGCTCGAAAGAAAACGTAAGTGCTTTCATACAAAATCCGGTTCAACAATGTCGAAGGAGTTGTCAACATTGCGAATGCAAATGTCAAAATCACTCACTTGTTATTTTGTTTTCGAGTAAGAAAAAAATTTTGTGCAAAGAGCTAAAAAAAATAAAATATAAATTATTAACTAAAGTTAAACTTAAAAATGGACACCAAATGGTAAGTTTATACTAATTACACTGCCTAGAATCTAGGCTTGGGCTTTAAAGTTCATTTTGGTGACCGGTCATTTTAGTTCATTTAAAAAAAAGAACTAGTTCGTTCTTTTAGTTCACCGGTCACTTTGTCTTTTGTGTCTTTTTCGTTCAGTAGTACACTTGTCTTGTCATCTTGGTCTTTACAATAGATGATAAATGTGTTTAAAGAAACAAATATAGCATACTCGTGTGAAATACACTCAAAATATTATGTAGGTAAATTCAAAATAATATTAAGTTTAAAAACTGAAAATGTAATTAGAAAACGGATCATTTCATTTTAAATAAAGGAATTTTAAGGTTAATTTTATTAATGTTCATTTTATAACGTAGAAACTCTTTATTTTAAATTAAAAAAATTTAAACTACAAAAACATATTCAAAGGTGTTTTCAGTTAATTTTAACTAAATTTAAATTACGTACTAAGACAGCTAAATCAGTATTTTAACCTGTCATTATTACCTACCAATATTTTTTGTTTTTTATTTTCTTTTATTTATGTACACATGTTTGTACACATGTGTTTCAGTTTTATTTTATGCATAAAACTGAACATATTAACAGAAATAAAAATTAATTTGGGTTTTCATTATATCTCTTAAAAGTCTCGCAATCTGTGCAAACTGTGCATTTTTAAACCATCCAAAATGAACTGTCAAAAATTGTATGAGAATTCATTTACACAAACTTCGTAAATTTGCCCAACAATTCTGACCCGTAAGCTGGTGCTGTTCAATTGTGCATTTATACAAACGAATTTTTTTAATTGCTTAAGTTGCATGTACACGACATGTTTTTTACACCTGACTTGTCAAATTTCTCACTGCAAAATACATACATGTCGTGTGTTACCTTTAAAACATTGCATCTGACAAAATTTCAATTAGAGCGTGCTCTATTTTTTTCTGACAAACCATCTGACATCAGCTGTGTCAAAAATCTATGCCGGGAAGAAACCCGCAGCGGCGGTGCACTGTTCACGGAATCATTAGCCGGCTAAAGTTAATATTTAACAATACCGATATATGTATAATAATTTCACCATTGAATAGAAATTTAGTACATATATAACTAAAAATGCATCATTATAATATCCTAAATTGGTATATTCGAATTTAAAGAAAAAAAAAAAAATGTTTAGATGGCTGAACTTTTTTACGGCGCAAATAAAAATTTTTGTGCCGGCAGCACGCTATTTTGAAACCAAGAACTACTTTGTTTTATTCTATAGCTACAGAGAAAAAACATAGACAATGTCAGAAGCAAATTACATGTACGTTTGTGATCAAATGTTATTAACCTTCTGTAAATTTGTAAAATAAAAAAACAGCAATTTTGACAGACACTCACAATTACATATGACTTGAAAAGTTGACAAGTCAGATGTAAAAAACATGTCGTCTACGGGCACCTTTGCCACCGTTTTCAATGAATAATTCAAATGTTAATAAAATCACCAACAATAAATTCTTACAATAAGTTAAGAAAATTATTCTATTTTGCTTTCTTTATGCATGTTTAAAAAACAATTTTCACCTTTTATTCACAAATTTCAACTTTTATTTTTATAATTTATTTTTGTATTGACATTTCAGTTTGAACTGACATTAGTCGCTTAAAATTACACAAAAATTAAAAAGGATATTTAAAAAAAAGGTAATTTTAAGCGATATCCTGAAAACCCGTATTATTTTTTGTAGTTTGTTTTTGGAAAAATATGTTAAATTAGTTTAATTATATTTAATATAACAAAATTTTCATTAATTTTTTAACTTTACGGAAAACGATTTTAATAAATTACATTTAGTAACTGTAAAACTATTTTGAGTGTACCCAAGAATAGAAAACAATAAGCACATACCTACCAAATTCGCAATTGTTTTTTTGTTCGGTTTCATATTATATACCAGGGATGTTAAAGTTGGTACAATTGTACTTTTTTTTTGGTACATTTTGACCTTCCAAAGTACCGTGGTACTACCGTGACAATTTAAAACAATTTAAAAATTTTTCATAGCTCCCCCTTTTTGCTTTTTTTGTATAACAAGCAAATTAATGAGTCCTTTTCATTGCATTTATGTTGTACAACAAATCGTTAATGTAATGGGTGCTTAAATATGCGACTAGTATTTCGGTATATAGAGCACTTATTCCCCTTTTATCGCCTACAAACTTCGCCTGTCTGCCTTTTACTTGCCACATCGTAAAAGGGAACTTATGGTACCCACAGACGAGGCAACATTAGTCAATTCCTGTGTTACTACTTTTGTTTCTTTTTTACCACAGACGATGGCACTATAAGCAAAACATCAGTATTTTTTTGGAATATAGAAGTACTACTTAACTTAACAAGTATATGCGAAAGACATTATCTTATCCTGCTTTTTTTGTTTTATTTTTATAACTTTCACTCTTTTTGTTATTTTAATAAATTAAAAAAAAAATGGTTCCATAAAGGTCCAAAAAGTACATGTTTTTGGAAGTTTGTACAAAATTTAAACCCCTATTTAACATCCCTGTTGTATACCAAATAAATGATTGACAAGAAACAACAATACTATTACAGTGCTTATACTTTTTTCTTTAACACATTGCCAGTAGCGGTTTGCCACACTGTTTTAAAAAATTCATAGTACAATCTGGGTTGCCACATGCAGTGATTTCTCGCCAAACGTGGCGATTTTAAAACTTGTTTGGTGTTCTCATTTTCCATTTGTTTAAATAACCTTTTTTTTATTATTATTATGTTATGTTTATTATGTTATTATCATATTATTATGTTATGGGTTTTATGTTTGTATTTTATAAAAATTAAAAAACCTTTTTAAAATGCGCTAAAAAGAAAAAAATTAATAAGCCTTTACTATCGACTTATAACGTCATTAATCTATTTATATGTATTTACTTTGTTTGAAAATTTGTATAGTTAAAATCAATCACATCAATATATAATTTACTTGTTTGTCTACACAAGTTAATCTCGCGACAAGTTAGTATACCATACAAATTGTTTAATGACGTTATAAGTTGATAGTAAAAGTTCTAAACTCAAATTTTCTTTTTAGAGCATTTAAATAAAAGCGTTTTTTTTTAAAGGTTTCTTATTTTTAAAATATTTTTTTTCTTTTCAGCGCATTTAAATAAAAGCTTGTTTTTTTAAAAAAAAGATTTTTTACTTTTAATTTATTTCATTCAAAACTTAGTCCGCCGCATTGGATCTAGAGTAACGTCACTTTATTTGTCGACCTTTTCTCAGCAAGCCCCTCCTTTTATACTCATATTGTAGGAATGCATTAAAAATAATTAGTCCGAAATCTTGGGTGTCTTACCAAGCTGGATTTAGAATAACTTTACAAAGTTAACCGTGCATTATCAGCCAAACTGAACGTATTTACAAAATGTCATCTTAATCGGTTCAAGGTATCTGCTTCAAAATTAGGTTGCATGATTTCACCCGAACAAATAAAAATTCCTTTGAAAGAGAGGAAAACTCATATATTTTATGCTTTATTTTATTTTTTAATAAAATGCTTAACTGAAAATTTTGTTGTTGATTTTTTACTTTAAAAATCGTTCCGCTAGAATGTTTTTTTAAAGTTCGTCGATTCGAAGAAGAGTAACTTTATTTTACTTAAATGAAGAGTTACGTTTCATAAACGAATGCTTAAGTAATGTATACATTAAAAGCGGTTTTTCCATACTAATTTCGTGCTCTAAAACTCGACTAAGCTTTTAAAAATAAAGCTGTCGAATATCGAATTTGGTTAATTATTTAAAGGTCTTATTTTAAAAAAATAAATTAAATAAATATGCACAAAATTTTTTGCACAAATGAAAAAATTTGCATTTGGCGGGTTTTATATTAATAACAACTGGCAGCGCCCATGTTAATTGTAGGAAAGTTGGGAACGGCAGCCAGAGTTGTCAGATTTTTTTTTGCCAAATTTAATGTCAGAATCGCCAAAGCCTTTTTTTATTAGTTTTTGACAATAAAACATATATTTTTATTAAAAATATTTTTTATAAATCCTCAAAAATACGAAATCCGAATACCTTTATTTCGACAAAAATATAAAAAAGTCGCCATGATATGAACAAAATAAAAATGAAAAATCCTCGTCTTGACCTAGAAATTATTTTTTTTTTCTACATAACCCACTCGCATCCCAAATAGCGACCACAACTAACTTAAAGGAAAAGACTTACCCCAATATTCATAAAAAATATTTTATGTTATAGAATGTTTATGAAACGAATTTTCTATGAAAATTTGTTTTATAAACCATTTATTAATCAAAAATATTTTTTATGAATACGGGGGCTAAGCTTTATTTTGAGCAAAAAAAAAAAAAAAAATACCCTTTTCAAAAAAAATAAGTTTTAAATTTTAAAAAAAAAAAATTTTAAGAAATTTAAAACAAACAAAAAAAATATTTTTTGAAAGCTTGAAAGCTATCTAATCTAATTGAAAGCTATCTAATTTGTTTTGGACAAATTTTGCTACCACCAATAGATTATAAGTTACATGGATAAGAAAGAACACCGGTTTGGCCAAAATGTCAAATTTTGACCCCCTCTAACTCAGAAACTTTTTGTCCGATCTTGTTGAAAATTTGTGTCTAAACTACTATCCAATAAGACTAACCTTGGTGCAAATTTCATCCAAATCGGAAGACATCGATTTCAAAAGTTGGGTCACTTGACATGAAATCCCCCATATATCTATAACGGTATACATTTCAGCTGCAAGACAATTCTTATTGTCTTTTCAATACATTGTATAGGATTTTTTTGATTAATTATATTGCATATAATTCATAACTCGTAATAACTTTCAATATATAATGCAATAGGAACTTCGTATTATATATTGAAAGTGAGTTTTTGTGGAGTTCATTATTAATAAAACTCTTTCAACACAGGCATTAGCAGCTGAAATTATATGCATATAAAAGCAAGTTCTTTGAAATGGTACGTACCGGACGTATAGCTATAACATTTTAGTCAAAACTGATTTAAATTAGATGAAATACCATCATTGAAATAATCTTTCCAAATAAAAAACGGAAAATTTTTCCAAGAGTCTCAAAACAAATTTATGGCTTATCAAATAGGAAACAAAATCGACATATATCTTATAAGCCGCAAAAAATCGTCATGTCGGCAAAAAGCTTGATAATCGCCGTTTGTCGAGAAATTATTATACTCGACAACCCTGATTGTATTATGAAAATGTGTAAATCAATGTGGCAATGAGTAACAGAAACAACTCACAAGAATAAAAATACACAAGAATAGTATTGTTGTTTCTTTTCAATCAGTTATTCTATCGAGTAAGCAACAAAAACAGACAAAAAGTGAACTGACAAAAAAGACCTAAATTGAACTAACTGACAAAAAAAGACCGAAAGTGAACTGACAAAAAAAGACATACTGACCCAAAACGAACTAGTGAACTAAAACGAACGGTGATCCAAAAAGACCGGTCATCGTTCATCTGACTGAATAGTTCAATTGAACTAGTTCGTTCATGAACTACACAACTCTACTAGAATCAACGACCATTGTAGTTTGTTCATAACTTCCTGTCTAGTTTAAAAAAGTCAACAATGCAGCAAGTCCAAAGACTGGTGGATTATATGGAAGAAAATCCTGACCTAGCTAGAGGAACGCCTGCCTTTGGGACAAATAAATTGTCAGCAGAGCAGCAGTGGAAGAGTCAATGCGAAAGCATAAATGCCCTTGGGCCACCTACGCGTACAATTGCAGAGTGGAAAAAGGTAAGTATCGTAATTTAACAAATTTAATTAGCTCGGAAAGTAGAACCGGGTTCTATTTTGAATTTTTTAATTGTCTTACCTGATTCACCAGTTGGTTGCAATAACTCATGAACATTAAACATTTATTTTTGCAGACTTGGGCAGATTTATAATCAAGAACCAAAAAAAAATCTCCGAAAATAGCAAAAGCTTGCAAGAAACTGGTTGCGGTCTCTACCGCTACAATTATTTAACAGCATTGGAGCAGGTAATAGACCGGACTTTGTTGATGTCGTCAGCTGGAGCACCCAGTGGTAGAGTTTTCGGTGATGACGTCAATAGTGGAGCACCCGAATCAATTGACGACTGTTTTCAATCGTTGTTTAAAACTCCACCAAGGCTTGGTAAGGCTGTGGCGGTAGTAACACCAACCGGAATGAGAAGTCAGGAGCAAATAGTGGAAAATGTGTGTCATTCACTACCAGCTGACTGTTCAAAAAACATGCAGCAAAGTAAGACACAAACCAAAAATGCTTCTAAGCGTCGTCCATATAACAGCGGTAGCGACGATGACGAGCCATCTTGCTCTTCAGCAAAAAAAAGAAGAAAACGGTCGACGAACAGTTGTCCCTAATTCGTCGACAACTGCGAGTGGCAGAGACAAATGCGGCAACAGCTAAGGAGCAGGCTGATGTCATTAAAAGGCTAGCAAATGCTGCAGAAATACAAGCTGAAGCAGCAAAAAGAAGACCGGATGCAGCTGAAGTGCAAGCGACATGTATGAATGCAATTTTAGAAAGTATCCAGCGATTAGAAAAAAATTTTGAATTATTTATTAATAAGAAATAGAATAAAAATTCGGTTATTTAATTTTAAGTTTTTTATTTATGTACATATGTATATACATCTATTTACTCGTTATTTTATTTACATCTATTTTCTTTTTATTGAATAATTTTTTTATCTTTTATGTGCTAATTTTAATTTGTTTACCTTTAATTTCATTTTTAGTTTGTTTTTAAATCTTAATTTTAACTCTTCTTTTAATTTAACTAAATTAGAAAGTATTGAATTTTTAAAGTAATTAACATAAGTAAAATTGCTTTATTCGGCAATGCCGAATCTTAGATTCCATTCACCATGGTTGGAATAGAAAAGAATTTGATATATACAGTCTGTCAAGAAAATGTTTTGACATTGCGAAAAAGACAGATTTTTTATTGCTTAGTTAATAATTAAAATGAATGAATGAATAAAAAAGATATGTTAAAAACGAATAATAAAGAATAGTCGGCCAAACCAGACTTTTTAACAATACTGTACTAACTCAAAATTTCGAAATCTTCAGCAGAAGCAAAACACTTTTTAATTAAATATAAAAGGCATATGAAAAAGAATTTTTTTATTAACCATTTCATCTAAGTATACAGCGGGTAGATATGAATATTGCGTGTCGATTTTTTCCAAAAAGTGAAAAAAATTCAAAGTTTGAGCTGATACACTATTTTTTTTTGCGAGCAAGAATTAAAGTTGTTTTTTAAAGAAATGGCGTATTCTTATCATTTAGTTGACTTTAAATATTTATATTAATGGAATAAATAATATCTGCTTGGCCCACAATGTCGAAAAAAATTCCTTTCATATACATATTTACACTAACAACAAAAACCAAGTTTGGTTTTTTATTACTGTTTTTAATATATATGTATATATACGAAATAAATGTTCTTGTCGACATTCTGTGCCAAGCTGTAAAAGTGAACTTAATTATAAATTATATACGTATGTATATCTTTAGAAAATAATTAGAATGTTCATTAATTAGTTAATCGATTAATCAACAATTCGGATCAATAAAAGTTCTAGTTAATTAAATAATTTTAATTTTGATTAATCAAGTTTAAATTATTTAATTCAACATTTTTTAAACGGAACAAAGAATTACATAATTCAAATTTCCAAATAATTAGTTAATTATGATTTTAACTAATCAAAATAACAATTAATGGATTAATAAAGAATTTGACTAACCAAATTTCGGATTAATCGATTAATTGATTAATAACAATATTTGATTATAAGTTCAATGCAATGTTGCGACGTATTGCCATTGCCCCTACGTCCTCTTCTGTATCTTCTATGGTATCGCTTGTAGTTTCATTTTGTAAATCTACGGTTGGCTCCTCGCATCTAAAAAATAAACACATGTTGTGAAGTGCACACATGCATTTATAATTTGTGTAACCTTTTTGGGTTCATAGTGAAGCCCTCGAGACCCTATAATGCATCGGAACCTATTTTTTAAAATCCCGAAACAACGCTCAACAACATTACGTGTTGATGTATGCTTAATATTGTAACGCCTTTCTTCTGCATTTCTAGGTTTTCTAAACGGTGTCATAAGGTAGGGCTTTAATTTATAACCAGCATCACCTATTTAAAAAGTCTTTTGTATATGATGTACAAATATTCAAACAATATAATCTTACCAAGAATCCATGTGTTTTTTTTGCCACCTTCGAAATTATTCCTCAGTTTTTGATCAATGCTACTATGCTCCCAAACAAATGCGTCATGGTTAGCACCAGGATGCCTAGCATCGACGTACATGACTTTTGTTTTGTGGTCACATATCTGAAATATACAAAAAGTACTAAATAAAATCCGTTTGCATAAAATTTATTCATATGTTTATACACACATACATATGTATGGGCTATTTAAAACTTACCACCATTGCATTTATACTATAATACCCTTTACGGTTGTAATATAGATGCTTCAGATTATGGCCCGGAGATTTTATTCTTATATGCGTGCCATCAACGCATCCAATGATTCCAGGAAAGCCCGTAGAGTTAAAAAACTCTTGCTTAACGATGATCTCATTTTCTGGGTTAGGCATTTTAATCCACTGCCCACATATGTACTCCTCAAAAAAGTTGAGACACTTCGTAATGATTCCGCAGACAGTGGCTTTGCATGTGGATGACAGGACTTCATTTCCTTTATATCTCCACGTATATAAGTGCTTCTAAACGACGATGCACTATTTGCCTCGAATTTCTCCAAAAGAGCACGAAAAATTTCTTTTGACACTCGAAAATTTCCAATAAACCTTGTGATAAGGTAATACATAAATTTATATATCTGCATACTTAAGTACAATGTGTACACTTACTGACTCGTGGGCTGCTCCAGGACATTATACTTATCTCGTAGCTCTCTTCGAAAAAGTATACTTTCCTCATCTTCCTCAGCAGTATCCAAGAAATGTACGGCGACCGTCAACATATCCATTATTGTTATATTTTTTTTGTTTGCTTTTTTTTTAAATTATTAGAAATAAAACTTTTTCAGCCACAATATATTTTTTGTTTTCAAATTGTTTTGTTATTTTTTTTCCTTTTACAGTATGACGTTTGTATACAGCTGATCACTCTTAAGAACAGTTGTATTTGTTCTCATACAAAAAGTAGTATTTTTGGGACTTTTAGGGAAAATCGCTATAAATTATGTAAATTTATGAATTGGCACTACTTTGAAATGTTAATACGTAAGATACAAAAATTGACGTACGTAAGTGCATAAGAACGAAAGTGAGTGATATCCATGAACGCAAATTTATTCGAATTCTAGTGACTTCTTTTCTTTCGCTCTAGTTTTCTTTCGACATTGTTAAACAGGCTATTAATAAAAATGGCAGAGTTGGGGGTAGTGCATTTAATTTTTAGTGCACTAAGGTTTCCACTAAATTCCCCTATAGTGACAACATTTTAATTTTCCACTATTTTTCATCACTATAGTCGAAGTGAAAAATACTTTAACTACCACTATAAAAATTAGTGGTAGTGAAACATATTTTAACTACCATTAAAAAATTTAGTGGTAGTGAAAATTTTGCACTACAATAAAAAAGTGCAAATTTTTAACAGTCACTACATGAATGCTTTCATTATATTATATGCACTTAAATCTAAAAAAATAGTGTTTATAGAAATATTCCAAACAAATGGAAAATATAGTCAAAATATTTCCATTTTATTATTTCTTATTTATAAAAAAAAAAAAAAAATTAAATAAAAACTTTACATTTTTAAGTAAAGTAAATTTCAGAAATTAAAATCTTAGCAATTTTAATTTGTATTAATATAATTAAACAACGTATATCGCATTATTACCTAATGTTTTAAAAAATAAACTTAAAGAAGAAAATATTAAGTTAAAAAATAAAACACCAGGTATTTAAATTTGTCAACATACATTTTTATGTACCAATATGTATTTAATTTAATTTGATTTCTTATATTAATATATTGATGAAACTTCCTTATTTTTTGTATTACTATTTCCTTTTGTTTTATTAGTATTAATTAATTTAATAAATAATGAAAATAAAAAAGTATAAAATAATTCAATATAATGATATGTATTTGAGTTCCATTAACATTAGTGGATGATTATATTTTTCCACTATCCTGTTAGTGGAGAAAAAAAAAATTGCACTAAGCTGTAAAAAAAAAGGTTTTTCACTATCACTACATTAATTTTAGTGAAAAACTTTCTCGTACCACTACCACTATTGCTTAGTGAGGCTGTTATTTTTCAACTCACCACTAAATAGCTATTAGCTATAGTGAAAAATGTTTACTAACTTTTAGTGGAAACTGCAAATTAAGTGCACTACCCCCAACTCTGAAAAATGGTAAGTAATTCCTATATAATAATGTTATATTAAATTATTTATTTTTATTATTTTTTTCTTGTTTTTTTTTTAGATGTATAAAAAAATTGTAAATATTGCGTAATGTATTAAGCCCTTTAAACCAATCTTTGAAAATTGTGAATTTTGAATGGAAAAAAACACAATATAATCTAAAAGTCATTGCCAATTTAGATGATAATAAATGGTTTTATCTTCCCCATAGAATGATGAAATTTTAAACAAGGAGGATCCATACTTAACTCAAATGAATGATAAATTTTTGACAATTATTTACAAGGGGCGTCAATTAACAAATGGACCTGCAATATTCGATTTAAATTAAATCTAAACTCTGAAAAATAAATCTTTACAATAAAGATAATTATAATAAAATATTTTCTTCAATGAAGAGAAATTTAAAAAGTTATGTAATATGTATAAATGTATTGTTTGTTTAATGTTAATCAAAGCATTTTTTGAAAAATGATCTATGGTTATTGAACTTTTTAGAACCTTCCGTTCAATAGGGTAAAAAATGCAATCGTATGCATTTTTAAAGTTTAAAAATTAACCTTTAATATTTGTTAAATATAATTATTTTATTAGTCTATAGAATACTTTCAAAGTGTGTAAACATTTAATAAAAAGAACATTAAACGTATATACTATAACATGGCATCGTTCAACTGCAAATTCTGTAAATCGGTTTTCGAGGAAAAGGATATGCTCGACACTCATGAAGACCATCCCTGCCGTGAATGCTTCACATTTTTCGCCAAAGTTAATCATCTAAGGGAGCATGAAAAGTCGCATGCTACTACATCTCTGAGATGTAATAGTGAACAGTAGCCCGTTTCTGTATTTCTCGCATCGTATAGTTTCCGGCATGGAACAAGTGAATTATGACAAAAACAGTGCAATATGAAACAAAAAATGGTTTTTCTCTCATAAGTGTTTCTGTATCTTTACTTTGAGAGAATTATCTGTCATTTAAATAAATTTTCCAGCAATTATTGGAAGGATGTGAAAAAGAGTGTTTTGGTATCAATATTTTGCTAAAAGTTTCTCACAAAAACTGTCAAAATAAGTCACATTTAAAATTGATGCGAAAAAAAATAAAATTTCAAAAAATAGAGCACAAATTATGTATGTATGTACACAAGAATGTGTATTATATTTTTCTTATTTGAAGAGAAAGAATTTAAATGATGAAAATAAATAAAACACAATTGCTATATTTTGTTATTTTAATTTCTTTAAGCCCTTGATTGTTTTCGTTTTATGCAGGACTGCCAGATCAATTTGTGAAAAAATCGTTAATTTCCTACACAAAAATAAAAAAAAACGTCTATTTTGTTTTAAAAAATCGGACAATTTAAAATTATTTTTGACAAATTTTGTTCGATTTTTATTAAAACATAATCAAAAAAAAAAATTGTTAAAGTTCATGGGTAAAATACATATTTTATACATACATACAATCTTATGCTTTAAACACATTCGAGACAGCAGACTACCGACTTCAATATGTCAACAATAGAATACATGTGTGTATATGGAAATGATTATTTTAACGACGCACAGTGGCGCCCGTAGAGCAAGCGAGGTTGCAAAAATCAAAATTTTCATGAGTGCCGACGAAGTTTTGAATAAGCCCATGTTATAGGAAACTTTTCAACGATTTCAAATATGCCACTCTTAATAATATCACATTTTTAGTTTAGAAGATATAACCGTTCACAGTTGACCGACTTTCGGTTTTCAAAAAAACACACAATTTTTAGTCAATTTGTTGCGATTTCAGGTGTAATATCACGAAAAATAGGTAACGAATCGCCTTATTTTTTGTTTGTATTGATTGATGTATTTATTAAATGTATAATGATAAAAAAAAAATTAACTGTTTGCTTTGTGTTTCTCCTGGTAAATCACTATTTAAAAACTATCCGTTTTTTCACTATTTTTCAACTTTGACGGAAAATAAAAAAAAACTATATTTTTCTATATTTGCCATATTTGCAAAACCTGTTCTTTGATTATTTCTTTACATAATTCAAAAAGTTTTATCTGCCCGTACGTGCCCGTTTGGCTTCTAGAGGTAAAAAAGTTTAAAAAGACATGGTTGCAGAAATTGTATGGCGTCCATCCCTTATATGTTTTGACGGACAGTAGTTTGATCTAATAGTTTGAAAAAAACTACTCATTGAAATTAGCAGGTACGTACCTCACATAAACAATACTTTGGCGTACAAATGGTCAGGAACAATATTGACTTATGGTCCCTACAGGTAGGCACAAATCTTATTTGGACACGTGCATAATATCAAAATTGCATTATTCAGCCTAAATCCATATGTATGCAGGGAACAGGTAAATTTTTAGGCATGGTAGCATAAGCCTATATATTGCAAAATAAGCATAATGCCTGGATTAGTCTACGCCTGAAAGTTGGCGCAACAATTACTGAAACCATTAAACAATTTAAGTACTGAAAACATGGCGTTGAACAATTTAAAATTATTTGAACTGTTTAGAAAGTCAACCACACCAAAGTTTTTCACGGAAGTGAAAATTCTTCCTGAGAAGTTGACAGTGATCAGCAAATGGGGCTGCGATGGATCATCCGGACAAAGCGTTTATAAGCAAAGGATATATTCCGATGACGCTACAATATCGGACGGAAATATGTTTATGGCATCTGTTGTTCCTTTGCGGCTAAAATCGGATGATTCCCTACACTGGAAAAATCCACGTCCGTCATCAGTGCATTATTGCCGACCAATAATGTTTCAGTTTGCAAGGGAATCGGCAGAACTCATAAGGACTGCGGTGAAGGACATTGAAGAACAAATAAGCAAGATTAAGCCTACAAAGCTGCAAATTGGAGAAGGAAAATATATTGAATGCAATTACGAGTTCCACCTGACCATGGTTGACGGAAAAGTCGTAAACGAACTGACAGGAACAACCTCAACAATGTCATGCCCGATTTGCAAAAAGAGTCAGAAGAACTTTTTTCAATTCAATTTATTTCATATATAATATGTGACATCTCAATTTTATATAATTAGTTGTAAAGAGTTTAAGATTAGTATCTTTTTCTGCTTAATTATAATATATTTCAATTAGTTATCATATACATATATATAGACAGAATTATATTGGAGGTAAAAATTTAGCAAAAACCTATTTAAACCCCTTTTTTCGTTTTATTTTTATATTTTTTTTATCGATTTTATATTATTATTTGTCAGAAGAACTTTGGTAATTTAAACGATTCTACAAATGAGGAGAATTACGAATATGGAATGTCACCATTGCACGCAAGGATAAGGTGTATGGAATTCTTGCTAAAACTGGCATATACCCTACCACAAGAGGAGGAAAACTTCAATGAAAATACATCAATAAAGGATAAGGAAAAGATCAGAAAGAAGCAAATACAGGATGCTTTTTTTAAACACGTTGGACTAAAAGTAGACTGTCCCAAGCACGGATACGGTAACTCAAACGATGGAAACACTTCTAGGAGATTTTTTGAAAATGATGAGGCAGTAACTAGAATCATTGGAATTGACAATCAAATCGTGAAAATTGAGTACCAGTCTTTGCCAATTGGAGAGCTTTCTGAAGAAGCACAGGAGTCTCTTAACAAATTTTATAAAAAATATAGATTGCAGAACACATTCAAAGCATCAAGGGTAAGGCAAAATAAGGACCTCTTCAACATGTTGGCAGCATCTTCCGATCCACTTATTTCTTCCCTGCGGCATGTGAAGTCACGAATAGAGTTACAAAATAATTATAGTTTAGAAATGGTTAGTCTTTTAGATATACCTTCTCTTACGAATTGTGATGAATATTTTACAGAAAATTGAAAAAATAAATTAAAAAAAAATAATTTTTTTTTTAATTTGTTGGGTAATAATTTAAAACATAAAACCCTTAAGAAAAAAAATAAAAACAATCTAAAAATGTAAAAATAATTTTTTTTAGTTACCATAAAATTGATTTTTCTACTAATTTTAACTTTGATAACCCATAAGTAGGCCCCTACAAAGCGTAGCACCCTTTCCAAACGCTCATTTCATAGGCTGAACAGTTGTCTATCATATGCTGTTTAAACTGTTCAATTATCTTATTCGGTTCAAAAGATATGATTTTTGCAACGAAAAAACTCAAATGGCGCCACTGTGCGACGACACGGCAAAATGGCTGCAGGTTGTTGTCTATGCTAATTTTGTCGTTGTAGTCAAATTAAACTAATTTCTATTTTTGTATGCTACAAAACAGAAAAAGTGCTGCTAATATAATCAAAAATTAGAAGAATTAGTGCTTTTAATATATAATAATAATTTTTTGGTTAAACAGCAAAGAACCGGATTGAAACAAGAATATAAGCGCGGCTCACCACCAAATCTATATTATTATTACTTTTTAGTATCCTTAAAAGAAGTTATATAGGAAGATGTTTGTCACGCCAACGCTCTTAGTTTTAGCAGTATGGGTATCATTGAAAAATTGAAAGTGCTTTTCTCATGGTGTTTAAAGCACACCGATTTATTAACCCATTAAGAGCCCATTTCAAATGCTCATACTTCTTGACTGACTTTTTTACTAAATTTGCTTTATCTTTAAATTATGTCGATATAATAATAATTATTTAACAATAATATACACATGTTACCAAAGTTCTTAGGACTTTGATCAATAAAGTTTTTCTGTATTGCGGGTTTTCAGCCTTCCGGAACACTTTTCAAATAAAAATTTACATATTACTATATTTCACTATGTAACAAGTGCATAAACTATTACCACTATATATTTAAACTCAAACTTATAAATAAATTGTGAAGTTTTCCAAAATAAAATTTTTTTAACCCTAATAACTTTAAAATTGTATATGATGGAGTTTCTAAAAATATAGCATACAAAAACTCTTCTCTATAACATATTATATTTGAGGAAATATTATTATACATATTGACAAAATTTTAAGATAAATCCTCTTAAGGGGTTAATAAATCGGTATATTTAATACATCATATGAAATGTGTTTAGAAACTTTATTATGATACCAATACTTTAAAGATTCAGATTATATTTCTCTTCCTATACTATTGATAAAGTGATCTGAAACCTTTACGACCTATAATTCATAACCTTAGTGCGTTGAACCCAAAAATTACAGTAGAATCGCGATACAGTAATCTTGCGGTCAAGTTAACCAAATTTTAGCGCTTCTGTGCCGCTCTAAACGTTAACTCTAAGTTAACTTTTCAGATCGTATTAGTAAATGTGCTGATTTGTACAAACGATAACAAATTAGATTAAATTTTAAGCTGAAAGTTGAGAGTTTAAACAAAATTGGAAATACATTAAAGAAAAACTATCGGCGTTGTATTATTGTATATCTGAAGTTGCCATCTCAAAAATAAAAACGAAACGTTACAAAATTTTCGAGGCTTTGAAGAATACATGGGAAAAACATACAGGAAAACATTACATAGACCAAAATATGCCGATCTTAAAGCAAGTTTGTACAAATGTTTACTTGAAGAATCGAAAACGTAATTGCGCAATCACTGTTCTATTTTCAATATCAATAGCTAAACGCGAGTTCGTGTAACTGCAACCTGAAAAGACAATAATGTCAGTAATGGATGGCTGGCAAATGTTTAGAAAATACCCAGAATTCGCTATCTGAAAATTTTTGAAGAACTAATTTTCTGACATACGTTATATGTAGCACCTAACACATAATACATGACTGATTGTATAATTATTAATTATAAATTGTAGCCGGTACAAATTAGATCTAAGTTTCTTTTTTGTACTGATGAAAACTAAGTCATTGAAAAAAATATAGGTACATATGTTTATTATTGCATTTTTTTACAATTTAGAAAAGTTAATAAATAAGACGAAAAAGTTAACCACCCTTAGGACATTTCAGTTTACTTTTTCGCGATTATACTGTATATTAGGATTTTTTTATTCAACCTGCCATGAAGATGATATTCTTTATGAGTTCCAAAAAAAAATAAATTAAAATATTTTTTAATAAATTCATTTGTTTTTACGTTAAAAAATTTATTTTAAATAAGTATTAATATATTTGTAGGCTTAAATTAACTTTGCGTGCGAGTCTGCAATTATGCATGTTGTTAAATTTATAAAAATTAAAAATGATAGTGGCACCACTGAAATGTATATACATAATAAAAAACACAGCTGTTTATATTTTTTCAATTGTAGCTGTCGTCTTCAAAATAATTCAGTAGCTGATTACGCGACTACAATTACAGCCTGCAGCATTTGTAGTCGTGCCTTTTGTGTTGCCTGCTGTCTCGAATGTGTTTAATGCATTAAGCTTAAGGTCTATTTAAATAAAACTATTTTTTATTTTTTCTTTAATCCGATAACAATTTAAAATTTCAGATTGTTTTTTTTTTGCGGAAAAACTAACACAAAGTTGTGACAAAATATTAATAAAGAACTAAAACTAACACTTTTGGCCAAAAAAAAGGCAAAAACTTCCTTGCTTGTTTTTAAAGATATCGTTTTTCTGTGGAGCCTATTATACAAACATATTAAACTATTTAAAATTATTTTATTTCGAAGACTGAATAATATCTTCACTAGAAAAAATCAGCCAATCGGCACTTTGCCAATTTTGGAACAAAAAATAGTCAAATCTGGCAGCCCTATTTTTATTATATCTATTTCTTTCGTTGACGTTTCGTTTGCATTTGACACTTAATTACTGGAATTATTCCAGTTCTCGCATTCAAATACAGAAACACTTTTTTCTCACAAATCGAGAAACGATGGAATTTTTTGTTTCACAATTAACGAGCTACAGGTGATTGAAATGTCCAATTTAAAAAACCTTAAATGTGTGAAAAGGGCATTTAAGGATAGAATCATCACATACCTTTATGAAAATCAAAAGGAAGAGATTCTCCATCCACAAGAGTTTTTCAATGGAATTCTTGTGAATCTTTTAAAAATTCTTAATGGAAGCCTAAAAAAACACGTAACTTTAAAGTACAATCTACAGCTGGAATGTGAATACATACAAATCAAAAATGAAGATATATACATTCGGTCTATTACGCACAGTTCTAAAATGCAATTCGACTTTAAGCAACGAAGTGGAGGACTCCCTCAAAAATTAGTTTTTTTATATATGTACAAAAATGTCCGAATTTCAGGAGAGGGATAGCGGATGGTATCTATTAAAAATAAAAATACTGGAAATAAATATAAATAAATCATCGTTTATGGGAGGTTCTAAATATATTCCAACACCACAGTGGATGAAAAAAACAGGGAGTTTTTAATTTTGAAAATGATGATGACTACTGCTTTAAATGGAGTATTATTACTTCATTTTTAGGCAAATATCAAAATTTACTGAAAGAAGTAAATATTTTAGAAGAAAAGATACAAATAAAAGATAGTCTGATCAATTTTCAAACATTGGAGTTCCCTCTAAAATTGAAGGATATTAAGATATTTGAGCAAATGAATTCAAATATAAGTATTAATGTATTTGGTTGTGAGGGAAGTCAAATTGTGGGACCATATTACCTCTCCAGTGAAATGAAAGATCATCATATAAATCTACTTCTTTTAACGGATGAAGAATGGTCCCATTATGTATTAATAACAGATATTTCAAGGTAACAAATATAAATTACAAAATTTTAATTCAAAATATTAATTTTGTTTTATTGTATACATATTTTAGGCTAATAAGAAGTAGCTTAACTTCTCATAAGGAACGGATATATCTTTGCAACGCATGTCTTCAATACTCTTCAAATACGAAAATTATGAAAGATCATGAAGAAGGTTGTAAGAAAGTCGTCTCAAAAATGCCGAAGGCGGATGAATGTGTGTTACAGTTTAAAAACTACCATAAACAATTAGATATGTACCATTCGTCATATATGCAGATTTTGAGGCTTACTTGGAGAAAATTGATGGCAATGATGAGCATGGTAATATTCAAAAACACGTAGCGTGTGCCTTTAGTTATTACATTAAGTGTAGTTTTGATAATAATTTAGACAAATTTAATATTTATTTTGGTGAAGATGCTCCCAACAAATTTATTGACAATTTAATTAAGGACAGTAAAGAAATTTTCACGGACTACTTATCTAAGCATCAAACCATGACAGCACTTTCTAATGTTGAGATAACTTCATATAATCTCGCAAAAAATTGTCATATTTGTGAAAAAAGCTTAGGAAGTGACAAAGTAAAAGATTACTGTCATTTGACTGGTAAATACAGAGGAGCAGCGCATAACTCTTGTAATCTTCTATACCAAATTGCTAAGTTTATACCGGTATTCTTTCATAATTTTTCTTCCTACGATTGCCACTTATTTGTAAAAGAATTATAAAAATTTGAGGGTGATATAAAAGTAATTCCTCTCAATAAGGAATTATATATATCATTATCAAAATTTATACCAATGCAAAATAATAATAGCTTTGAAATTCGGTTTTTAGATTCTTTTCGATTTATGGCATCAAATCTTCCCACTAAAGAAAAATTTTACAATATTTTAAATAATACTAACTGCACTAATGAAGACTATGAGCATGCTCAAGCTGTTTGGAGAACTTTTAAATGTACTTACTTATTAGATTATACAAAATTATATATAAAAACAGACGTTCTTTTATTAACTGACATTTTTCAAAATTTTCGAAACATTTGTAAAAGTATTTATAAACTTGACCCATGTCAATATTATACTGCCCCAGGACTAGGGTTGCCAGTTTTGAAATCAGAGAAATCAGTACATAAGAGAAAAAAATCAGTACAATTGCATTAAAAACAGTACATATACTTTTTTAATATAAGATTGCATTTTAATAACATGAAAAGTTTTAATCTTTTTTTTAAACGAAAGCCCGGCAAATAAAAAACTTAAATGGCAAGCTGCTTTATTTAAGCAACTTGTTTTTTTAATTTTGTTTTTTTCTCTCTATCCTCTTACAACTACAATTCGTGTTGGAAAAAAACCAGCCAATTGTGGGGGAATGTAAGAAAGAAAAATTGACGGTTTCTTGTTGTGTCTTTGTTGAAGCTTTGATATTGTTACATGCAAGACCTGAGTGTTTAAAATTCATATTCACTTTATGGTCTTACTATTATAATATTTTTAGCTTTTCTAAAGTAATTGGAAAAAGTTTCCTGACGAGCTGGCCTAAGCAACCAGCGAAATGCGCATAGAAACTAGCTTTCCCACAACAATAAATTTCAGTGTTTTCATTCAAAAATTGGGATTATTAGCACATCATTAATAAATGAACTAATTAAGAAATCTGAGTCCATTCTACAATTTAGACAGTGACAAAATTTAATTAAAAAAACTGAATTTTTTAAAAACAATAATTCAATTTCTTATATATTTTTAGCGGGAATACATAGTGAATAACAAAAAAATCTAAAACACAACAAGATGTTAAAAATTCGATTCATAATTTTTTGTCTGAAGCATGTCTGAAGCTTGGTACTAAAAGCGCCAATTTCAATAATTTGCTGTGTTGAGTTAATTTTTGCATTAGGACTTTTCTTAAGCTACGGTCACACCTATCAAATATTCGACGAACAAAACGTGACCAACATGTGAACTTAAATTTTATTTCCTTTATTATATTATATTCTCTGAATATAGGTCAACATAAAATTAAATAAAAGTATTTTTTTGCTATATCTATCAGCATAATTAATTTCATTTTGCAATTAAAAGGGCATGCTGAATCCTTTTATTTTGCGGAAACAGCCAATGTCTAATTAAGCCGAGAACAGCTTCAAAAGGGTTTTGCTAGCCAATTTCACTTAGAACTCTTCTATAAAAAACTAAAATTTTAATTTTCTCAAAAATGAATTATTTGACATTGGCCTTTTTAGCACCAAGCTACAGATATAAGGACAACAATGTTAAAAAAACAAGTTAAACGAAGCTTGTTATGTATTTATCTCCAAAATAATTGAAAAAAATTATATAAAAGTGATTTACAACTAATTTCTTTTAATAATTTTAATTATTGCAAAAGGCACAATCGTTTTTCAGACGATCTTATACTTTAGATTTTTATAAATAATATATTTACATATGTATGGACATAAATATTTTCAATGTTACAAGTTAAAAATATTTATGGCCTTTTTATACGTTGTCCACAATTTCGTTTCTGTCTTCAGTCTTCAAAAAATTGTAAAACTCATTACAACTATAACTAAAGATTGTCTTTATCTGCAACTCACTTTCTAGGTTTTATATTAGGAGCCTGTTTCTCTCTTTTCTCCACTATGAAAACTAAAGACTCGTTCTGTAAAAGCGTTCGAATGTAGAATGGAAGAAATAAAATTATACATTTCCTCAAATTTGTAAACGCACCACCATTTAGAAACACCTTTCATTTTTCTTCAACTGTCTTCTTTTTCCGTAATAACTCGGCAAAAATCTTTAATGTTAATAACTCATCGATAAGAACATATTCATATATTAATATTTGTATCACAAACAATTTGACAATATAACAAACTATATACTGAACAAAATTTATATATAATAACAGTACAAAAACAGTACATTAATTAAAAAATCAGTACATTGGCGTACTGATTTGCTTGTAATGCATAAACCAGTACTTTAAACAAAAAACAGTACATGTACTGATAAAAACTACGAATGGCAACCCTACCCAGGACTATCATGGGATGCTATGTTAAGAACAACTAAATTAGAGTTAGAACTGCTAAGTGATGCCAATATGTACAATATTATGCAAGATAGTATTAAGGGAGGCTTAGTTCAATGCTCAAAGAGATATTCTAAAGCAAATAACAAATATTAAGAAGACTTTGACAGCAGTAAGCCTTCAGAGTATTTAATGTACCTCGACGCTAATTACTTGTATGGATGGCCAATGTCAGAATATCTTCCATATGGAGAATTCGAATGGAATTATGAAGAAGACAGTTTTAATATCTTGGATATTGCTCATATATCAGATACGTCTGAAATTGGTTATTTTTTGGAGGTAGATTTAGAATACCCCGAATACTTACATGAAACACATAATGATTTACCATTTTGTCCAGAAAATAAAATAGTTGGTGAATCTTAATATAGAAAGCTAATTGCAGACTTAACATCAAAAACAAAATATAAAATTCATTATAGGGTTCTTAAACAGTTTTTGAAAAATGGATTAAAATTAAAAAAAATTCATAGAGCGTTAAAGTTAAAACAATCTCCATGGCTAAAAAAGTTTTTATTAAAAATTCGTTTGAAGAAGATTTCTTCAAACTTCTTGATAATGCTGTTTATGGGAAAACCATTGAAAACGTTCTTAATCGAACAGATGTTAAATTCGTTAGTGATTGGGAAACTACAAATCGTAATCATTTAGGAGCTAGAGCTCTAATTTTTAAGCCAAATTTCTCGAGTATTACATAATTTTCCAACAATATGTTTGCAATTCAATTAAAACTAATGCAAATAACTTAGAACTCTCTAAATGGAAAATGAACGATTTTCATTATCAGTACATGAAGCCAAAATTTCAAACCATTTTAGCCTTAAATTATATGGATACAGATTCATTTATCTACACAATAAAAACAGAGGATTTTTATGCTGCTATTTATGATGACATTGCTTCAAGATTTGACACATCTGAGTATCATCCGAATAATATTTTTAACCTGCCATTATTAAATAAAAATGTTTTAGGTATGATGAAGGATGAAAATAGTGGAAAAATTATGAAAGAGTTTGTTGGACTTCGATCAAAAATGTATTCATTTAAAACAGTTGGTATGAATGAAATAAAAAAATTCTAAAGGTGTTAAAAAATCGTGCATAAAAACCTTTCAATGGTAGATTATAGAAAATCATTGTTTGAAAAACTAATACTTTCTGATACAATGAATAAATACATTTAGATCTAAGTTTCATCAGCTGTATACTCAAAAATTACACAAGATTGTCTTGAGTTATGCGGATGACAAAAGAATTATCGCTTCGGACCAAATAAATACTTATGCACGAGGGCATTTTAGACTTCAGGAATAGACAATTTTTTAAATGACTAATCTGACGATGAATATTTAATGAAAATAGATATTTAAATTAATATTTAATAATTATGATACCATTTCAATGTACAAAATTTATATTACATACATATAAAAAAATTATTTTTGAATATAGTTTTAGCAAAAAAAAAAAAAAAATAAATTAAACAATATACATATCGTCGGTCACAGGTTGACAACTCTTAACTCACTTTTAAATTTTTTGAAATTATCAACTCGTATTATTTATTTTAATTTTTTTTAATCTGAAATTATTTCAATACCTTTGTTTTCTTTACACCATCTTACAATAAATATCTCCTACTAATTTTGGTTTTTTTATTTACTTCCAACACGGTTTAGTAACGGAGTTATAACGTTTTTTTTTTGTCTCCTGAAAAGTACAAAAAAAACATGTTAAGAGTTGTCAACCTGTGCCCGACGATATGTTAATAAATATACTTTTATTAAAAAAATTTTTAATTTTATTTCTAAAATAAATTTTTAAATATTTTGCCATATTACATTTTCAGTATCGTAATCTAATTTCTTTCGATTTCTTGTTACACGAGGAGAGTATTGATAAGGTAAAGAGGATTGTTTCATATTTGAATAGTTATAATTTTTTGATAATATTCTAATTTTTGGAGTTATTTTTTCCGAAAAGCTTTTAAGACGCTTAGCTACGGAAGATGCAGAAGAAGGATTACATTTTTGTATTGCTGTATCCATATCGTTTTGATCATCATTATTTGTATAAATATCCTCAGGTAAAATCAAATCTGTTTGCAGTGCTAAGCTACTCAATTTAAGTGTTATTGTTTGAGTTTCGATGTGCTTTTTATACACCTTTCTAGTTTGAGTTTCATTATCGCGCAAATTATGCGTTGAGATCCAGTTAAATATTTAGCAAGTTCTTGTTTAATATAATACCATTTGTTAATATCAGAGTACGGAGAGTGCTCGAATTAAACTCGCTCGCGAGCGAGTCCAATTCGAGCGAGTTTTATTTTCAACATTGAAAAGAATTATTCTTTACTGCTCGCGAGTTGAAAAATATTGCTCGCGAAAAGAATTCAAATTTTAAGAGTCAAAAATAAAACTCAACTCGCGAGTCGAGCTAAAAAGAATTGTTCGCGAGTTTTATTTTTGCGTATGAATTTTTTTTAATTAAAAATATATTTTTCCTGTTTATTTGTTTGTATGTGTGGATAAATGTGTGTATGTATGAATATTTCATCGAAACACAGAACAGCATTAGCAAATGGATCAGAAGTAAGGTGGGAAAAGGTATTTATTGATACAGCAAATATTACGTTGTGACAAGTATAACTAACCATGAAGAAGAAATACCAAAGGAAAGGATTCGCTTAAAAGAATGCAATCATGTTATACGTTTCGAAAATATAAAAAAGGCAGTTCATTAATTTCCTATGAATCGTAAACACTTCTATCTAAGTCACTAATGAACGCATACATTTTATTACACATCATTCAAAATTTAACATTTATACGTATTGCACATATATTTTAAAACACACTTATCTACCTTATTATGAGCAGCATTCACTTGTGTGCATTTTTTTTAGTATAAACATTACTTTTACAACCCTTTCCCACACGTCTTGCCAGCCATTTTAACATAAACATTAATATAATAGGTTTTTCAGACCCATTGCACTGACATTTAAACACTCACTAGGGATCAAACAAACGTATCAATGATCACATTTTCTATAAATAGTCGTGATTGTTTACTACCTGCTGATGTTTTCTATAAGAATCAACTAATTTGGTTGTCACAAGACAATTATGTGATGGCTTTTGCTACCCTAAAAAACTCTTAATTCATTTATAACATTGGTCTTCAAAAACAAATGTAAGTCTTTAAATAAAAACATATAAAATATAAAGATTTTGAAGCGGTTAATTTAAATCCGTTTGCAGTTTCAAATTTTTTTATGGGCTTGACTAATATTCCGCCCGAAATAAGGGCCGATTTTTATAAAAACACCAACAAATGATTATTAATAATATTTCCTTTAAGTCAAACGAATAACATTTTTTATATTTTCCACTGTTTCGGACATTTTCAGAAATTAGTGGCGATAAACTTTTTTTTTTCAAGCAAAATTAGTACTATTTTTTGTTTTCAAAAATTTGTTAACAAATTTAGAACAATTTTTTTTATTATTTATCAGAAAGCCAGATATATTGCGAATAAAATGAGCCATAAACCATGAAAATCGATTGACAAATGTTTATTTTATTCATAATTATTAAAGGCAGCTTTTATGAAAATAATATGTTACCAATCTCAAACACTTTTATTTAAGTCATTTAAGAACGCATACATTTTATTACACATCATTAAACATTTTGCAGGTTTACATATTTTTAAACAAGAAAACATTTATACAAACAAACACACATACATTCTTATCAACATGGTTATGCCCAGCATTCATATGTGTGCATATGTTTTTATAACCCCTTCCCTGCAAACAATTTCGATCGAAAAATAATCTAAATAGTTTCCCCATTTAGCAAAAACCTATCGCTTTTGCTATTCAATTCTTATTGATGTAGTTACATCGTTCGGGAAGAAGTGTCCCACTATGGTAATAGTTACTTTAAGAATCCACTTAGTGTCTATATTATATGACGAATTAGAGCGCTTTGGAAGTTTAATATCAATTAAATTTAGTAGTATCGCTGTTGGCTCCAAAAACTACTCTTTTGAAGTTACATTTTTTCTTATTGTTCTTTATAATAAAAAGTGGGTCATTTTACTGTTTATCTTTGTTTGATTTTGTAAGGGAAATCTAAGTAGAATATAAAAAAATGAGCTTAAAGTTAAACAAATATTAAAAAATCTACGTTACATTTAATCAAAATAGCTGTTTATGTTTTAAAGTTAAAAACCTAATGTGGACAAATTTTGTTAAAGAAAACTACACAAAATCACAAATTTATTCAAACACTAACTTTGTAAACTTTCATCATATTATAACTAGCATATCTTTTTATTGCAAATTTTTATTTACAAATTTTCTTCACTCAAAGTTATTGTTGATCTTCACTAGAAAAATTAAACAAAAACACTAATTTTCACACTAAAATTTTTAAAGTCATTAAATAAACAGACAGTTTAAAAAAATCACTAATATCCTTTAAAGAAGATAATTATCAAATTATTATTTTTAATTTCATTTTCATTTGCTCTAAAAAAAATATGCATGAGAAATTATTAAAACTTTAACCAATCTAACCGAAGAATAAGTTTGGGCAGTTTTGTGCACTCATTTATACGTGAAAATTTTTTTTTTCGGTAACATTTGGATTCCGCGGAGTCCCAATTTTAAGTACAATACTATAACTATTTCTATTTTCAAATATTAAAAATTTCACTCTATTTTACATAATTTTATATATTAATATTATTTTACACGCACGTAGCACCGATCACATGGCAACTTAAATACAAACTGTGCTCTTTTACGTATTTTGCTTTTGTAATATTCACTATTAAACAGCAAATCGTTGCGAAGAAGTCAATATAATATGTGAAATATTCAATTGTGCCATTGTTGCAGTTGTATAACTGTTACAATTATCTGAACAACTCACTAAAGTGACGAAAAAGTATAATTTAAGAACTCATAATGCGATTCTACCGTATTTTGTTGTTGTTAAATTCCGAAAAATCTACTGTCTAACTACCAAATGTGACGAAGTAGTTAAAATTCGTAGACAATCGAAAAACACTCTACCAATTGCTTGGAGGGTTCCTACACATTTGCCAGCCCTTGGTTTCTAAAAATTCATATGTACATATGTATATTTTTACTTCACACAAGCAAACATTAATTTTTTTAAACGAGTTGCTCGATTTCAACTCGTATGCGCTCGTTTTCTGCTCGCATAAAATTTGTACTTACGAGTTGAAAAATAAAACTCGTAAGCACAAATTTTAAAACGAGTTGTTATCTGCTTACGAGTCCAGCACAAAAATCTTATGACTCGTAAAAAATTTGTGCTCGCGAGTTTAAAAATAAAACTCGCGAGCACAAATTTTAAAATGAGAGAGTTGACTCGAATTGTGCTCGCGAGTAGAATTTTTTCCTACCCTGGTTAATATCCTTTAGTATATGTGAACCATATATGGGTAAGAGTTTCCGATGTAAAAAATCTGAATCAGAATATTTAACTTTAAATTTTTCGTAAGTTGATGGATGAAGAACTATAAGTTTTGATAAATTATTTGACATTTTCTAAAATTTTTGCAATGACTCCACTTAATATTGATGAAATAATTATGGGTAAAAATCCTCCCTTTTGAATAAGATGTTTCCTCTTTTGATGCATAGAAGTTTGTGATGAGCAAACTTTCGTCAAAGTATTTTTATATGGTTTTAGTTTTTCAAATACAGTTTTGTTTTTTTTATGATTTCTGTTTATAATATTTAAAATAATTTCATTTAAAGTTTTGATAACATCATTGTCAACATGTTCAAAACGGCATTTCGTAGTTTAGGATCCGCTTTTTTAGTAACATAGAGAATATGCTTGTTCTCCTTCAGTAACTTTAGATTTGAGGTCATTGTTATTTTTGCAAATATATAGTAATTCGTATTAAAAATATTTGATCTAAATCTAAAAGCGTTAGGTATTTGTTGAGTAAGATCAACTATTAAATAATCATGAGCCTGTTGTGTACAATGATTAAATACATCTACTAAAGATTTTGATTTTTCTGGATATAGTTGACGAGCTAGATGTTGAAATTGTGTCTTATCTCTTGGATTTTTAAACATAACTATATATTTGGAGTTTAATGAAATATCTCTCGAAAAAGTCTCTTTAAGAAAAATATTTTTTGTGTAACTAAAATTACACTTAAATTTCTATGATGAGATCCCTTTGTAAATAGTTCACAAACTTTCTTATTTCAAGCATTAAATCATCCAATATTATTAAAGTAGATTCTTCGTCATTCGTATTAATAGTCTATGGAATTCCTTTAACAAACTCTACATTTTCTATATTTAGAAGTGAATTTTTTTCAGAATAACACCATATGATTCGGTCTATATCTTTAGATATTAAGTTTTGATTTTTAATTAAATTTTTAATAAAAGTAGATTTTCCACAGCCTGAGTGACCACAAACCATCATTGTAAATGGGTATATAAACTGATGAAACATGTTTGCGCTCTTAAAAACCATTTGTTAGGGAAGAATATTTTAATTAATATGAGTAAAAAAAAAAATCTTATTGACGAAATTCATAGTCAAGCTAGAAAAAACTTTAAGCGACGTAGGTTTATTCAAACGGGAATATTAGATACTTGGCAAATAGACTTGGTGGAGATGATACCATATGCAAAATTTAATAAAGGTTTCAAGTATATGCTTACTGTAATAGATGTTTTCTCAAAATATGCCTACGCTCTGCCATTAAAAACTAAAACAGAATTTGAGGTTTTAAAATCATTTAAAAGCATTATAAAGTTAAACAGTAATAAAGCTCCTTAAAACCTACATTCAGATCAAGGAAAAGAATTTTACAACACATATTTCAAAACTCTTATGAAAGAGCTAAATATTAATCATTATCATATATATTCAAACTTAAAAGCGTCAATAGTTGAACGATTTAATAGAACTTTAAAAAATAAAATGTGTTAACAATTTAGTATGCAACGAAATTATAACTGGATAGATGTATTAGATAAGCTGTTGATAGAATATAATTCATCTTATCATCGAAGTATAAAGATGAAACCTAATTTAGTTAACAAGCGAAATGAAAAAAAAACTTTTAAAAACTGTATATAATAACTTAAAAGTTTTTAAAAATGGAAAATTTAATATTAACGATTTTGTTCGCATAAGCAAATATAAAAATGTTTTTGAAAAGGGATATACACCAAATTGGTCTACAGAAGTTTTTAAAGTAAATAAAATTAATGCAACAAACCCTGTTACCTACCAGCTAAAAGATTTTAATGGAAATATAATTAAAGGCGGATTTTATCAAGAGGAGTTATTAAAAACTAAAGTTCCTAACATCTTTTTAGTTGAAAAAGTCTTAAAACGTAGAGGTGAAAAACTATTTCTAAAATGGTTGGGTTTCGGAAAAGAATATAATTCATGGATTAATCAAACAGATTTTAGTTGATAAACTAAATTTTTCATATATGTATAACACACAACTTATAATATTTAACATTTCTAATAAATATGTCATCAAGCACAGAGGATAATAGTATTTATGTTACTTAATTAAGTAACGATTCAGTAAATTTATATAAAAACCATTCAAGTACTTTCACAAATTTATTAAAGCAACCTCTTACCATGAGTGACCAGTGGGAAGTCGGATTATCAGATATATCCTTCTCGATTACGAATAAACCACTAAATATGAATCAAAATATACTTAAACGTAAAAAACGCAACATTTCAAATTTTAATAATCATTCTGTAAAAACATTGAAAATTTACTCTAATAATGAATATGATGAAATTAAAACAAAATTTAAAGAACTAATGGAAGCATCCGACGAGCTAAAACTAAAAAATATTAATAAAACTTCAAAACTTTTAAATACATTAAACATTGTTAAACCCCAATCTAATATATCTACAAAAGAAAAAGATACTCGTAACGTAACTATAAAAAGTTCAAACATAGAACAAAATGTTCAAATTACTAGTCCAGAATCTACAACAACTTATGAAAAGGATCCCATATTGTCGTCAACAAATTATATATTCGAAAAATCTATAAACAAATTCTCTGACAACATAAATCAGTTTATCAATAAAATTTAATCTTCTGATATAAATGAAAACATATTTATTTATACTGATATAATAAAACCTCGACATGTTGGTAGTAAAAAATTAAATGTTTAAAAATTTTTTCAGTAACAACATTGAAAATTTCAATAGAATTGAATGTTTTCCTCTTGAAGCCTATAATATAAATGATATTTCCATAATGATTCGAAATGATGAAGGAGAAGAGATTAACTTCAATAAATAAGTTCCTGTTTATTGTACTCTACACTTTAAAAAAAATGTATATAAAATTGTTGCGTAACAAAACAAAATTAATCATTTTTATTACAACCATGGATGCGATTTATACAAGTTATTATAATAATAAGTCTGGAGAAGATATACAAAATATTGGTAAAATATATCACGCAATACGGTCGTGGTATTGGATCCATATTTCGGCTGTATTTTCACATCTAAAACCCTCATTTAAAACGGGGATGAATATATTAAAGAATAAATCATTAGATATTGGAAAGGACATTTTAAAAGAAATTGGAACGAAGCCAATAAAAGAAATCTTACTTAACAAAGGAAAAAAGGTCATACAAAATATAAAAGAAGCTACTATTGATGAAATGAAAACAATGCAGAAAGGTAAAGGTGACGTATAAAACTCAAACGTTTAAAGCAAAAGCAACAGATTAAATCAAAACGTTGTAAAGGAAAGAACTTTAGGGATATTTTGGTAATTGGAAATGTCATGAAGAGTAAGTCGGATTTATTTGAATCTCCTCCAATTCAAACTAGCGTTGTTAAAACCGAAGAAATTTGCTACAATCCAATTGCATCACTAGATTATTCTAGCACAATGGAAGTTGTATCACTAGGCAATGGTGAAACATATCGTGATCTTAATAGTATTTATCTTCGACTGGTTTTTGAAATAAAAGGAAACGGAGGAGTTGTTAATAACTTACTGCACTCCTTGTTTAGAAATTGTATTGTACACCTTAACAATAAAAATGTATCACAACCTGACAATAACTATCACTATAGGGCTTATATAGAAAAATTGTTAAATTATGGAAATTATGCTAGATCAAAGCATCTTGAATCATGTGGCTGGGCTCTTCATATAAATAAAATAAATTCATTAGTTGATAAATAAAATCCTGGCTTAGACAAGACAAAAAAACTATTTAAGGATGGAAAAAGAGAAGAGCTTTTTGGAAACCCTCATGTTGATGTATTTAACCAACAAAAATATTTGCTTAATAATGTTGATCTGAAGGTAACATTTAATATGGAAAAACCAGAATTTTACATTTTAGAAGGTGGCGATAAAAATGAATCTTATATTAAAATACACGAAGCTAATTTATATAAAAGAGTGAAATCAAAAACGTTTGCAATACACCCTGGAAATCACTCATTAAGTTTAGATAATGTTATACTGGGACAATTACCATATTTTTTAATTTTTGGAGAGAAAAAAGAAAATCCATTTAACTTTCAACATTTTAATTTACAATGATTTAATTTGGTTGTAAATGGAGTACAATTTCCTGCACAACCAATTGAACTTAACTTCAATAACGGAGGAATAATAAAAACTATTTAAAGGAACTGGAATTCATCATTTCGATAGAGGTAATCAAATAACTAAAGAACTTTTTGATAACGGATATTTTTTACTTGCTTTTGACTTGACACCAGATCATAATAATAATTCTAATTGCGGTAATTTAATAAACCAGGAACTATTCGTACTGAAGGGCGTTTTGGCAAACCAATTATTGAAGCAATAACGTGCTTAGTATACTGTTAATTTGATAGTGTTATAGAAATTGATAAAACGCGTAATATTATTCAAACACTATGAATTCAATATATATTAAAAATACTTTGAAGTCCAATAATATAACAAAATATAAATTTAAAGGTGTATTTGCATGTAATAAATTACCAACACACCCAGTTTTACGTTGCTAAGACTGATCCATCACATATGCCTGGACAGCATTGGGTTGCTTTTTATTTTCCTAAAAACAAACCTGCCGAGTACTTTTGTTCTGCTGGCCAATCTCCAAATAAATCTTTAAGTTTATTTTTAGATAAAAATTGTAAAACTTTTATTTATAATAGTCTTCGAATTCAGAGTGAAACTTCAATTTTATGTGGCTTTTATTGTTGTGTATTTATTTATTTAAAATGTAAAAACATAAGTTTCAAACAAATTTTAAAACTGTTTGATTATTTTAATTTATATTTTAATGATATTTTAGTTGTAAGTTTATATAAGCATATTTTTAAGAATTTGTAAGAATATAATAAGAGATAAAAAAAAAATAAATACACATTTTTGTTTTTATATTTGTTCCACATTAAATATAAAATTATAATTACACTATGCTAGTTGAAAAAACAGACAAGAATCGAGATATACCGTTATTTCGAAAATGGAGGAGGTTGCACAACATATATTCGCGTAACTCAAAAACGATTTAGTTTATTGAAATTACTAAAAAAAACCGAAATTCCGCAATAAAATTTCATTTAAGAAAAATAAAACGTTTTTTCTAATATGAGTAGTCGTTATTGAAACATAATTTTTTTTAAAAAAAAAGTTTTGTTTTTTATTAAAATTTCGAAATTTTTGTTTTTTAAAAATTCATAAAAAATTAAAAAATGCAGCTAGACTCCTAATTTTTTGCAGATATATCAAAAAGCTGCAAACCAAACAAGCCATAAATAATTAAAATCTGTTAGCAACTTTTGATTTTATTCACAAAAGTCGACAAATATTAATTAATTTAAGAATTTCATAAAACGCAATATTTGTCTGGGAGCCCCCCTAAGAAGTGGTGATAAGGGGCAAGTATGTCTTGAGAAAATGTTAAGGACAAAAAATTAATTGAGGTCGGTCATACATTATATACCACTAGGGGCGACTTCTGGGAATTTGTGGGACTTATTCTTCAATATACATATATGAAGAATATAATTTATATGGAGCATTTCATAGGAATTTTTTTTAATTATTAAATTCTTTATTCAACATAATGTATATATCGAGCCTTTGCTGCAATAGAGTCATAACTCAAAAACGCTGATTTTGAGCTAATGTATTTAATGCTTTAGCTCACAGTGGAACATAGGGCCGCCTACTAGCTAATAATGTGGAGTTAATCAACATATCGCTTCTTCATATTGTGTAAAAATTTCATTCAAATATCTTCTATATTCAACTCTAGAGAGAAGAATTAAATATTTAGATGCTAGAAATTCAAATTTGAGTTATGACTCTTTTGCAGGAAAGGGCCGATATGGAGAATGTGCCAATGCAGAAAATTTATTTTCAATGACATTTTAACGTAAAATTTTTTAAATGCGGTTTTGTGCCATTTACAATACAAAAGAAATGTTCAAATTTATGCTATTCCAAAGAAATATGCATGCATTATTACCACACTTTCACTTTGCGGTAGGAATTTTGGAAAATCCACAGTTACCGATTAAAAAATTCTTAGAATTAAATGCTCCACATCAAACTGGGTATTGTAAAAAATTTTATAAAAGCATTGAGCCCAGATGGTGTTGCTTTTACCGAATTGCGCCGATTTTTTTTTACGATTAAGCGGCACGAAAGTAAAAGAAGGTATGAACTCTAACTATATTAAATAAGATTTATATTTCATATCATAATGTTTTTATTTTACAGGAATTCTTAATGAACCGGACATTCGTCGTCTTATGAAGGACCATCAATTTTAGGTTGCATTGAATTATATCGAGCTATTGGCCTTGAATTGTGTGAAACCAGTAATAGAAAATGTATTAGGAAATCATCGGCCTGAAAACAGGCGAATTTTAATCAAAAATATGCTAACCGCATTTAAAAACTTAAGCGTTTGAATGTCATTGAAAATACATTTTTTGCATTACCTGGCCGAAAAATTTAATGAACAATCACCAGCCGAGTCTGATAAACATGGCGAGAGATTTCACCAAGTAACAGCCAGGTTCGAACACTGGTATAGCGGCAAACAACTTGATTCGCTATTAGGGGATATTTGTTGGAATCTGCAGGAGGAAGAAGAATAAATTTCTAAATAAAAATAAAAAAATTTCATCTTTTCTGAAAAAATCAAAAATTGTAGACAGACTTTAATCACTTATAGCTTATTTTGTTTGGAACTTTGTTTTTTATACGCGTAGAACCCTAGCCTTAAATTTTGCACCTGCAGCGCCTGAGATACCCTTAGACGGGCCAAATGTATGACCAGCGCAACTTTATTTTTCATTCCCATCATTTATTTCTAAGGCTTAGGATTCACTCCTAGGGGGATAAAATGTATGACCGACCTCCAATGTTTTTTGTTCTTAACATTTTCTTAAAACATAGTTGCCATATATCTCCACCCCTTAGGGGGGCTCCCATACAAATATGGCCCTAGATGGGTCAAATGTATCAGCCAATTCACATGGAGGCTTTTACGACGTCGTTTTTTCTCAATTCCCTTTTGAAGCAACTTCCAAAAACCTATTGCATTTATATGATGATTTTTAGTGGCATGTCGCTTTTTTTTAATTTAAATTTTTATTTGCAACCAGGGTTGATTTTTATTGTTTTATCGGTAAATCTGCTTTAGTTGATTTTTCTCATTAAGAAATTTATATTTTTCTTAATGAGAAAAATCAACTGTTTTTTTTTAAATAAGAAATATGTAAAAAATATGTTTAAATTAAAGCTCAAACTTTTGTTTTGTATTCTTTTTTATTATTTCCGTATTTGTTTGCAACCTGACGCTTCAAAGTAAGAAAAAGAATAAAACAAAACTAGAAGAAGAGAAATAAGTTTGAAGAGAAATATAAGAAAACGACATGAAAAACACAAAACGAGTCGTTTTGTTTACCCCTCTTTCTTCTCTACACCGCTCGCCCTCAAACCAAAAGAGACGTCGACAAAGCGACGTCGTAAAAGCCCTCATGTGAATTGGCTGTATGACCAACCCCACTTTATTTTTCATCTCAATCATTTATTTCTAACATACCCACCCGCTTTCTCCATTCCTTAAGGGGGCTTCCATACAAAATGTTCAATGCAGACTAGAAATATATTGAAGAAAAAGTCCCATAAATGCCCAGGAGCCGCCCCTAGGGGGATAAAATGTATGACTGACCTCCATTAGTTTTTTGTTCTTAACATTTTCTCAAATTATACTTTCCCTTTATCACCACCCCTTAGGGTGCTCCCATACAAATATTGCGTTTTATGAAATTCTTAAATTAATTAAAATTTGTCGACTTTTGTGAATAAAATAAAAAGTTGCAAACAGATTTTAATCATTTATGACTTGTTTTGTTTGGAATTTTTATACGTCTGCAAAAAATTAGAAGCATAGCTGCATTTTCCAATTTTTTATGAATTTTTAAAAAACAAAAATTTCGAAATTTTGTTAAAAAAAATTATTTTTTTTCCAAAAAAAAATTATGTTTCTAAAACGACTAAGGATATTAGAAAGAAGTTTTACTTTACTTAAAGGAAATTTTATTGCAAAATTTCGGTTTTTAAGTGTTTTGAATAAGCAAAAGCGTTTTAGAGTTACGCGAATATATGTTGTGCAACCTCCTCCATTTTCGAAATAACGGTATATCTCGAAACCCAGAGCCAATCTTAAAAAACCGCGGGCACCACTGGATTCTGTTAAAACGCCAGGTGCCCGGCTTGTCTGTTTTTTCAACTAGCATAGTGTAATCAGTGTGGAGAAAATATACAAAATATTGGTGAAATATATCACGTGCCAAGAATTTTACAAAACGGCCGTGGTATTGGATCCATATTTACGGCTGTATTTTCACATCTAAAACCCTCATTTAAAACGGGGATGAATATATTAAAGAATAAATCATTAGATATTGGAAAGGAAATTTTAGAAGAAATTGGAACGAAGCCAATAAAAGACTAAACAAAGGAAAAAAGGTCATACAAATTATAAAAGAAGCTACTAGGTAAAGGTCGACGTATAAAACTCAAACGGTTAAAGCAAAAGCAACAGATTAAATCAAAACGTTGTAGAGGAAAGAACTTTAAGGATATTTTTGGGAATTGGAAATGTCAGGATTTATAGAATGTAGAGTGAGTTGTATTTATTTGAATCTCTTCCAATTCAAACTAGCGTTGTTAAAACCGAAGAAATTTGCTACAATCCAATTGCATCACTAGATTATTCTAGCACAATGGAAGTTGTATCACTAGGCAATGGTGAAACATATCGTGATCTTAATAGTATTTATCTTCGACTGGTTTTTGAAATAAAAGGAAACGGAGGAGTTGTTAATAACTTACTGCACTCCTTGTTTAGAAATTGTATTGTACACCTTAACAATAAAAATGTATCACAACCTGACAATAACTATCACTATAGGGCTTATATAGAAAAATTGTTAAATTATGGAAATTATGCTAGATCAAAGCATCTTGAATCATGTGGCTGGGCTCTTCATATAAATAAAATAAATTCATTAGTTGATAAATAAAATCCTGGCTTAGACAAGACAAAAAAACTATTTAAGGATGGAAAAAGAGAAGAGCTTTTTGGAAAACCTCATGTTGATGTATTTAACCAACAAAAATATTTGCTTAATAATGTTGATCTGAAGGTAACATTTAATATGGAAAAACCAGAATTTTACATTTTAGAAGGTGGCGATAAAAATGAATCTTATATTAAAATACACGAAGCTAATTTATATAAAAGAGTGAAATCAAAAACGTTTGCAATACACCCTGGAAATCACTCATTAAGTTTAGATAATGTTATACTGGGACAATTACCATATTTTTTAATTTTTGGAGAGAAAAAAGAAAATCCATTTAACTTTCAACATTTTAATTTACAATGATTTAATTTGGTTGTAAATGGAGTACAATTTCCTGCACAACCAATTGAACTTAACTTCAATAACGGAGGAATAATAAAAACTATTTAAAGGAACTGGAATTCATCATTTCGATAGAGGTAATCAAATAACTAAAGAACTTTTTGATAACGGATATTTTTTACTTGCTTTTGACTTGACACCAGATCATAATAATAATTCTAATTGCGGTAATTTAATAAACCAGGAACTATTCGTACTGAAGGGCGTTTTGGCAAACCAATTATTGAAGCAATAACGTGCTTAGTATACTGTTAATTTGATAGTGTTATAGAAATTGATAAAACGCGTAATATTATTCAAACACTATGAATTCAATATATATTAAAAATACTTTGAAGTCCAATAATATAACAAAATATAAATTTAAAGGTGTATTTGCATGTAATAAATTACCAACACACCCAGTTTTACGTTGCTAAGACTGATCCATCACATATGCCTGGACAGCATTGGGTTGCTTTTTATTTTCCTAAAAACAAACCTGCCGAGTACTTTTGTTCTGCTGGCCAATCTCCAATTAAATCTTTTAGGTTATTTTTAAATAAAAATTGTAAAACTTTTACTTATAATAGTCTTCGAAATCAGAGTGAATCTTTAATTTTATGTGGCGTTTATTGTTGTGTATTTATTTATTTAAGATGTAAAAACATAAGTTTCAATAAAATTTTAAAATTGTTTAATTATTGCAATTTAAATTATAATGATATTTTAGTTGTAAGTTTATTTAAGTATATATTTAAGAATTTTTAAAAATACAATAATAAATTAAAATATATAATTGTTGATTTCTTCCACATTCCTTATTGTCTCTAAAAGCATTTCATCCATTTGGTCGTATAGGTACCATATCGGTGGAATTGATCGTAAAACATCATCCTGCCCGTCATAAAGCGCTTGGAATATTGGTAAATCTATTGGCGATAATATAAGCACTTCTATTACATTAATTCTTTCTTTTCTGTTGTTTTGGTTTTCTTCATTTACTTGATTGTTCATTGCGGCTTTGCTAATAGATAGTTGCCAAAAAAGAGATTTTTTGACTAGTGAAAAGTTTATTAACTCATAATTTAATATGAAGCAAACATTCAAGTTTAATTTTTAAACTTTTAAAAAATGCTACGATTGCATTTTTAGCCTAACGAAAGTTTATTGACTTCTAATTTCGACAATAATAAAATTATATTTATTTTTAACAGAATGTTCTAAAAAGTTCATATATGTAGCCAAATCTATTTGTAAATACATTATTTGGCTTAAAAACAATAAAAATTTGTAGCAAATATTCAATGTTAATTTTTAAACTTTAAAAATGCATACGATTGCATTTTTTATTCTAACGAAAAGTTTTATTGACTTTTAATTCAATGCGAAGCAAATATTCAAGGTAAATCTTTAAACTTTAAAAATGGATACGATTGCATTTTTTACCCTATTGAACGGAAGGTTCTAAAAAGTTCAATAAATACAGATCATTTTTCACTCTGTCTGTCGCGGTCGTTGAAGATAGACGTGTTTTCTAAACTCGGCATACGGTTTATTTTTTTTTGAACAAATAAAGTATAAAAAAAGTAAATACAAGAAAAAGAAAAAAAAAAAAAAAAAAAATTACATGTATGTACATACATACATAAACACACATTTTTTCATTATCGGTGTTGATAAACAATAACAAATAAGAAGAGCACAACTGTAAACAGTAAAAGAAAAAAAAAACTCTTATGAGTGCAAACAGTAGAAATGCATATATAACAGTGAGTGTTAGCGAAAAAAATACAGAAATAAAAAAAAGAATCGATGATAGCAAATACCTAACGGCTAAACCTATTACTCGTACGCGATCCCTCTCGCCGTCTGTATTTAATAACACGGTTGATACAATAACAAATACAAAACCTGCTAGCGTTGCCTCAACAGCAAAAACAATTTTAATAAGTGATGTAAATATTAACCCCCAATCAGGCATAATAGAAAACTCAGCATCACCTTCGGTGTCTAATAATACGGTTGATATTAATACAATAAAAAATATAAAACCTGCAAGCGGTGCCTCAGCGGCAAAAACGATTTTAATAAGTGATGAAAATATTACCCTCAAATCAGGCATGATGGAAAACTCAGCTCCACAAGTAAAAAGTGGTCAAAAGCCTCAAGTACAAGTTGGTATGGACAGGTACATAACAGTGCTTAAACGGGGTCGCAGCCCTACCTCTGCAGCAGTTGCTTCGGCCTCAAAAGTACCATCTTTTGATAAAATAAATTCTCAAAATCGATTTGCAATTCTGGAGGATGAATCCTCTGAAGCACCAAACGTCATAAAATCGTCCAAGCCTCCCCCGATATATCTTAGGGAGCAAAACTCAAATGAGCTCATAAAGAGTTTGATATCGGTGATAGGTGAAAATTCGTTTTACGTAGCTGCTATCAAGCGTGGTAGTATAAACGAGACAAAAATACAAGTCAATAATGAGAATGATTTTCGCAAAATTATAAACAAATTTGAAGTACTTAAAAAAAACTTTTATACATACCAACTGAAAAGCAGTAAAGGTCTCCATGTAGTGATTAAGGGAATTGACTCATGTGTGGACCCAGAAGAGGTAAAAACATTCCTCGAAGAAAAAGGCTTCAAAATAAAACATGTAGTAAATATAAAAAATAGAGAAAAAAACCCCCAACCACTTTTTCGAGTGGAGTTTGAACCCGGCGACGTAAAGCTTAAAAAAAATGAAACGCACCCTATTTACAATTTGAAATATATTCTCTATAGAAGAGTAACTATAGAAGAGCCACACAAAAGAAATGGTCCCGTTCAGTGTTTAAACTGTCAAGAATATGGTCATACTAAGGCATATTGCTATTTACCCCCTGTTTGCGTAGTATGTGGTGAATTACATGGTACAGATCTTTGCGATAAGTCTAAAACCGACCCCAACGTAAAAAAATGTAGCAACTGTGGCGGTAATCACACTGCCAATTATAGAGGATGCCCTGTATATACCATCGTCAAGCAGTCAGTTGGACCGAAAACTAATCCCCCTCAAATGCAGGTAACAAATCAAGTAAGCACTGGTGACATTCAGGCCCCGCAGCCTAGTTATAACAGAACCTCTTATGCTAACGTCGTAAAATCAAACCATGCGCCAACGCAAGGTGCTGCGCCAAGTAATGATGAAACTCCAGTTTCAAATTTAAGTCGACTGGAAAAAACCATGGAAACATTAGTGCAAACAGTAACTAATTTTACGAACACAATGGGTAATATGATGCAGGAAATTCTTAGAATGCAATCGATGTTATTGCAATCTGTACTTAACAGGCCATGAACTGTTTAAAAATCTGTTTTTGGAACGCGAACGGCATCCGCCAACATAAAAATGAATTAGAATACTTTCTTAAAAATAAACAAATTGATGTCATGATGGTTTCTGAAACTCATTTGACCTCAAGAAATACGTTTAACATCAATGGTTATATACTATATGATACCAAGGACCCTCGAGATAGAGCTTGTGGTGGTTCTGCCATTTTGATAAAAAATCGAGTCAAACACTACCTAATGTGTGATCATCGTGAGGATTATCTCCAAGCAACGAACATTTGTGTTGAAGAGCTGAATCGTAGCATTGTAATCTCATCTTTATACTCTCCACCTAGATTTTCAATATCAGAAAGCCAATATTGTGAATATTATAAATCACTAGGACCCTGTTTCCTGGCCGCTGGCGATTATAACGCTAAACATACCTTCTGGGGGTCACGACTAATAACACCAAAGGGTCGTGTTTTGTTTAATACAATCTCTAAAATGAATTTAAATGTTGTCGCGAGCGGCCAACCAACATATTGGCCTGCTGACCCGCAAAAAATTCCAGATGTCATCGATTTTGGCGTGGTTAAAAACATCCCCACAGAAACGATTCACGTTAAAGCTTCCCTAGAATTATCTTCCGACCACACACCTACAATTGTTACTATAATGAACCCCAATAGAATTGTATCTCCGACTGGTTACCTAGCGACGTCAGCCACACAAATAAATTGGTTAAAATATAAAAAATATCTCAGTGCCCATTGCACAGAAAATATTCCGCTCAGTACACCGGAGTATGTAGATCGCTCTATTGATAATTTTGACAGTTTTCTGAAACTAGCTGTTCAACATTCCAATATTGCCCCCAAAAAAACAAAAACTATTAAAATATATTCCACAGATGTCGAGCGTCTCTTGTCTGAGAAAAGGAGGGCACGAAGAGAGTGGCAATTGCACAGATCTCCTCAACTTAAGAACTTGCTAAAAGAGTGTACAAAAAGATTAAGAAAGTTATTGCAGACTCAGAAAACGGCTTCTCTGGAAAAATATCTTAAGGAACTTGATGCAACTCCACAATCGGACTACTCATTATGGCGTGCAGCTAGAAACCTCAAAAGGCCAGTTGTCTCTAAACCACCATTAAGAAACTTGAATGGAAGTTGGGCAAGAAATGATGTTGAAAAAGGAAATCTGTTTGTAAGTCACTTGAAAAACGTATTTACACCTAATATATCTCACAATATTGCGGTCGATTTACCACCTGTTGCTGCTAGAGCAGCTATTCCCCTAAGATTTGAGATGAGAGAAATCGAAAAGGTTATATGTGACTTAAACACTAAGAAGGCACCTGGCATTGATAAGATCAGCAATAAAATGCTATTAGAGCTACCTCGCGTAGCAAAGAAAATTATTCTTTTTATTTTTAATGCTATTTTACGCCTTGAATACTTTCCTCAAAAATGGAAGGTTTCCTTAGTTACCATGATACCAAAGCCAGGTAAAGATCATACAAAAGTTGAGTCTTATAGGCCTATTAGCTTATTGTCAAATATGTCAAAGCTATTTGAGAAATTATTAGTTTCAAAATTAACACCGATTTTAAGTGAAAATAGATGTATTCCAAACCATCAATTCGGATTTAGAAGAAAACACAGCACAATTGAACAAACTCATCGAATAGTAAATGTCATAAGAAAAACATTTGAAGAAAAAAAATATTGCTCAGCACTCTTCATCGATGTTTCGCAAGCTTTTGACAAAGTCTGGCATGAAGGCTTATTACACAAATTGAAGCAAAATTTACCAGCAAACACACACAAACTGTTAGAAAGCTACTTAGTCGGTCGTCAATTTATTATTAAAGAAGGAAATTTCTTAAGTTCACCTCAGCCGATTGGCGCTGGAGTCCCACAGGGCCCTCTATTATACTTAATTTATACTTCGGACATGCCAACAAACAACTACACCCAAACTTCAACATTTGCAGACGACACAGCTTTTCTAAGCGTCCACGAAAACCGTTATGAAGCATCTCGTTACCTACAGCATCATATATTTCAACTAGAAATATGGCTAAGACAATGGAGGATAATGGTCAATGAGCAAAAATGCGTACATATAACATTCACCCTGCGCCGGGAATCTTGCCCCCCTATTACAATCAATAATCAAATTATTCCTCAACATTCGAATGTAAAATATCTCGGTATACATCTGGATCGGCGATTAACGTGGAAATGCCATATAGAGGCAAAATTAACTCAAATGAAACTAAAAGCCATCCAAATTCATTGGCTTATTGGAAGAAATTCTGTTCTTAGACTCGATTGCAAGCTTCTACTTTACAACTCTATCTTAAAGCCTATCTGGTGCTACGGTATTCAACTATGGGGCACTGCCTCGGCCTCTAATATCGAAAAAATTCAAAGGCGCCAAAATAAACTTCTTCGTATAATCACAGCCGCCCCCTGGTATGTTAAAAACTCAAACATTCATAAGGATCTCAACGTGCCATTAGTAAAAACTATGATTACAAAATATGCAGTAAAATATTTAAAAAGACTTGAACAACACCCAAATCCTTTAGCTCGAAATATTTTAAATCATGGCGGCCACACTCGCTTAAGGAGAAGAGACACTGCAGCACTTACCCAACTAGATGAGAGATAAACACCTATATAAGTGAACAGAACCCGTGATGAAGAAAATTTTTGTCTGGCACTGGCAGGACATAAATAAAGTATTAGGTTAAGATTTGATAAATTATTGTTAGTTCATATTAAATATATGAAGATTCAATAAATAAATAACGAAAAGAAAAAAAAAAAAATTTTTCAAAATATGCTTTGATTAATATTAAATATATAGAAAAAAAGAATATATATTTTTACAATTTCCGTTCATTCATTTTCCATTTTTCACAAAAATATAAATTGAAAATAATATCTAATTATTATTCAAAATAAAAACATCAACGTTAATGTGTGAATTTTGTCAGCACATAACGTTCAAAACGAAATTCAATAAGAAAAGGCATTTTATGCGAGTGCATAATTTCAGCCCTTCTAAATCAAAATTCTATAAAACTTCAAGAGCCGTTAATGATAAAAACCGGTAGGAGAAGGAGCAATATTCTGCATATGTTAGTGAGGAGATGCCTGACTACGTTAAGGAATTTATGGAGGAAAATGATAACTTTTTATCAGAAATCAACGTTAAGGAATTTATGGAGGAAGATGATTCCTTTCTATGAGAAATCAAATTTTAAAATGTAAATTATTTTTTAAATAAAAATTAATAAAAAAATTTAAAAAAATATCTTGTGTTTGTTTTATTATAATTATCTTTATTATAAGGATTTCTTTTTCCGAGTTTATATATAATTTAATGTGCCGTTTCCAGGTGACAGGCAATGGATTGTGTAGTAAAATTTATATGAAAACCACTCAGTTTTTTGAGTGCTTTTCATATAAATTTTCCTACACAATCAGTTGTCTGTCACCTGGAAACAACACATCAATCTTATGACATTTACTATTCAATGAGTTTGTTCAATTGTGCTGTGCTTTCTACTAAAGCCGAATTGATGGTTTGGAATACATCTATTTTCATTTAAAATCGGTGTTAATTTTGATACTAGAAGTTTCTCAAATACCTTTGAAATATTAGATAATAAGCTAATAGGCCTGTATGACTCAACTTTTGTGTGATCCTTTCCTGGCTTTGGTATCATGGTTACTAAGGAAACCTTCCATTCTTGAGGGTAGTATTGAAGGAGTAATACAGCATTAAAAATAATAAGAATAATTTTCTTTGCTATACTTGGTAGCTACAAAAGCATTTTATTACTGATCTTATCAATACCGGGAGCCTTCTTGGTGTTTAAGTCACAAATAACCTTTTCGATTTCTCTTAATTCGAATCTTAGGGGAATAGCTGCTCTAACATTTACAGGCGGTAACTCGAGTGCTATATCGTGAGATGTATTAAAGGTAAATACGTTTTTCAGATGATGAACAAACAGATTTCCTTTTTCAATGTCATCTCTTGCCCAACTTCCATTTAAGTTTCTTAATGGCGGTTTAGTGATAACTGCTCTTTTAAGATTTCTAGCTGCACGCCATAATGAGTAGTCTGATTGTGGAGTTGCATCAAGTTCATTAAGATATTTTTCCAGGGAAGCCGTTTTATGAGACTACAGTTACTTGCTTAGCCTTTTTGTGCACTCTTTTAATAAAGTCTTAGGTTGGGGGATCTGTGCAATTGCCACTCTCTTCGAACTCTCCTTTTTTCAGTCAAGAGACGCTCGACATCTGTATAATAAATGTTATTGTTTTTGGTTTTTTGAGGGATATGCTGGAATGTTGTACAGCTAGTTTAAGATAACTGTCAAAATTAACAATATCGAGATCCACGTTCTCCGGCGTACTAAGCGGAATATTTTCTGTGCAATGGGCACTAAGATATTTTTTATATTTTAACCAATTTATTTGTGTGGCTGACGTCGCTAAGTAACCAGACATAAATACAATTATATTTGGGTTCATTAAAGTAACAATTGTAGGTGTGTGATCGGAAGATAGCTCTAAGGAAGCTTCAACATGAATCGTTTCTGCGGGGATGTTTTTAACCACGCCAAAATCGATGACATCTGGAATTTTTTGCTGATCAGTAGGCCAATAAGTTGGTTGTCCGCTCGCGACCACATTTAAATCCATTTTAGAGATTGTATTGTACAAAACACGACCCTTTGGTGTTAGCGGCTATTAAACAGGGTCCTAATGATTTAAAATATTTATAATATTGGCTTTCTGATATTGAAAATCTAGGTGGAGAGTATAAAGATGAAAGTACTTCGTTTCGATTTAGCTCTTCAACACAAATGTTCGTTGCTTGCAGATAATCTTCACGATGATCACACATTAAGTAGTGTTTAATTCGGGCTTTTATCAAAATAGCAGAACCTCCACAAGCTCTATCTCGAGGGTCCTTGGTATCATATAATATATAACCATTGATTTTAAACGTATTTCTTTAAGTCAAATGAGTTACAGAAACCATCATTACATCAATCTGTTCATTTTTATGTTGGCGAATGCCGTTTGCGTTTCAAAAACAAATGTTTAAACAATTCATGGCTTGTTAAGTACAGCTTGCAATAACATCGATTGCATTCTTAACATTTTCTGCATCATATTACCCATTGTGTTCGTAAAGTTAGTTACTGTTTGCACTAGTGTTTCCATGGTTTTTTCTAGACGACTTAAATTAGAAATTTGAGTCTCATCATTATTTGGCAAATCACCTCACATTGGCATATGGTTTGATTTTAGGACGTTAGCGTAGGATGTTCTGTTATTATTTATTACTTATTATTATTACTAGGCTGCGGTACCTGAATGTCATTAGTGTTAACTTGATTTTTTACCTGCATTTGAGGGGGATTAGGTTTCGGTCCAACCGAGCGCTTTACAATACAGTAACAGGGCATCCTCTATAGTTGGCAGTGTGATTACCACAACGGTTGCTGCATTTTTTTACATTGGGGTCGATTTTAGACTTATCGCAGAGAGCTGTACCATGCAATTCTCCACATACAACGCAAACAGTTGTTAAATGGCAGTATGCCTTAGTGTGACCAAATTCTTGGCAGTCTAAACATTTCACGGGACCATTCCTTTTGTGCGGCTCCTCTATCGTTATTTTCCTATACAGGATATATTTCAGACTGTAAATGGGATGCATTTCGTTTTTTAAGCTTAACGTCGCCGGATTCTAACTCCACTCGAAATAGTGGCTGGAATTTTTTCTCTATTTTTAATATTTATTACAGTTTTTATTTTGAAGCCCTTCTCTTCTAACAACGTTTTTATCTCACCTGGGTCCACGCACGAGTCAATGCCCTTTATCACTACCGAAGACCTTTACAGCTCTTCAGTTGGTATGTATAAAAGTTTGTATTTATTGCTTCTAATTTAGTTAGTACTTTACGAAAATCATTTTCACGATTGACCTGTATTTTCGTTTCATTTATGCTCCCACGCTTTATTGCGGCTACATAAAAAGAATTTTCACCTATTACCGAGATCAAATTCTTTATTAATTCACTTCAGTTTTGCTGTCTAATATATATCGGGGGTGGCTTAGAAGATTTGATAACGTTTTGTGAACTTATTCTATCAACTGTACCCTCTTTTAAAACTTTTGGGACCGAAGCAACCGCAGAAGAGGTTGGGCTGTGACCCCGTTTAAGCACTGTTATGTTCCTATCAATACCAACTTGCCCTTGGGGCTTTTGACCACTTTTTACCTGTGATACTGAGTTTTCCATTATGCCTACTTTTGGAGTAATCTTTTCATCACTTATTAAAATTGTGTTTGCCGCTGAGGCATCGCTTGCAGGTTTAATATTTTTTATTGTATTGAAATCAGACACAGAACGTGAGTTTTGTATAATGCCCGATTTCGGTTAATATTTTCATCACTTATTAAAATTGCTTTTGCTGTTGAGGCAACGATTGCAGGTTTTATATTTGCTAGTGTATCAATGGTATTATTAAATACAGTGGGTGAGAGAGATCGCGTGCGAGTAATAGGTTTAGCCGTTAGGTATTTGCTATCATCGATTCTTTTTTTTATTTCTGCATTTGTGTCGTTAACACTCGCTGTGATATATGAGTTTATATCATTCTGTTTTATTGTATTTACATTATTTGCACTCATAAGCGTTTTTTTTTTTTACTTTTCTGTTTACAGTTGTGCTCTTCTTATTATTTATTTTTTATCAACACCGAGTCTAATGTATATATATATTTTATTTTCTTTTTCTTATATTTTCTGTTTTTTTTTTTTAAATTTATTATGAAAAATAAACCATATGCCGATCTAAGAGAACACGTCTATCTTCAACGAGCGCGACCGACGTAATGATAAATTTAAATCGAATATGGTAATTGACCTCCTTGTTTAAAAATTTCATCATTCTATGGGGAAGATAAAACCATTTATTATCATCTAAATTGGCAATGACTTTTAGACCATATTGTGTTTCTTTCCATTAAAAATTCACAATTTTCAAAGATTGGTTTAATACCTTGGGAAATATTTACATTTTTTTTGATACATCTAAAAAAAAAAACAAGAAAAAAATAAAAAAATAAATAATTAAATATAACATTATTATATAGGAATTACTTACCATTTTTATTAAGTTTCCTTTAAAGTGGCAATAAGTATAATGATGTGGAATATACTCCCTTAGCCTTTTTAAATTAATGGCATACTTGCTTAGGTTAGAGTACAAATTGGGTTTATTAATATACTAACATATGTTGAACATTTAAACTATATTACATGTTACTCTCTCTTATTTAAAAATACGCAAACAAAACATTTAAACATATTACACAATTTTTTAAATTTCTCTTCATTGAAGAAAATATAAATATGATCAACTTAATATTACTCTATTTTATATGTAAAACTACTCAAAAAATTCTTTATTTTATTTATATTCAAAACTCCTCCTTATGGAAAAATGCATTGGGAAAAAATACTAATGGGTAGGCAGAATTTTTGCTGCTTTAAATAAAAAGCAAAATGCTCCCTCTGTGGTATATGGGAAAAACTAATGGGGCTGCCTCCCCAATTCCCTACTACTTACATGGTTAAAGAAAACACTTTCCCTCAGTGGTTTTACCTTCTTAATCCATTTTGATCCGCAAAAGTTCTATTCTATTAAAGTTGAAATTTGACAAAAATATAGTAGTTTAGAAAATATGTCTTAACATCTAAAATATAAATAACACAATAGTCGCACACAATACTTTTTTTAAAGATAACAAGCAATGATAATTTCTTTCGGATAAAATAAAAAAAAACACTTTTTTCTGAATTTAAAAAAAAAATTGTGTTTAACAACATGGCACGCCCACAATTGCCAATATTTTGACCTAATTTTTTGGCTACCTTAGTTTGAATATGTTTACTATTAAAAAAAATTAAAATTTTGGAAATCGGTGACAAACAAAAATTGGACTTTTGGCCAATGAAATAAAATGTTCAGCCACTGTGATGCGTTACGTTATAAATGTCATAATATTCCACTCGAAGCCGATGTGAACTTGCAGACGCTGAGAACGCCAGTAACACGTCGCTGACGGCGGTCAAAAATATTAAAATTGAAAAATGTTCAATGTCGGCGGCGAAAATACAACCGTCGGCTATAGCAAATAATGTATAGTGCGACTTTAATTTTTGTTGTTTAATAAATAGCTTTGAAAACTTTCGTATATTTTTCAAAAATGTTAAAAGCAAAATAATTAAACATTGAACAAATCAGTCGAAAACAAAATACTTATCTCTTCCATGTTATTAATCGTTGCATTTGCATATTTAATATATTTTTTCTCACCCCGTTTTTTTGCGTGAGTTTATTTGACAGTTCAAAGCGGGAACTTTCTCATAAAAATTTTGCAGACTTTTTCTGTAAATTGGCGAGTAATTTCCTTACGTGACAGCTATTACTCGCCAAAAATGTTACAGATGCAGTTAAGTGAGAAAAACAGTTGTTTGTTTCAATTTATGGCATTTTTGTTTCATTTCTCGCGTTTAAATCGAAAAGTTTCTCGAAGCGAGAGTTACAGAACATGGGCACTGGTCGATCCCAGATTCAAGAAGTAGATGCTGTCCATAGTTCAATTGATGGATATTTAAAATTGAAAGAGATTCATATCTTGTTAGATTTGATCAGAAATTAAAAAATTATAAATCACCAAGAGTCCAATTGCAAGTAATACAAATGGTTTCAACAGATTTTAAAATCTATTCTGAAAAATCTAATAAAATGTATTTTCAATTAGTACCATTTAGCCGGATAAAATTTATTAAATATGAAAAGATGTATTTATTATAAGACTTCGGCAACTGAAATGGAGTATTAACTACTACTTTGAAAGAAAGTCCAGGATAGGTATAATAATAACACCAAATAATACAGGGTGGCCCAAAATTAACAAAGGGGTTTGAATTCGTTATACCTTTTTATTTAAGAAATAATTATAAATATTTTTGTTTAATACAGTATATACTTAAATGAGGAATATTTTTAGTTTAGTTATTTATTTATTTATTTGTCTATGGAATTATAATCCTTACAGACTTCTTAATTAAAAAAAAATAAATTTTAAAAAGTAACAAAAATTATGGATTTAAATAGATTAATATACTAGTTTTAATATCAGTGGAGCTATAAGAATAGTCAATAAATTTATAAAACTTGTTGAACTCGTTACACATCCTTCTTAAGGGGTCACCATTAGCATAATTAGCTCTGAAAAATTGAATTGATAACGAAACCAAGTGACGTGATGGGCGTTGAGGAACATTAAATGTTATATTGTTGATTAAGTATCCAGAGCAAACGTCGCCAATAATTATGTTGAAAATAAACGAGATGTTAAGCACAGTTCTACGGCTCTTTAGAGTTGGCAGCTTGATGAGGGCTAGTCTAGCAGGATAAGGCGGCAGATTCCATTGGTTAAAGTTCAACCCACGTAGACAAAAAGTCAGAAACTGTTTTTGGACTGATTCAATTTGGTCGGTTTTTTATAAATAGGGTCCCATATTACGGATCCATACTCCAATACAGGTCTTACCAGGGAAGTATACAGACTTTTCGTAACATATGGATCCTTGAACTCTTTAGCCCATCGTTTTACAAAACCGATCATACCTCTGCCTTTATTAGCTGTCATTGTTATATGTGCAATGAAATTTAGTTTCGAGTCAAGCAGAATTCCAAGATCTACGAAGCTATCCACCGACTCCAACTGATGACTTTCAAAAAAGTAGAATGCAGGTATTGGACTCTTTCTAACAAAACGCATGTATTTACATTTTTTTAGATTAAGTTGCATAAGATTTACATTGCACCACGTGTAAAAAGAATTTAAGTCGTTTTGAAGAAGTTGTTGCTCAGATATTTGACGATAGCTCAGAAAAACTTTGACGTCGTCCGCATACATCAGAATATTGGATGAATAAATCACCTCAGGTAGGTCATTAATAAATAATGTAAAAAGAAGTGGCCCAAGGTGGCTTCCCTGAGGCACACCAGACAGAACATCTATGCTTCTAGAAATCGCGTTATTAAAGTTAATGGATTGTGTTCTGTTGCTTAGGTATGAGTATATCCATTTTATACTAATATCAGTAAAACCCAGTAAATGAAGTTTAACCTTCAAAAGGCTATGGTTAACTTTATCAAAAGCCTTGGTAAAATCAGTATATATCACGTCAGTTTGTTGTTGTTGTATAAATCCTCGACGTATGGCAGTTGTAAGATGAAGGAGATTTGTTGTAGTAGAGCATCTTTTTTGAAACCCATGCTGGTAAGGTGTTATCAAATTTGATACTTGGTAACAAAGGAATTCGGTAATAATTTTTTCGAATAGTTTAGGTATTATACTCAATTTTGCAATACCACGGTAGTTTTCAACATCCGATTTATTTCCCGATTTAAACAAAGGAATAATAAACGAGTTCTTCCATAGATACGGAAAGTGACCATGCTCGATTGATACATTAAATAAAATTTCTAGAGGGATAGCAATACTGTCAGCACAGTTAATTAAAATGTTACTTGGAATGCTATCAGGACCAGAATTGAATGAAAATTTTAAACTTTTTAATTCCTTAACGATTGTTGCGATGTCAATAAATGGAATGTGGGTTGTTTGGTTCGCATTTATCTTGAATGGATAATTAACTGATTCGTCATAAAAAGCATTCGAATAAGTTGTGGAGAAGAAATCGGCAAACCAATTACTTATTGTGTCATTATCGCTGGACTCCATATGTTGGAACTTCATGGATGAAGGGAAGCCAGTTGTTTTCTTCTTAGAGTTAACAAATTTAAAAAACGATTTCGGATTACGCTTGAAATTATATTTCATTGAATTTAAATAATTTTCGTAACACGCTTTATTAAGCAAAGTATACTCAGAGCGGCAAGTCGAGTATCTTAGATAATCCACGGATGATCCGGATTTTTTGAATTTTCTGTAGTATTTGTTCTTTTTGTTTTTAGCATGAGCCAATTGTTTATTATTCCAAGGTGGACCAGTTATTTTCCTATATTTTTTTTTTGGAATAGCCAAATCCATAAAACGGTAAACTTTATTGTAAAATGCGTTACACATCTGATCAACGTCAGTAAAGCACGATAAAGTATTGTGCCAATTTGTATTAGAAAATAGCTCAATTAACATATTATAATTAGTATGTTTGAACGAAAATACCTTTTCATTTCTAATATACGAGGACACAGGCTTACATGGAATTGAGAAGAGCAGCTCAATTGTAGGATGGTAAATATCTTCAGGAGTTGAAATAGGTGATGAGCGCCTAATGAAGCAATCTGCTATATCATTGACGAACACTAAGTCTAAAATTCGATTACAGTTGTTGGTAATGCCATTAATTTGGTATAGGCTTAGATCATACAGGACATCAAAACATTCGTCATAGGTTGAACTATGCTTGGTTTGAACGAAGTATTTATCTTCTGGAAGATATTTCCATGTAACGGAAGGTATATTAAAGTCACCAAAAACGATAACAGAATCCCCATCTAAAGAAGAACGCGCAATATCAGCAATAGACTCGGCATGTTTAGTGTACACACTTTGCGGGGACGTTGGAGGAACATAAGAACAAGTTAGATATACTCTTTTATAATCAAGTTTTATTACCACTGATATAAATTCTATATCATACGTTGAATCACCAGTGACCAATTCTGCGGAAAAGTTGCTAGAAACTGCAATAAGAACGCCACCACCAGTAGTTTTATTACCACGATCTCGGCGAAAAATATTAAAATTGTTGCAAAGTATTTCGGTATTTAAAAAGCTGTCATTTAACCATGTTTCTGTAAACACTAGGACATGATGATCGATATTAAAGCTATCCATATATAAAGCTGAAAGTTTTGTTCTCAGACCACGGACATTTTGGTAAACAATTGAAATGTAATCAGTAGTTTTAATTAGTTTTTTGACACATTAGGTTCACGTTGTGGGAGGATACCAACATTTTGTGAACTATTTCTATATACATATTCCCGTACCAGAGTATTTATTGGCCAGAAACTCGGCTTAATTAACATTTCATAAAGATCAGCAGACACTATAATCTTGAAAGAGGATATAGATCTTAGCTGTTGAAAATTGAATTTCTTTATTGAGATATCACATTCCTTCCCAATTTTATTATTGACATAATATTTAACTGAATCAACAGAAGTATCACTTGCTAGACGAGAAACAAAAATAGTTTTCCTTGGGGCAACAGCTCTTAACGGGTTATATACAACAGCATCAGTATTTAATATTAATGGAACATTATTAGCGAGAACATTTTCATTAGCTGTATTTAGAACAGCTTCGGCATAACTTATTTGCGAGTTATTACTAATTTCTTCAGTGTTTACACCAGGATATGTATTGAAAACATTTGTTCCAGATGATGTCGGATCGCATTGAACAGCAGGAGGTATATTGAGCTTATCTTTAGCTCCATGTTTATTATTATTGTTATTATTATTGTTTCTTGGTGATTTACGACGTTTTGGGGAAGGTTGAATAGGAGATTTTAAATCATCTAACGATTTATAATCATTAAACACTTTCCCGTAAGCAGCTATACGCTCATTTAACTGAGCAACTTCATTTTGAATTTCATTAAATTTTGATTTATGACTTTGAAAAAAGCGGTAAAAGTCAACTCCCAATTTTCTACAGTTTTCACAACACCAGTGCAGTCCATTATTCTTGGTTGTGGCTTCTGCAACTAACCCAGATAATCCACTGCATTTAAAGTGACAACATTCATGACACAGCCAACAGACGATCATTCGGTCATCAACACCTTTGATGCTACAGTTTTTTACTAAACAGGCCATAATAGTAGAGCACAATTGTTCGCTGGGATATGATAAAAAGCTACTATCCAACAGATGGCACCACTATAATTTTTATCAAATACACAAACCAATAATGTTGTAATAAAACGTATTGATATGACATACAATCAGCTGTTATCACAGAAGTATTAAATGTTACTTATTATCAATTGTATGTAATAAAGTTTGTACAGAATCACATTAACAAAAGTAAATAAAAAGAAAGTTTGTGACTGAATTAACAGACGAACGAGACTGCACAAATAAACACAGTTTTATAAGCGTGTACAATTCTAGAAATTTTAAACCGATTATAAGAATTTTATGATGACAAAAACACTATAAATCTTTAAACTTTCACGGAGCGACAAACAAACACGACCGACACAGCACACTTGTCCCTCGCATAAAAATAATATCTCGCAAGTGGTGGCCATTTTCTGCTTCGCAAATTCGTGCTCTTTCCAACACATTAACCATAACATTTCGCAAAACTTCAGGTGTTATGTTAGTTATTTCGTTGCGTATATTGATTTTTAATTGCTGGATGTTTGTAGACTTACTAATGTAGACTTTTCCTTTCAAATAACCCCAAAGAAAACAGTTTGGGCGGTTAAATCCGGTGAACGCGGAGGCTAATTAAATCACTTGTACGCGAAATAATTCGTTCACCAAAGATGTCCCGTAAAAGAGCCATTGTGTCCCTTGCAGTGTGCGCTGTGGCTCCATCTTGTTGGAAGCATACTTGCGGATGGTTTTCCACGGCTGGCATTAACCAACTTTCCAACCTTGTCCAATATCTGACACCATTGACGGAAATGGCGACCCTGCACAGTGATATTTCTTCATATATTAAACTGCAAAAAATGGAAGGAGTGATCCTACAACGATGAAATCTTGCACAACTGTTCAATTTTAAGTAGAAAATAAAAATTAAAAAAAATTCTAAAATCCGTCGACTCCTTGGGGTACCTCTCTTGGACCGCCATATTTCCACGAATTTTTTCCTTAATGTATAGGTCGCAATTCTTCATAGAATTTGATTAAATTTGGCACACGCCTGTTAATTGATTAAAGAAAAAACTAAAAATGTTGGTTGAAATGCGTCGTCTTGTATGTAACCTGAATGAAAAATTTCGTATAAATATAATTCTCATTGAAAATACTAGTAATATTTAATCAAAGAAATGCTAAAAATTGGTTATTCCCTCCCAGCTCGAATAAAAAATTTTCATATAGGTAAATAATATTTATGCATTTTATTCATAACTATCATTTCTTTAACTACATCATCCAATTCTTAAATATTCTTATGAGGTTGACGTCTTGTCTTAAGCTACTAATATATGGATCGGACGACTCAAGCAAACGATGAAAAACATCAGTATTCGTTGCAGTTCTACTGCACTCTCTAGAAAACATTAATCTATAGTTCCTGTAATCTTTATTACGCGCTTCTTCTGCTTCCTCCGAGAGCATACTAATTGGGATTACTGCTGCATCTATTATGTCCTTTCCATGAATAAGAATTGTATGGACAGTAACAGGCATGAAGTACGATTTATATTTTTTAACAAATAGTTCAGCTGTTTCCCACGCAAATTTCTTAAACTTCATAGTATCAATTTTCTGCCCACACGTTATTATTTGAAGAATGATACGAAAACGATCTACTAGTTCTTCATTTATCTCAGTTATATCTGCAACAAATGCAGGGTTATGAAAAAAACGCCTTGAGGTATTTCCATAATTTGATGTCCCAGATCCTTGCTTTACAGCAACTACGCGTAAGCTCATACGTTCTCTAAATTCAGTCTGAATTCGTTGCTTGTTCTCTTGTTTTAAATTTTTATTGTGTGCATCGATTGCAGCCACTTTTCGAAGGGCTTATTGTATGCTATATGAAGTATGCACTCCATAAACGTTATCCTAGCGTTTTATGAAGAAATTCCTAATTAACAAGCTTCATTATCGATGTTTTTTCTTGAAACCGCTTCCAAATCATTCATTTTTGAGGGTTTAGCTTTACAAATGTAACACACAGGTGCTGAAATAGTATTTGTAACGGTCTGAGCCGTTTTACCATCAAGCATCGTAAACACCAAATTAAGTTTTACGTTGAAATGTTTGTCATTAAGAGAAACATTAGTTTTTTCTAAAGCATCTATATTTATCCTCATGTTTTCTACAAATTCGAAAAAAAAATGGACGACAGTACCTTGTTGACTATGGGCTTTTATTACGCCAAAATTCCGCGCCAGTGTCTGTTTTTAGACTTAGAGTCACCATCGATGACTGTATTCTGAATGTCCAGATGACCCATCACAACCCCACTTCGACGTAAGAGTAAATTCAAAATTTGTTGCATAAATTCGTACCTGCGAAAAACTTTAAAAAAGGCGCTTTGTCGTATGCTCCATCACCCTTTGCAAGCTCACAGAGGCTTCTTTTTCTGACACTTGGATTTTATCCGAACAACATTTCTTCTTTTCATCAATCACTTTTTTATAAGGAGGCAAAATATCATATCCTTCTCTTTGCAAAACGTACTTTATTGTTTCGTACTGATGTTTTGATAATTCTGCATCCAGCATTAAGGCAAGTGCAGTTGTTGAAGGAAAATATGATTGTGGTGTTATTTTTGTACCTGGTGAAGTTCCATTTGCCATTATTAATTGCTCTTGTGTGTACTGAGATGCTAAATCAGCTGCTTTGTACCTTTTACTACGATACTTTCAGTCATCGAATTTCTTAGCTGGTCTTCCTTTTTTCTTTGAACAGCTAGGTTGGTCATCAGCAAGTGATACTTCGAATATATGTATCCAAAAAAAAAATTCATAATATTCAAAATGAATTTTTTTTAATTCATTTATTTTATAAAGATGTATTTACTTTCTAACCAAGTCGCATTTTTCCGAAAGAAATAAGATTTGTGCGCTTCTCCCCAACGATTTAAAAAATGACCAAAAACCCGCTTTTGAACTGCCTTTTTCACTACTTTAATTTCATCAATAGTTAGCACCGAATTTTCCTGTTTTATAAAATTTGTTAACAAATCGACATTGCTACCACAATCAATAAGTTCCTGGCACAATTCACTATATGACACAGAAAATAAAATCATTTTTAGAATTATACTTTAAATTTTATTACAATATTTATTAACGTTAACTATTTACTCGTTGCAAATTTTGTTTTCAATTTAAGCGGTTTTCTTCTATACATTTTCTTTTATTAAAACCTATAATTTTGTTTATTTTTTTTTTATTCGTATTCACTTTTAAAAACAGCTGTCAACAATTTATTAACAAATTGTTATTATAATTAATAACTCAAATTTCTTTAAAACGTTAAGCCTAAAGGTATGCAAAACTGTTTTATTACAAATACTAGGGTGCAATATTCGTGATTTTTTTTTTACTAAATTTGGATTTTTTTAAAAGATTGACAAAAGTTGGTGAATTTTTTTGACCAATTCGAAAGAAGAGCCTTTTACCTTTCATTTCGTTATACTGAGAGCACGGAGGTAAACCGAGCTAACTGATTTTTCTTCCAACGAAAATTGCCAATGCTGAATTTTTAAGGACAATTTTGATGCACTCATATCTCCCAAGCTGTGTACGCAATTACTTTTTCTTTTCCTTTAAATGAAAAACAAGGCTTCGAATTTAAATTAAATCGACGCTCAGATTTTTCCGCTCGAAACATCTTCGATATATAAATCTCTGAATTTGAAAAAAATTACCATATTACCTTTCACAACATTAACCTGACTTCAGCCGATCTTTTCTAAGAATATATACACATATATCTTAAAAGAAATGCAGATTTTTGTTTGCCAGACTCTTCTCTATAAGATAGCATCATTAGATTTTTTAAAAGTAATAGTCAAAAAATGCCCTTTTTGCAGCAGAAATCCAATAGTGCCCCGTGTTCATTTTCAAAAAAAATAAGGACCAATTATCCTTTCCGATGAAACACCGCACCAAACCATACGCTTAGGTGGGTGTAATTCTCGCTGTTGAACTACTCTCGGATTTTCCGTATCCCATATCCTGCAGTTTTGTTTATTCACGAACCCACTTAATTGAAAATGGGCTTCGTCGCTCATAATTAAATTATAAATAAAATTATGATTTTCTTCTGCTTTTTGCCGGAAAAAAACTACATAATCAAGTCGTTGCTGGTAATCTGTCGGTTTCAATTCTTGGACAAGCTGAATCTTGTATGGAAACATTCCTATTGTGTGCAAAATTCTCTGCAGCAACGCTCGTGAGAGGCCAAGTTGTGTCGAACGTCTCCTGGTTGATGTTTCTCCGTCCTCCCGAATACTCCTCTGTACCGGTTCAATATTGTCATCCGTGTGCCAGCACCAGGAAGGTTACTTACTGCCCCTTGTTGTCGAAAATTTGCAACCAGACGGTTTATTGTTGACTCTGATGGGCCAATGTGCACATTAAAATAACGGCGATATGCACTCTGAGTCAAAACAATGGATCGCTGATTTGAAAAATAAAGCTCAACAATTTGGGCACGTTGTTGAATTGAGTACAGCTCCGTTTTAAATTCCCCAAGTCTTCGTTCCAAAATACTGAAAAGAAAAAAATATAATAAAAAAGTTATAACCAATTCAAACCCCTTCGGTAATTTGGGCCACCCTGTATATTTGATACAAATTTAAAAATATTAGCAGCAAAAAAAATTCTGCTGATATAGAAAACCTTTACGGCATAGTATAGAACTAGTATGCCAACTCGAGAGAGCGTTCTCAGTTTTTTAGTTCACCCCTCACACATATAGGTTCTGTGTGAATTCCACACACATAAAAACAACAAAACCAAAACAAAATTTGAAATTTTTCTATTAAAAATTTTTCACACTATAACACTTTTTGTTTAATTTTATGACACAAACACATAATTAATAATTTTTTTCCATCCTCTTGACAAAAGAGTTAAAACGAGCTAATATTTTAGCACGAGGTGTACAAATATACGGGGCTATCAATCGCCATAGACGATTTACGACTTTTTTAAATCTATTGAGAATAATTCTATCGCGTAGGCCAGAAGGAGACACTTGGGGCACGGTACGATGGGCGCGTCCCGAGTCGGTGTAATACCGGCAAAAGACCTTCTTGGGTTTCTCTGGGAAGCAGAGGGTCTTTTGGCCAACTAAAGGGGGGTGGGTACAATAGACCTGGTTTGGTCGCGGTACCGTCTCCGTTGGGAGAAATCTCCCCGCTCTCTCTCTCGAAAAAAAAAAAAAAAAAAAATTCTATCGCGTATTGTACTGACATCCGCGGCTTGGTTTTAACAATTCAAAATGAATATAATCCCTTATTCATTGATTCTTCCAAAAGTAGCTTAAAAGCAGTTTTGCTACATGTCACTAATTTAAAAAGACCTTTTCCGATAGCACTAACCACAAATACTAAAGAGACATACGCATCAATGAAAAAAATAATACAGTTAACCGTACGATTCATAACCAGCAAAACTCCTTTAATTTCATAACCAGGTACCCGGGTACCCGAAGTAGGTTGTTTTGCGTTTATTGAAATAAAATAATATTTTCCTGTAAATATTTTTGTTGTTGATTATACTTTGCGTTCTCAACTGTACAAATTTGATATTTGGAAAAAAAACTGGTTTCTGTTCGTATATAAGTACCTAAAGCGACACAAGTAGGCAGAAACTGGTTTTATGTAAGGGTTGTTTATTTGCTTATTTTGCTTATTTTCGGTACCTACTTGCTTAATTGCATTTGAATTAGGTAGCAGATGTTCATTTGTGTCGTAAAATTGAAATATTTCATTTGCTTCGCCAGTCTGTGTTGAATATTTGAACAGTGAAGTTGGTGAAAAATGAGCCGCAACGACCGATATTTGTCTACAAGGGAATACTGGAATTTGAGTGATGAAGCAAGAAGCACATATATTCAACGTTTATTTGAGGAAGCGACTCAAGATGAGGACCTTGAAGTGGACCCTGTGGAAGACCAAAATTAAGAAAATGTGGCCTATACTGGCGAAGTTTCGGAATCAGAGAATGAAGATTTGAATGTTGACAACGCAAACGAAATTGCAGCTGCTATTGACGCACCAGAGGAAATTTTCTTTGATGATGAAAGTGAAGATGATGATATGCAAGAAGATGCACCAACAACAAACCCAGCAGACTACATGACTGCACGTGACGGCACACAATGGCAGCGAACACCACGTAGTTGCCAACAAGTGAGAAGCCACAATATATTCAGAGACCGCTGTGGTCCAGCGCGGATTACTGAAAATATGACGCCTTTGCAGTGTTTCAAATCATACCTCACAGTGGAAATGGTGGATATAATAGTGCGCCACACAAATAGAAAAGCGCATGCCACATATAATGCGTACAATGAAGCGAATCCCAATAGACGTCAGTTGAAGTGGAAAGACACGACAATCAACGAAATTTATGCGTTCATTGGAATGATTTTGATGGCTGGCACAAATCATTCTAATGACGAAAACGCAAGAGATTTGTGGACGTCACAGGCTCACCCAATATTCCGCGCCACCATGGGAATAAACAGGTTTTTCGATTTGCTGCGTTTTATGCGGTTTGACGACCCCAGAACACGGGTAGAGCGGCAGCGTCAAGACAAAGCGGCGCCAATTCGCGATATTTGGATAATGCTCAATGCAAATCTTGCCAGATATTATGTGCCATCAGAATATTTGACCATTGATGAACAATTATATCCATACCGTGGTAGAACCAAATTCACCTAATATATACCCTCGAAGCCAGCAAAATATGGCATAAAAGTATGGTGGATTTGCGATGCCAAAAACTCATATCCACTTCATGGCCAAATATATACTGGCAAACAAGAAACTGGTCGTGAAGTTGGTGTTGGCGAAAGAGTGGTGAGAGATTTAGTTGGGCCATACTACGGTAGCGGACGAAATATAACAATGGATAATTTTTTTACGACGCTGCCGTTGGCTAGGCAACTAAAAGTAGAAAAGCTCAGCATTGTGGGTACACTCCGCCGCAACAAAGCTTACATCCCTGCGGAGATGAAAGAAGACAAAAAAAAGACGTTGGTTCAAGTTTATTTGGCTTCTACGACAACGTAACACTGCTCTCATATAAGCAGCGGAAGTCCAACTCGGTCATCCTTCTTTCTAGTATGCATGATGATGCACAAATTGACGAGAATGGGAAACCAGAAATTATAAATTTTTATAATCAAACAAAAGGTGGGGTGGACGTAATGGACCAAACGCTCCAAGAATACACGACCCAGCGACAAACAAGAAGATGGCCGATGGCATTTTTCTATAACATCATTGATGTGAGCGCATTTGCATCACACATCATATATTATGGAAATAATCCAACTGCACGATACACCACGACGCGCAGGAAGAATTTCCTGCGTCAACTGGCAGAAAACCTGTGCATTCCTGTTATAAAAAATAGAATTTCAAATGTGCAAAGCGTGCGCCAATTTTCAACAAAATATGCAATTGAAATCATCATCGGAAGGCCGTTGGAGAGTGTGCTTTGTGCTGCAGGTCCGTCAACATCTCCGTCAGCACGACAAAGGGACAGAAAAGTACATACGGGCGTGTGCTACATGTGCAAACTTCTTCCAAATAAGCGCAGAAGAAAAACTAGAAAAAATTGCAGCATATGTAGCACGCCGATATGCGATGAGCACGCCATAACAATTACTAAATGCTACAATTGCCACAATAACAACGATAGTGATTCGGATGAATTATAATATAATATATATAAAATATGATAAAATAAATAAAAAAGACATTTATTTCCAATAAAAACAACACAAAAAAAACGTTTTTTCATTTACATGTCAGGCATTTACATAGGAATTGCATTAGGGTACCCGGGGACCCGGTTTTGTGTTTATGGGGGTAAAACATTTAAAATCATTTTTTAAAGAAAATATTGAAAATATTTTGAATTTTTTCGTATTTAAATCTTAGTTTAGCCAAAATCTCTCATGATTCGGAGTTTTATGTCCATATCTCAAAAATTATAGGCACAGCAGCACTTTAAAGTCAAAAAAGGTACACGGGTACCCGGTTATGAATCGTAGGGTTAATTAAATATGACGACCACAAGTGGAAAATATGCGCAGATTTAAAAGTGGTAGCTCTTTTAAGAGGCATACAATTGGGCTATACTAAAAATATGTGCTTCATTTGCTTATGCAATACGCCTTTCGATGGCGACCAGTACAATACACGGGATTGGGCTTTACGTGAGGAAAGCAGATTGCATAGAAGTAATGTCATTGAATTACCACTTGTGCCGATTGAAGATTTTGCTTCCTCCACTCCACCCCAGATTACACACAGATATGTCACGGGACAGAAGATTTTTTGTCTCTTTCTTAGAAAGCTGCCCTTTTTCATTTCTCTTTGTACCATCTTTTATGCCGTAGTACAATGAACACAAATTTATTTAGTTAAGATTTATTTGCAAAACTGTTGTAAAAATTAACTTTTAAGTTTACCACAACACTAGTATATAATCAGCCATGTCACAGAGTACAATTCCGTTCGGAAACGGAATTCATTCCGTATTTTGATGCTTGAGAAAATTACGGAAAAACTTTGCGGAATGAAACCATATTTGTTTTCATGAACGGAATGGGAGTTTTCTGTATCTTAAAGGTCAAAAAAACTATCAAAATATACTTTCTCCCCATAAAGGAATATGTTTTCTTCAGTTTCGTACGGAATCATTCCGAACGGAATTGTACTCTGTGACATGGCTGAATATTTAAGTAAGTAAATAACATTATAAAACAAAACAATCAGCCATGTCACAGAGTACAATTCCGTTCGGAAACGGAATTTATTCCGTATTTTGGTGCTTCAGAAAATTACGAAAACACTTTGCGGAATGAAACCATTTTTGTTTTCATGAACGGTATGGGAGTTTTCTGTATCTCAAAGACCAAAAAACTATCAAACTATACTTTCTATCAATAAACAAATATGTTTTCTTCAATTCCGAACGGAATTGTACTCTGTGACATGGCTGATAATTACTAAATACATTATTTTGCACAAAACAAAACGTTTGTTGAACTAATGCTTTTGTTAAACGTGGTATGTGTTTTGTTATTTTTGTTTTGATCACGCAATTTGTGTTGATTGTAGTGGCCTGTTTTTACACATAGCCACTTCCCTACCAAAAAACGCTTTTTGTCTCTTTCTTCGAAAGCTGCCCTCGCAATTGATTTGGGCCTTTTTCACACGTCACTTTTAACATATCTGTGTGTAATCTGTGACTCCACATCAAACTGGGTATTGTAAAAAATTTTATAAAAGCATTGAGCTTAGATGGTGTTGCTTTTACCGAATTGTGCCGAATTTATCCACGATTAAGCGGCATGAAAGTAAAAGAAGGTATGAACTCTAACTACTTTATTAAATTAGATTTATATTTCATATAATAATGTCTTTATTTTACAGGAATTCTTAATGGACCGGATATTCGTCGTCTTATGAAGGACTATCAATTTGAGGTTGCATTGAATGATATCGAGCTATTGGACTGGAACTGTGTGAAATCAGTAATAGAAAATGTATTAGGAAATCATCGGTCTGAAAACTGGCGAATTTTAATCAAAAATATGCTAACCGCATTTAAAAACTTAAGCGTTTGAATGTCATTGAAAATACATTTTTTGCATTACCATGCCGAAAAATTTATTGTTGGTATCTGCAGGAGGAAGAAGAATAAATTTCTAAATAAAAACTTTAACTAATTAACAACAAAAATAATTGTTTTACAATTTTTGAGTTTGGTTATTATAAAAAATAAAAATATTTCATCTTTTCTGAAAAAATCAAAAGTTGAAGACAGACTTTAATCACTTATAACTTATTTTATTTGGAACTATGTTTTTTATACGCGTAGAACCCTAGCCTTAAATTGTGCACCTGCAGCGCCTGAGATACCCCTAGACGGGCCAAATGTATAACCAGCACAACTTTATTTTTAATTTCCATCATTTGTTTCTAAGGCCTAGGAATCACTCCTAGGGGGATAAAGTGTATGACCGACCTCCAATGTTTTTTGCTCTTAACATTTTCTTTAAACATAGTTGCCATAAATCTGCACCCCTTAGGGGGGCTCCCATACAAATATGGCCGTTTAATGAAATTCTTAAATTTTGCCCCTGCAACGCCTAGGATGCACTTAGATGGGTCAAATGTATGACCATCCCCACTTTATTTTTCATCTTAATCATTTACTTCTAACATTCCCACCCGCTATCTCCATTCCTTAAGGGGGCTTCCATACAAAATGTTCAATGCAGACTTGAAATATATTGAAGAAAAAGTCCCATAAATGCCTAGGAGTCGCCCATAGGGGGATTATATGTATGACTGACCTCCATTAGTTTTTTGTTCTTAACATTTTCTCCAATTATACTTTCCCTTTATCACCATCCCTTAGAGTGCTCCCATACAAATATTGCGTTTTATGAAATTCTTAAAATAATTAAACTTTGTCGACTTTTGTGAATAAAATCAAAAGTTGCAAACAGATTTTAATCATTTATGGCTTGTTTTGTTTTTAATACGTCTGTTAAAAATTAGAAGCATACATAGCTGCATTTTCCAATTTTTTATGAATTTTTAAAAAACAAAAATTTCGAAATTTTGTTAAAAAAATTATTTTTTTTTCCAAATTTGCGGAATTTCGGTTAACTAAAGCGTTTTTGAGTTACCCGAACATATGTTGTGCAACCTCCTCCATTTTCGAAATAACGGTTTATCTAGAAAACCAGAGCCAATCTTAAAAAACCGTGGGCACCACTGGATTCAGCGTACCCGAATTATGTTAAAACGCCAGGTGCCCAGCTTGTCACGAAAAAAAAGTGTCAATTTCTTGCACAGTGTAATTAATAAGACAGATAAATAAAGTCAGTACAAATATTTATAATATACTTACTATATTTTTATAAATTGTTATTTTTATTTTGTTTTTAAAAAAAAAATAAATTTTTTAATTTTTTTTTTTTTTTTTTTTTGTAATAAAAAATATGAATTGAAATTATTGTTTTTGTATGTTTCATAATTTACATTTTGCTTAAAAATTATAAATTATTTTGCCGTATGTAAAAATTATTTTGACGTACGTAATACAACTGCAAATAATTTCAGTATAAATGGCGTATACGGTAACATGATTTTGAGTAAAAGTCCTTTAAAATAAGGATTTTAGTTCAAAACTAGTTTTATTTATGTCAAAATGAACTCAGTAAATGACACTATGAGTGTGTAAAATATCAATATTATTTTTTCGAACCAATTTTTAGTTATATCGCTTCAAACTGAAAAGTTAATTCACCAAAACACGATTTTCAGGATGTACGTCAAAATACTTGCGGGGAGACGATTTATTGAGCTCTTTACCAATATGTAAATATTCAGTACTAAAAACAAAAAAACTAATAAGTAGTTATTGAGCTGATTATTATTAAGCAAATATTCAGTAGTGAAAATAATAGAAGTAATAAGTCGGTACTGAGTTCATTGCTAGTAAATAAGTACTTATTGAGGTTTTCAGAATAATGACAAATGCAATGACAACTAATTACCAGGTAACGTATGAAATAACTACTACCTATTACCAAATTTCAAAAAGTTTTTACTGGGTAACTATAATAAATTTGGGATATGTATGATGGAAATACTCAGCAGATGACAAAGAACCAATGTTGTTAAATTTTACTTTGAAAGTCAGCATTCGATTATTCAAACTTAAATAACATACTGAATAATGAGCGATGAGCACAATTTACACCTCAATGGTCACATGAATAAACAAAATTCTAGAATATGGGGCGCCCAAAATCCAAGAATAATTGTTAAACAATAAATGCAACCAATAAGATGAACATATTATTGTTTTGAACATATTTTTTTTAAAACGACGAACAAGTTGCGGTAAATGTGAATGGCATTCAATACCGAGCAATAATTTAAAATGTTAAGTGTCAATCAGCTCGTACTTTCAATCAACTCGTGACGTGTTTCTTACCCGCTGCTGTTTACTCCAAGTTTTAACCTGTAATAAGGCTTATTATCGTCTTGTGGTGTTGATTAGCCGTTTGTCCTGGTTTTATTGTGTCGTAATCGTTTGCGGTTTTTGTTATTTGTAAACAGCCTTTGTCGTAAAATTGTTTTTAAAGTTACATTTTTAATAAATTTAATAAAAAATATATTACAATTCACTGGAATAAATAAAAGAGACAGATAAATCTTTGCAAAGGTAAAACACACGCATTAAAATTATAAACAAAAACCAGCTGTTTCGCTCTGTCAAAGACTAGTTGTTTTAAAAAAGTGCTGCCAAGCTATTGTACATGGTTACTGTCACTGTTGCCGCTATTTTTAAATTTTTATTTAATACATACATATTATTGCAATATATTATACAATGGAGTGTATGAATAAAAAATGTTCTATTGTTAATGATGATGAAAGGATGTTAACTTGTTGGCTGTGTAATGGGTTAATCCATTTCAAATGTGGTGGAATTCCTGTTTTAGCTGCTGAAGCGATTTCTAAGTCTGAAGGGGTTAATTGGTGTTGTACCGCCTGCAGAAAAATTGGAGTTGATTTTTATAAGTTTTTCCAAGCAAGAAAATCAACTTTTCTGGATATAAAAAAAGAAATTCTTAGTTTATCTGACCGTCTTTCTAACTATGAAAAATTGTTTGATGAGTTCTCTTCCCTGGACAACTACAAATCTCCGGCACAATCTTCACCGAAACGTCGGAAGTCTGCTAGGAACAATAACAAGGCACTAAATGTTCAGCGTTTAGCTCCCTCGGCATCTAATAATATAAATAATGGAACAGTAACTCCCGTTTCGACATATGCATCGTCTGTGTCTGTTAGTGTTTCTAATAAAACTACACAAATAGAACAAAACAATCAAAACAGCCAAACGTCAGAAACCTCCATAGATCCAAGAAATCAAACGTCCGAATCATAAATAACGCTGAATCTCAAGCTATGCCTAGAGAATTGCGCGTTATACCTCCAAAGAAGTCCAAATTTGTGTCCCGTTTCGCCTATGACACAACCAGTGATGATATGGAATATTACTTAAAATCAAAATTGCCCTCAAATACTGGTATTATAATTCACAAGTTTTCTTATTCAGAAATCAGAAGTATTGCGTCCTTTAAAATTACAGTACCGAATGACATTTTCGATCGAGTTGTTGATCCCTGTTTCTGGCCAAATAATGCACTCGTTCGCGAATTTTTATATAGAGAAAATCGTAGAACAGACAACGTTGCACGACTTTCATCACATAATTCAAGAAACCAAAAAAATTTTGCATGAAAACTGAAAAACACTTAAATATTATATATCAAAATGTTCGTGGTTTAAACACTAAACTGGCTAACCTCTATATTGAAAGTTTTAATATGAATCACCATGTACATAGTTGTTCTCACTGAAATCTGGCTAAATAGAAACACTTTAAATACTGAAATTCTTTGCAATGATTTTAATATATTTAGACGTGATAGAGAAACTTTAACTACTGGTGGAGGCGTCTTAATTGCTGTTTTAAATATTTTCCAATCTGATGAGTTAAAATTTGAACATTATTCCGATATTGAGTTTATCTGTGTTCGGATAAAACTAAATAGCTCACATATATTCTTAACATGTTCCTACATTCCCCCAAAATCAGATCAACTAACTTACATGAAACATTTTGAATCCATTAAATCTGTTGTGTCTAAAGAACAGCCAGAGGACTTCGTTTACAATTTTGGCGATTTTAACTTGTCAGCTGTAATTTGGAAATTTTTACCAGACTCATACAGTTATGCACCAATAAAATCTGATGCCTTTATTGAAGAGTTTCTCAATAATTTATCTGACTTATGTCTTTTCCAAAAAAATGGGATTTGTAATGAATACGGAAACAATCTAGATTTAGTTTTTGTGAACGAACCCACCAAATGCACAATTACTCGAACATTACCAGTTACGAGACTAGAGGATCGCTACCACCCTACTCTTAAAATTAGTCATAATATTTTGTCTGATGCATTTTATAATCAGGATGATACAAACGATAAGAAGTTTTGTTTTAAGAAACCAAATTACGATGACCTGAACTATTTCTTGACCAACACTAATTGGCTTGAACTGTTATCCATTCCGAATGGTACCCCAGCTTCAATTGACTCTGTGATTAATACATTTTATACTTCTATGCATAATTTTTTGAGGAATGTATGCCAAAACTTTTCGTGATTAAACATTCGGGTCCACCGTGGAATTCTCCGCATCTATCAAGATTAAAAAATATAAAAAACAAACGCTATAAAAAATATAAGCAATATCGTACAGCTTATGATTATAGCGAATACTGCGTATCTCGAGCGGAATATAATCTTCTCAACAGGAGACTGTATATAAATTACCTTGAGAAAATGAAAAGGAACTTTAAACGTGACCCAAAAACATTTTTTAATTTTATAAACTCGAAGAGAAAATCAACTGGCTATCCAAGAGTTATGAAGTATTTAACTTATGAATCTTATATTAATTTGATCAAAAGCAATATGTTTGCCGATTTTTTTGCAACAACATATTCTAAGCAACAGTTCGATACATCAACTGAATACCCGTTTACTCTGATGGAACATCAAACTATATCATTCTCTTCTATGGATACTTCTAAAGTTGTTTTATCTTTAAAAACAATAAAATCGTCATTGCACAGTGGCACTGATGGCATCCCTGCTTGCGTTTTAAAAAATTGCGCTCATGCTTTGGCTACTCCTTTGGCTATTATGTTTAATGTGTCATTAAAATACGGATATTTTCCCAAAATTTGGAGGAAATCCTTTATCATACCAATATTTAAATCAGGAAACAAGTCGGACATAATGAATTATAGAGGCATTGCAAAATTGAGTGCAATTCCAAAAGTTTTTGAAAAATGCTGAACAGACTCTCTCTCAGTGTATACACAATGTTATCACCATACCAGCATGGTTTTAGGAAAGGTTGTTCTGCAGTAACAAATATTTTACAACTTACAACTCTAACAAATCGAGCTATTAAGGATGGCCAACTTATGGACGTTATTTATACTGACTTCAGCAAAGCTTTTGACAAAATCAACCATAACCTACTTCTCACTAAGCTTAATTTATTAGGGTTTACTTACAACGCTTTGTGCTGGTTACGATCGTATCCGATGGTTACGATTAGCTCCGGTGTCCCCCAAGGCAGTCACATAGGCCCTTTGCTATTTTCGCTTTTCATAAACGATTTGCCGCTTGTAATGAAGCATTGTAATGTTTTAATGTACGCTGATGATGTTAAGATGTTTCTCAGCTACAAATTATCCTCAGATGGGGCGTATTTGCAGCAGGATTTGAACAGTTTATACGCATGGTGTAAATATAACCAAATGGAGCTAAACTTAAAAAAATGCAAGCACATGCGATTTTCTAGAAATAGCACATCAATTCTACATTATTTCCTGGATGGGTATCAACTAGAGTTAGTTGAAGAATTTCTGGATCTCGGTATTCTACTTGATCCTAAGTTAGATTTCTGCAAGCATATTACAATGACTATAAATAAAGCTCGAGGTGTGCTTGCTTATATAAAACGATGGTCTAAAGAGTTTACAGATCCCAATGTAACGAAACAGCTATACACATAGTAAGACCTATTTTGGAGTATGGTTCCATTGTCTGGGATCCTGAAGTTAATATGCTCATAGACCGAATTGAATCTGTTCAAAAGCAGTTTCTCTTATTCTGCCTGAGGAGCTCGTTTGGTCGTAACGCTGGGAACCTTCCTTCGTATACTACGAGGTTATCATTAATTAAACTACCTACCTTAAAAAGCCGAAGGTCTATGCTAAATGTCACATTTCTAATTAATTTGATTAATGGCGATGTCATCTTCGATTTCCTTCTTCGAAACGTAAATTTTAATATTCCACGACGTTTTACCCGACACCTAATACCTCTGCACCTTCCTGTTGTTCAAACAAATTATGCTGATGCTGATCCTTTGAGGATAATATGTAAAAATTTCAATGAATTGTATAGCTTAATTGATTTTTCTATTAATGTAAATGTAATTAACCCTTTCGGTACTTCTTTTTTGTTTTTGATTTTAAAAATATTTTTTTTTCGATTTTATAACTGTTAAACCTTACGCTATGAACAATCAAAACTAATTTTTTTAAAATTTTGTTGCAAAAGTGGTTTTTGAGCTTCATGCCATATGGCATATAATGTATTAAAAGGAAAAAAAAAAATAAAACTTAAATGAAAATTTTTAATGCAATTTAAAAAATTTTAAAATCAGAAAGATGTATTCAAGATGTATTTTTATCAAAAAACTATTCAAATGCATTTACTTTATAAAATAAAGCTATTCTTCTAAAGTTAGATAGACAAATGAAATAAAAAACATGGTCATTTATATTATATGTATGTATATCTATTCTATATATATAAAAATGAATTATGTGTGTTTGTATGTTTGTCGCTTTATAGACTCCGAAACTACTGAACCGATTTTCCTGAAATTTTTACAGTAACATCACGTGAGCCCTAAAAATAAAATAGGCTACTTATTTTTTCGATAGGGGCAGAGGAGTTGGTACCCCCCATAGGATGCCAATATTATACTGAACCGATTTTCCTGAAATTTTTACAGTAACATCACGTGAGCCCTAAAAATAAAATAGGCTACTTATTTTTTCGATAGGAGCAGGGGAATTGGTACCCCCCATAGGATGCCAATATTATACTGAACCGATTTTCCTGAAATTTTTACAGTAACATCACGTGAGCCCTAAAAATAAAATAGGCTACTTATTTTTTCGATAGGGGCAGGGGAATTGGTACCCCCCATAGGATGCCAATATTATACTGAACCGATTTTCCTGAAATTTTTACAGTAACATCACGTGAGCCCTAAAAATAAAATAGGCTACTTATTTTTTCGATAGGGGCAGGGGAATTGGTATCCCCCATAGGATGCCAATATTAATTATCGCATATCTTAAGAGCCGCTGCACGCATTTTGCTGAACTTTTTGTAGTAGGATCTTCTGAGCCCCGGAATTGAAATAAAATAGCAGCGGGGGTATAGGAATACCCCATAGGACGCCAATGTTTAACATCGCATATCTTAAGAACTGTAATAGTGAGAATGTTCAAACTTTCTAAAAGTCACTCTTATGGTATACTACACTTTTGAAAATAAAAATAAAGCGGGTAGGCGCAGGGGGGGAAATACCTCCCATAGGATGCATACATTAAATATCGCTCAACTGAAGAACTATTAAAGGGAGAGTCTTCAAACGTGGTTAAAGCTACTATTATAGTAAACTATAAATTTCAATATAAAAATGTGCGGGGTAGACAGAGTAGGAGCAGTACCCCTCATAGAAGACATATTAAATACCATATATCTGAACACAAGAGCTATCAACCTTTACAGGACAAATTTTTTTTTTTTGCCAGTGTAGCGAAGCGCACCGGGTTAAGCTAGTCTATATATATAAAAATGGATTATGTATGTTTGTTTGTTTGTTTGTTTGTCGCTTTATAGACTCCGAAACTACTGAACCGATTTTCCTGAAATTTTTACAGTAACATCACGTGAGCCCTAAAAATAAAATAGGCTACTTATTTTTTCGATAGGGGCAGGGGAATTGGTACCCCCCATAGGATGCCAATGTTAATTATCGCACGATTTTCCTGAAATTTTTACAGTAACATCACGTGAGCCCTAAAAATAAAATAGGCTACTTATTTTTTTGATAGGGGCAGGGGAATTGATACCCCCCCTAGGATGCCAATATTAATTATCGCACGATTTTCCTGAAATTTTTACAGTAACATCACGTGAGCCCTAAAAATAAAATAGGCTACTTATTTTTTCGATAGGGGCAGGGGAATCGGTACCCCCCATAGGATGCCAATATTAATTATCGCACGATTTTCCTGAAATTTTTACAGTAACATCACGTGAGCCCTAAAAATAAAATAGGCTACTTATTTTTTCGATAGGGGCAGGGGAATTGGTACCCCCCATAGGATGCCAATATTAATTATCGCACGATTTTCCTGAAATTTTTACAGTAACATCACGTGAGCCCTAAAAATAAAATAGGCTACTTATTTTTTCGATAGGGGCAGGGGAATTGGTACCCCCCATAGGATGCCAATATTAATTATCGCATATCTTAAGAGCCGCTGCACGCATTTTGCTGAACTTTTTGTAGTAGGATCTTCTGAGCCCCGGAATTGAAATAAAATAGCAGCGGGGGTATAGGAATACCCCATAGGACGCCAATGTTTAACATCGCATATCTTAAGAACTGTAATAGTGAGAATGTTCAAACTTTCTAAAAGTCACTCTTATGGTATACTACACTTTTGAAAATAAAAATAAAGCGGGTAGGCGCAGGGGGGGAAATACCTCCCATAGGATGCATACATTAAATATCGCTCAACTGAAGAACTATTAAAGGGAGAGTCTTCAAACGTGGTTAAAGCTACTATTATAGTAAACTATAAATTTCAATATAAAAATGTGCGGGGTCAGTGTAGCGAAGCGCACCGGGTTAAGCTAGTACAATATATTTCTAAGTATGTATGTATATTATTATTTTTTTGGGATGCACATAAATGTTATTTATTTGAAACTTTAAATGCAATTCACAAGGAACATAAAACATTACATTTTTATTATTTATATACTTATATAACACAGCTCCGCTTCGGCATCTTTGGCTAAAAAAAGAAAAATAATATTAATTTGAATACAAAAATTTATCTAAAACTTACCTTATTTTTCGTGGTATACTTTGAAGCAATTTCTGGTGCCATTTGGAATGCAAAGATGGACATTGCACTTTGAACAGAAGTATCTAGAATAACCTTTGCATCCTTGAACTTTACATATACGTTTCGATGTTGTATATTCCGGCCAGTGTTTAATCCCATCGAAACGAACCGAAACTTAACTGTGGCTTCGAAGTTGATGGATAGTCGGGAAAATCTGCATCTTCAGAAAGCATGGGTCTTCCTCGTTTTCTAGAGAGATTTTGAGCTGATGGCATTGCTAGCAATCTATCTGCTACATCATTCCGAAATGCCAATAAGTCCATTTGATCGTTTTTTCTTATATTATTGTTATCGCAATCAATATATATTCTAACCAAGAACCTAAATGTGATTCACCAACAATATTATTTTTACCTTGGTATATTTCAAGGTCATATACCATTCCATTTGAGCTACTTAGGCAAAACACTTTTATTCCCCATTTGATAGGCTTTTTTGGCATATACTGCTTCAATCCAGTTTTTGATTTGCACGGAATCATCATTTCATCACAGCAACAGTTCTCGTCCTTTGGAATATCAAAAGTCCTTTTAAAAAATGTATTTAATAGTGGTCGAACTTATGAAGTTTATCGTTTGAGTTTTCCTCTACGTCGAACTTTAGATTAGAACGTATTAAATGAAACCTATTTTTCGTAATTTCAGTAGCACTGCTCCAATACATTGAAAAACGGGGATATCCTATTGTTCCGATAATAATTTCTAAGCAAATAATCGTCTGAATTTCTTCCCTTATTATATGAACAGCAGTTCCAGTTTTTATAAGAGATTTGTTGCTTGAACAATAGTGTCAATAAAATAGCTTGGAAAATAGTTACAAAAATATATACGGGGGTTTTTACATCTTCTTTAGAATAACTTTCAGAAAAATCTGAGCTAGGAATATCCCAAGCCCTCTTTGCCCATCTAAAGTTAACAATTTTCTCGAATTGACCCTTAGAACCTTCATCTGAATCTAACGAATCATCTTCCGAGTCTAGTATGATTTTAAAAAAATCGGACACCTTCTTTGAACAACACTTGGGACCTAACTTTTTCTGCACTTGTTAGAGCAATGATAATCTGCTAAATAAGTTATATAAAGTCATAAAATAACATTATTTTCGTAATAATATTTACAAAATTGCAAAGTGACCTTTTTTCGTAAATTACAAATCTAGAAAGGGATGTTTGCTTTCCGGCTCATCAGAATGAACTGGTTGTACCAATAAAAATATTTTATTTTTCAATTTCAATAAAAAACATTAAATAAAAATACAAAAATATCAAAAAAGTTAATTTGTAACTATTTTGCCCCAAAAAAGGGCTTACAAAAAACGCTATGCCATATGGCATAGAATAACCGAAAGGGTTAAACGCAATATTATTGTGTTTTTAAATAATTAATATGTCTTAAAAAATATTTTTTCGTTAATAATTCCTTTATATAAAATCTTGTAATATACTTATAATAGTATATAAGGATTCATATCCATAGATTTAATCAAAATAAATAAATAAAAATAAAATAAGGTCCGAAATAGAGAACTATCCAGAACTGTGATTCCAACAAGATGGAGACCCAGCTCACTCATGCTCAATCAGCTCGTCCACATATGACTCATTTTCTGGCGATCGAATAATATCGCGTGTTTTGGGATTTTAACTGGCTCCCATTTTTTCTTTGGAGTTACGTAAATGGTAAAGTTTTAACGTTAAATTAAATCAGAATTAAAAAAGTAATTCATTAATTAAGTCAAAACGTTATTTATTTGCCACGCTGTAGTATAACAATTATAAAGGTGTACCCTCTTCATCAAATTTCTACTTCTGTTCTCAAAACTTTATCGGTTTTCTTGCTTCCCATTAAAAATAAATTTATGCCAATTTAAGGTATTTTATATTTGATTTATTTTTATTAAGAACAATTTTCAATACTTAGCTCATATCTAGCATGCGATTACAAACTGGTTTGACTCACTTTTAGCTAAACATTATTTTTTTTTTTTTATACAACACTTTTTAGGCTCAATGCGATTTTCACAAACAGCCACATTTGTTTCTTTACAGTCCGAATTACCTAAACCATAATATGGAATAGATTTCGAAAATTTTAGATTTATACAATTGGCATTTTTTACGTTTGTTGGATTGCTGTTGTACCACAAGGATGGTGTAATAGTTCGTCCGTTTGAATACCAAGAAAATTCTGGAAATACACCTACGCCTGACGACCAAATTTTAGTATCCTCATCAACATTTTCAGGAAAAACACCACCAATATCGACTCTAAAAAAATACATTTTATAACTGCAAATAAAGTGTAAAGATTATAAACTAACATAGTTTGGTTATATAGGTTTAAAAAATCTTCTATCTTCTCCTTTGTATTCAGCGTAACGAGTGTCATATCGTGCTTCATACATTCAAGATTGGCCTCGTTCCAAGTCATCTAAATGAATCATGGGCGAAAAAATCGTTATTTTTTTTATTTTTCTTTCTATATTTTTCTCACTTTCTTAAGTTCTCATTTAATATCAAAATCCTTTACTCAAATTTCCTTACCGGTTTTTCACACAACATATAATAACTTAAGCCATTTGGTGATGTCAACGCGATTTGACTATTTATTCCCCATATGGGGAAAATCACTACAATAATTGCAACGAATTTTGTTGTACTCATTTTGATTGTCAAGAAAACACTGTGTAAATCCGAATTTCCGAGCAGATTTATATACGGCAGAGTTGGAGACAAAAAACAGGCATTTACAATAGGTAATGAAATTATCAAAATGATTTATATATGTATATGTATGTCATAATCATAAAGGTATGCTAAAACTATACTCTTCAACGAAATTTTGTGAATTGTTATCTTTAGAAAACCGTATTTTGATAAAATAAATTATATGGAATCAAGATAAAATTTTAAAATGCAGAAACTCGTGTGTCCCCGAAAAGATTATCTTAAATTATAAAAATCTTTTCAAACTTGTTTTCATTTAAATGAAAAAAAGCCACTTTATCTTTAAATGTTTTGTCAACTGTTTATTAAATAACGTACCTTTGCCTTCTAAAAGCTGTAAATAAATAACATTTAAGAATTAATTAGTGCTTCTAAATTAGATTCATGAAATAAGAAGGAATGTTTTCCTTCAATTATTCAATAAGATTCTCTAAGATTTCTTCCAAGGTATTGAATAAGTTATTATTTAATATCCTAAAAATTGGTGATGTAAAAGAAGAAATGACCAAAATTGCAAGTTAAAAAATTTCTAAAAGAAATTTCATGGGCATTCACAGAAACAATTGCCACTTTGAATAAGAACTCTTCAATATAAAGAAGGGTAATATGTAATTGTACATAGAAGGCCTATATTCAATACGTGCTGTAAACTAATTTCTTAAAAATTGCTAGAAAACTGTTCGCTGATGACACAGTTACATCTCTGACATAAATTTCAGAGGGAAAAACTAATTTTGGTACCTCTTTTATTAATCTTAGTTATTTGTGCAACCACATTACTTTTATAAAAACTATTTATATACTGTGAAGAAATTTCAGAAAAGTTTGCTCAATTTTAAAATATTGCAAAATATAATATTGATAAGAAGTGTATAAAATCGTTGGAAATCCAAAAACTTTACACACACGAAAATTCGCGAAAAAATTTAAGTTAAGTAAAAAATGCTAAATTGGCGATAATTCCAAAAATTTGCTAATAGCGATATGAAAGTAAAGTCAAATATTGATTTCAAATCGCTAAAGCTGAAAACAATCGCAAAGCTTACAGAAAAATCGCACATGTTAAAAATTTGCGAAAAATTGCTAAATTGGAAACAACCCCTAACATTTATTTGATATATGTATCTAAATAGGTAAAAAAAAATGGTCGGAAAATAACATAAGTTAACACTGATCTGAGGTTAAAAAAATTAAGACGTAGCCATTTACTAAAATAATAAAACTGGAGTTTTTTCATAGAAAACGTTACATAAAAAACATTTTGACGCGTTTGCGGCAAAAAGTTGGTTAACTTTTGACAAGTAATCAGCTGACAATATAAAATAATAAATTAAACAAAGGAGTAAATCACGGAGGAAAAACTCGCAATATTGCATAAAAATTAAGGCAGGACTACAAAAATAAACAAAAAAGAGCCGAAGCTTGGAATTCTATAAGCAAAGCAAGGCGAATTCATGTATACGGTGGTGTCGATCAGGGATATTATATTATATGTATGAATACACCTTATACATAAAAGTCTTATAAAGTCCCCTTTTAGGCAGGCAAAGTTTACTTTGACAAAGTCTGTTGAATTCTCTTTTAAACTTTGTTTGGTGCTCAGACACACAAAGTTTAATTTGACAAATTTTTGTTTTCTCTTGTTTGAATCTATATATATAAAAATGGATTATGTATGTTTGTTTGTTTGTCGCTTTATAGACTCCGAAACTACTGAACCGATTTTCCTGAAATTTTTACAGTAACATCACGTGAGCCCTAAAAATAAAATAGGCTACTTATTTTTTCGATAGGGGCAGGGGAATTGGTACCCCCCATAGGATGCCAATATTAATTATCGAACCGATTTTCCTGAAATTTTTACAGTAACATCACGTGAGCCCTAAAAATAAAATAGGCTACTTATTTTTTCGATAGGGGCAGGGGAATTGGTACCCCCCATAGGATGCCAATATTAATTATCGAACCGATTTTCCTGAAATTTTTACAGTAACATCACGTGAGCCCTAAAAATAAAATAGGCTACTTATTTTTTCGATAGGGGCAGGGGAATTGGTACCCCCCATAGGATGCCAATATTAATTATCGAACCGATTTTCATGAAATTTTTACAGTAACATCACGTGAGCCCTAAAAATAAAATAGGCTACTTATTTTTTCGATAGGGGCAGGGGAATTGGTACCCCCCATAGGATGTCAATATTAATTATCGAACCGATTTTCCTGAAATTTTTACAGTAACATCACGTGAGCCCTAAAAATAAAATAGGCTACTTATTTTTTCGATAGGGGCAGGGGAATTGGTACCCCCCATAGGATGCCAATATTAATTATCGCATATCTTAAGAGCCGCTGCACGCATTTTGCTGAACTTTTTGTAGTAGGATCTTCTGAGCCCCGGAATTGAAATAAAATAGCAGCGGGGGTATAGGAATACCCCATAGGACGCCAATGTTTAACATCGCATATCTTAAGAACCATAATAGTGAGAATGTTCAAACTTTCTAAAAGTGACTCTTATGGTATACTACACTTTTGAAAATAAAAATAAAGCGGGTAGGCGCAGGGGAAAAATACCTCCCATAGAATGCATACATTAAATATCGCTCAACTGAAGAACTATTAAAGGGAGAGTCTTCAAACGTGGTTAATGCTACTATTATAGTAAACTATAAATTTCAATATAAAAATGTGCGGGGTCAGTGTAGCGAAGCGCACCGGGTTAAGCTAGTATAATATATAAACAGCGTTGCCAGAATGATGATTTTATCATATTTTGGATTATTTTTTTAAACAAATATATGATTAAAGATTTAGTTCTCAAATGATGATTTTTTATTTTTAGAAATTCTGATTTTTACTTTAATTTTGCTTATACAAAATACACGATTATTTAAACGGTAACTTTTTAAAACAATGAAGTTTTGCATCAGCTTGATGCGCATTGGTGCTGCACACTTTTGTACCCAGTATCTAGAATACACAAAATTGCATCATTATTTCTGGACATAAAAAATATTAAAAAAAGGCATATTATAACCTATTTCCAATGTGCGAAAGAATTCCTTCTTTCGAACAACTACATTTAAAACAAAAACAAATTCTAAAAACATTGTTTTTGCTTTAAATGTATTTGTACGAAGTAAATAATTCTTTCGCACATCGTAAATAGGCAGTTAGAATATTGATAAAAAAAAAATATTTGTGTAAAGAAGAAATGTATTTTTATAAAGTTTCATATACTGACGAATTATGTTTGTATGTATTCCAATTTAAATAATAAGAAGTATGGTTTTATAAAAAATTAATAATTCTTACTATTTTGCCCTTGTTTTAAAAAATTTAAATTAAGAAAAAAAAATTTAAGATTTTCCTCTTCAAAATATGATTTCTTTCGCCATATGACAATTTTTATTCCAAAGATTCTGGTAACGCTGTATATAAATATAAAGTTGCAGCCAACTTCAGGTATAATATACGAACGAAAAACAAAACGAATTTGTGAGTACAGCAAAGTATGTACTCCCCCGCTCTGCTCTTTTCCCTTCTCTTCTATAAACTCAAGACTTTGCAAAGTAAACTTTGCTTGTCTGAAAGGGGTCAAATATATGAGATCAAAATCAGGCACTTATTTGTTTAGTTAATAAGCTATTTGGAATTTTTACATCACAGCAGCATGAATTTGTCGATGTTAACCAATCCTTTGTTTGTATAAGTCTTCATAATGTTGGCACATGTAGTCTGTTTTTTTCCTTAGTTTTTATTAATTTTTGAAAATAAAAAGCACTTTTCACATTTGCAGACGAATGTGATATGGAATTCCAGCAACGACTCTAGAAATATCAGGAAACAAATGGACATTCAGCTCATTTTGTAAATTAGCTACTGGATATGAAAAATTTCTCACTTCTATATTCCAAAAAAAAAAAACACAATACTGATGTTTTGCTTTTATTGTCATCGTCTGTGGTAAAAAGGAAACAAAAGTAGTAATACAGGTTTTGACTAATGTTGCCTCGTCTGTGGGTACCATAAGTCCTCTTTCACAAAGTGGCAAGTGAAAGTCAGACAGACGAAGCTTGTAGGTGAGAGAGGAAACAAGTAAAGTGTGCTCCTTACCAACAAACTTCGAATATCTGTCTTTCACTAGCTGGTGTCGATACTACAACAAGTAACAACATCAAAAACAACTTTTAACATTTCTCTCTCTAAGTAAGAAAAAAGTAGCACAGCTGTGCTTTTAAAGCTGCGATCGGAAACCTATACTATTACATTTTGCGATTGTATGCGCTGTATGTAGTTTTAAAGCTGCGATCGGCAAAATCAGGGAGCCGCGTTTTCTCCCCAGCGGGAAAACTCAGAAGACCTTTTTAAAGGCCTTCTTAAAATTGTTCTTTTGATTCAATTACTATTATTATCTAACTGCTAAAGAATGCCTCAAAGAAGGACTTGGATCTTTGGTATTAAAGATAAGATACACCTTCCACACTCGCTTTCATGAGAAGCGAGAAGAAAAGGAGTAACATTTTTTGTTTTGTTTTTGCACAAGCAAAAGCAAACAAATTTTAGTTGAAGTTGAAAAGAGAAAGAGTAACATTTTTTGTTTTGTTTTTTCGCCAAAGCAAAAGCGAAAGAATTCAGATCCCGTTATAAAAACAAAGTTACATACATATTAAAATAAATACCAAATGAAAACAATAATTTAAATCATTTTAGTTGAGTTTTGTTCATTAAAGAAGGTACTTGTGCTAAATAATGAAAATGTTATGTAGTATGTATTAATTATGTATATACCTATTTATTATTTAATTTTATATTTTTTATTTATATGTATAATAACTATAGTATGTGTAATTCTGTTAATAAATATAAACATATCGCTCATTTCGTGCAAGACCGTCACAACTCAAAATTTGGCATTTTCGAGTTAGTAATGCAGAAATGTTCTCCTCTTAAATCTCTACAAATTGATCTAAGAACGGAGAGAATTATCGAAAAAATAACGGTAATACAGATGCTTTTGACGCTATGACCTCTTGTAACAAACTTGAGCCATTAACATCAACAAGGTCACATTTCAGTTTTTTTGTTGGCATTCCTCTTGTACATGTGGTTTTCTTTGTAGCAAAAAAGAAACATTTGATTTTATAACTGTATATAAAATAAATAATAAAATAAATAATAATAGGTTGGAATCTTAAAAAGGCTCTCCTGTAAAGTTTCAAATTTTGAGTTGTGACGGTCTTGCACGAAATGAGCGATATGTATACTAAACTTAACTTGTAAAACACTAAACTATTATACTTTTATGAAATTTATTCATATATAATATTTTATATTTATTAAAAACCATTCAATATGACCTTTAACCAAAGGCATTTTTACAAGGATATTCTGAATGCCTTTCAAAAGGCCTGCAAAAGAAAGGAAAGCGGAAGGTCTTCGCCGCAATGACAATGTGTGTAAAAAAGATATGAGTATGGAATGGAGCGAGCAGGCCTTGTACATCCAAAAGAAGGCGTACAGAGCAGAGAATGAAAAAGTATCATTTTAAGTACTCTTTTAGTATTAGTGAGAAAACATGTATGGGCATGTATGGGTAAAGATCAAAACCATACACATACATACCATTACCCATAACAAGTTGAAGTTAAATATGCATAGGTATACACTGGCAATGTGTATTTGTATATTCATTCTTCTTTTAGAAAGTACATGCATATATAAATAAAACTTGTATTGGCTATCTGCAATACCCATAAGAATAAATAAGTATGTGTATTTACGTATGTATAACGTAAGTATACACAGAGTATGTATACCGTCCCAGAGATGGCAAATGCAATTTTAAAAATTTTGGAATTAGGCAGAAATTCAGTTCTAATACAACTTTGACTACCCGTATCAAAATGGAATGTTTGAATTATAAATCGTTACAGAACGGCGTCTAAGCAAACACTATAAATACATATATAAATGTATTGAGTGGCGGTTACACTCTTTCTTCTTAGCACAACATACAAATCAATACTTACATACATAAAAAACTATATCTTCCGTCTCGTGTCACCTCTCTATGCTATGTGCGTGTGACAGCGACAAGTGCAAAAAAGTTATTTATTTTTGCATGTAAAAAACCTTTACGCATCCGCATAATTTTTTTACACTTGTCGCTGTCACACGCACATAGCACAGAGAGGTGACACGAGACGAAAGATATTGTTTTTTATGTATGTAAGTATTGATTTGTATGTTGTGCTCATGGCACAACTAGTATTTCTGCGCAAAACTACAACAATGCAACAATAGAAAAAACAACACACATTTTGTTTGTGTAAATTATGTTAAAGATGTCAAAACACAATGCATTTGTTTGTGTAAAAAATGGACAAGATGTCAAAAGCAATTGCTACAATAACAATTGCACGACAAAAACGCAACTCTACAAAATATTAGCAGGCGTTTCGAGCAGACCTACTAATTGGGCTATGGATGTGCTTATAAGAAAGAGTGTAACCGCCACTCAATACATTTAGACGGCGCACAGTGTGACTTTTGTTACTTTTAGGATGCCAAAAGGAAGAAAAAAAATGTTCTCCGATTTTAATAATTTAATGCTATGTAATAATAAAATGTACAACTATTACGAATATGTACTCAAAACAAATCAAAAAAACAACAATTAACATGATAACAGTTATCAAACTTGTGTCACTGTGACAAGTGAAGTAAATCGGTTTATAGTTTTCATTTTTTGTTTAACTTTGCGGTGGCATTACTTCTGTTTGGCAAAATATTTTTACAAAAGTCTTTTTGCGTTTATTAAGTTGGAACCTTTTCTATAAAGACTGGTTAGTTTCTGAAGCTTTAACGTTATTATTTTAATTTTTAATCAATGAAAATATGCAATCTCTAAAAATTAAGTGATTTCCAAAAATGTTTGTTTTTCGATAGAGAAAAAGCTGCATGATTCTGTAGAATTCGGTTAAGTGATTATATGGAGATTGAAGGTTTATATATCTAGTTTCAGATTCAACAATAAGTTTTTGCTCCTTTCTGCTACATTTTGCTTTTTTTCGCATAAAATGGCAGTTTCACGAAATGCGCTCTTTGATGTTTGGCTCACAAGCAAGAAAGAAGACAAAAATTATGCCGCATATAATCACATTTGCAGTATAATTGGAAAAGATGTGGACCATCATAAATTAAAAAAGTTTGTGATCAAACTTTCCTTTGATTTTCGGCCAAGATGGGAACATGCTGCTCGAATAAATAGCCGTTATTGGCAACAAAATTCTAAATGGTTGTCCAAAGATCTGAACTTTTCAGATTATATTCTTGATGTTGGGGCAAATACATCTCGCGACATATCGAAGACAGGAAGGCCTGAAAAAAACTTTTCTGAATCTTTGCGCTCAAGGAAGCGAAAAGCTTAGGACCTTATGAGCAATACTGATAATGACCAATTGTTAATGGCAGCGGAAATGTCACTGAGATCATCTGGAAAAAGAAATTCTGCAAAAATACTACAAGACTTGGCCGTGATTTCTCCATCAAGAGGCACTGCATTAAAAAAAACTCGATTATCTAATGAGAACATGAAACGTTTGTCACCAGATCAAGCACTTGCGATGATTATTGATGCTGTTCTTTCATCACATGATTATAACCTTACCAAAAGAAGTTATTGGCTTATTATCCGTGCCGGAATATGGAACCGATATTAACTGGGAGTAATTATTTTTGTTTCCAGATTGCTTTTTTTTAATATGAAATTTAAATTAGTTTTCAAAAATATATATTAATCATATCAAAACAACTACTAATTGAAGGCATTTGTGTGTATCTAAAAATTTAGTGAAATTAACATTATTTTTATTTCTTTCCGCCATAATAAATACTATTAAATTAGAAATTATGGTATTTTGAAAATACACCTTATATGTGGGGTGGCCAAAAAAGTGGGCGGACCACGCCCATTTTTTGTGTCCAATGCTATATCGATCTCATAATTATTATTGCTAAATTTCATTGTCATATCTACTTTTATTTGACTGTTACGACTTTTGGCATCCTAAAAGTAGCAAAAGTCACACTGTGCGGCGTTCTGTAACGATTTATAATTCAAACGTTTCATTTTATGTTTATTTTTGCATAGTTTTTGCAGAAACCTGCCACCTCAAAAATTTTTATTTGTGCCGTAAGAGTTAACCCATTTTTAATTTTTTTTTTCTTTAACTTCGAAGATACCAATTTAGGATATAAAAATTAAACGTTTTATATATACTAGCGTTTGCCTAATGGTCAAAATTCGACCATACATTTTTATGTTTATATGAAGAAAACATAGTACATCTGAGTATATATGAATTTACATGTTTTGAGCATTTATTTGTTCCGTCTTAGTTGATCGATTTGGCGATGAACCAACCTCCGGTTCATATTTTATCTTCCACGTGAAAATATCAATTGAAAAACAAAATATTATCAAAAAGTCTTCTCTTATAGATTCTAATCCGATCAGGACATTGCATGTTTATAATTTTATTTTTATGTATGTATACATACATTGTCACTGCTGATGTTACAAGAAAATGTATTTTATTTATCAAAAAAAATATGTACATAGTCCCATACCTGGCTAATGATCGAAGCACATTTTTGCTAAAACATTTCATACAAAATATTTTTTTTTCATATTTACGCAGTAGTGCCAAAAATACTGAAGGTACCCATGTATATTTTTTTACACATAGATATTTTATATGTATGGCAGATAACCAAAACGCATTCATGGGTATTGAATAATATCTGCATAACATTCATGTATTTAAGTTTACTGAATGTGGTTGCGTGAAATATTGTGTTATAAGTATGGATATACACAATAACGTAAAGCGTGGGTAAATAACTCTGTATATTATTCTTATGGGTACTTGATGTCATTCTCTGGTACAGAGGCCTTCTAGAAGGCCTTCGTACTCCTTCTTTTTCCCGCTGGGTCTTTTCTCTTTTATGCTCTTATGTTACGTACGTGTGCAAACACATTGTAGAGAATTAAACAACATTAACAACAACAAATGTAAAATACATACAACGCATACAATCGCAAAATGTAATAGTATAGGTTGCCGATCGCAGTTTTAAAGCCACCTGAAAAATGAATTCGCCTTGAAGCAAAGTGTAAATGACACTCGTCGACGAATAAACGCGTGTTATGTACTTCTACCAGCTTTGTCAACTATGAAATTTCAAAATGCACCGAAATGGAGAAAAACGTGCCATTTTAGGAAAAATTTGTAAAGACCCAGTAGGTCAATGCTCTATTCAATTTTATCGTCAGTTGAATTGTTAAAAATATTTAACAGAAAAATTAACGTTATTTTTATTCAGTAACTTTTTTAACAATAACGTTTACCATTACGTTCTATAATAACGTCAGCTAATTAACCTAATGGCAAAATATTTTTATTGTTTATTTTTAAATATGTAGCTATTTTTCAAAAAGGAATAGCTACAAATTTTTTCATAAAATCTAAAAAAAAACACACAAAATTGTTTGCAAATAAGAGCCATTCATAAATAAATACATATATGTAAGTTAAAGCATAAAACATTGCAACTGCCATACACTACACGAGCCGCAACGTCAGCATTAATATTCCAGCGGTGTCCTATTACGCATGCCGAGAACAAGTAAATTGCATTGTTCCCACAGTATCAAGCAAGCGCGTGGACTACGTCAGCATTTTATAATTTAGATTAATACCTGTTAAGTTATGTGTTAATAATTTAGTTTTTAGTTTGGTTTTTTGGTTGAATAAAATAAGACGTATTGCTAAAAGCAATACGCAACCTTTTTTAAAAAATAAAATTAATTTGATTTTTATTAATTGGCGCCCGAGCAGGGACCCCTTTCCGTGTCCTTACAAAATATTTTTGCCTGAGCCGATAGGCAAGTACGGACAAAGGGGCTTAACCGAAAGAAAAAAGGATCAAAGCCAACTCAACGTTTAGAGTGAGGAAACGGTGCGCCCTAGTAAACGAACGCGTTAAACGGGAGGTGATCACGGGATTACCAGCGGCCTCGCTTTAGGATTAAAGGAAAAAAAAAAATTAAAACTAGTGTTAAGAAAAAAAGAAGTTTGAGAAATATAACAAATTGTATCCAAGAAAAATTAGAAATAAAATTGTGAATTAAAAATATTGTTAAGCAAAAAAAAAAAGAAGAAGTTTGTGAAATATAACAAATTGTATCCAAGAAAAATTAGAAATAAAATTGTGAATTAAAAATAGTGTTAAGAAAATAAGGAATTTGTGAGTGAAAATTATAGTACTAAGTAAAGGAATAAAAAATTGTAAAAATTTTAATTTGCATATTTAAGAAAAATTTCTAAGAAAATTTGAGGAAAATTAAAAATAATAATTTATGATAAATTGAAAAAATTTTAATAATTGGTGGAAAAAAATCGTGAAAATTTATTATGAAAAATTGTAAGAAAGAATACGAGTAAATTGTGAAGATTTTAATTTGCAAACCTAAGAAAAATTTCTAAGAAAATTAAAAATAATAATTTATGAAAAATTGTAAAAAAAAAAAAAATTTTAATTATTGAAGGAAAATCGTGAAAATTTGTAATGAAAAGATTATAAGAAAGAATACGAGTAAATTATAGAAATTTTTAAATTTGCAAACCTAAGGAAAGTTTCTAAGAAAATTTTAAGAAAATAAAAAATAGTAATCTATGGAAATTTTTTAAAAAAAAGGTGTAATAATTGATGAGAAAAAATCGTGAGCAAAAGAAAGTGTAATATCTAAGAATAGAAATTCAATTTATAAAAGATTTTCTAAGGAAATTCGATTTGGAAATACTAATAGCAAAGCAGATTGTTCAACGGTACGTGAGAATTATGATGTTAAGGTAAGTGACAGACGTGAAAAATTTTGATTGCTACTTAAAAAGAAAAAGAGAAATAAATATTCAGTGTTAATTCCCATTAAATCATATTCCTATTTAAATCTGAACAAGTGTAGAAATAAAAGCAATAATGCCTGGCGACAGTATTGAGGACATAACTGAAAGATTAAATAGAACTCTTACCATGAGCCAACCGCAGAGGCCTAATACTAGTTCCAGTGGCCTCACACAGGCTCAGAAGGACGAGGTTAGGGCTATAATGACAGACTTCCTCAGACAAGACGTCCCGGACGAAGGGGGTGATCAACCGATAGGAACAATTCGAGTCGAAGAATTAGAAAAAATCCCCGATATCGTGAGATCCTTAAGGGAATTCTCAGGAAAAGCTGGTGAATTCGGCTCGTGGCGTAAGTCCGTAGAGAGGGTACTGGAACTTTTTGACGGCATCAAAGGTACGGGAAGATATTACGCCATACTCCACACGATACGTACAAAGATTGTCGGAGAGGCGGATACTGCCCTCGATTCCTACAGGACGCCACTGGACTGGGCTAAAATAAGGAAGTGCCTGATGATGCATTATTCGGACAGGCGAGATATTGGTACGCTAGAATATCAGATGACCACCATGTGCCAGGGCCACAGAACAATAACTGAATTTTACCAAGCGGTATACCAGCACCTATCATTGATATTGGACAAGATAGCTTGTCTCGACTTGGACGAAAGTAGTCTTGCCTCGATGACAAACGCCTATAGAGATAAGGCGCTCGATACATTCGTCAGAGGCCTAAGGGGAGATTTACCAAGACTATTGAGCGTCAAGGAACCCACATCCCTTCCGCAGGCATTACACATCTGCCTAAAATTAGACAATATGGCATATCGAATGCAACATGCCCATGGGCAAATACATAGACCAAATACTCGCGGTTATAATCAAAATTCTCAGGCATTTGTTAAAAATACATTTTACCCCGAACTTGCTCACGTAGGAGGCCAAAGCAGGCCACCTTTACCACAACGAGCCCCGCCGAGGCCAATCGATAGACCAAATTTTCAATATCCAACACCAAGGCCAATAGATAGATCATATTTCCAATATACACCACGTCACCAATATTACCCAAATGAACATCAGAGGCTACAATCACACGCCCCAAATCAGCAACAATATCCCCGAAACCAAGAACCAATGGATGTCGACCGTTCCATTCAAACCAGACAGATTAATTATGCGAATAGGCCACCTGCACCCCAGGGCTACAAAAGGCCACATGCAGGAAGTTATCAAGGACCGGTAAATAAAGCTCAGCGAAACTTTCATTTAGAAACCGGAAACACATCAAATCAAGAAGTGAACAAAGCAGAGGATCCGAAGTGTAACTTTGAGGCTGAGGCACCAGAAGGAGCCGTCGGAAGTACGCAAAATATTGACGAATATGTTGATTTTGTTAGCAATGAATACGTAGATGAGTGGACACACCACTTTGCAGGAACTTCGGACACACTTGTGGATGACTACTCAACTGAAGACTTAAACGCAGACCTTAATTTTTTTGGCTAAATAGTTCCTCGCTGCCATACTTCAAGAGGAAAACGAGGAACGGTGAGATTTTAAAAATTCTTTTAGATACTGGAAGCAATAAAAATTATATTAAAACAGAACTAGTAAAAAATCCCATACAAAACAAAGACTTTTTTTGCGCAAAAGCAATATCAGGCAGCGTTCCAATTACTCATCATACCCTTTTAAAGCTATTTGGTGATTCAGTCGACCCTATTAAATTCTATCTTTTACCCGGACTGCGAACTTTTGACGCAATACTAGGCAACGATACACTGAAGAAACTCTCTGCTGTCATTCATACAGCTGGTAATTTCTTTACACTTGAGAATGGTATGAAGATACCAATACTTCAATATGAGTCTCAGAACGTTCATAATTTGGAGATAAAAATTGGACATCTCTCAGAACCCCAGGCAATGTCTTTAATGCAAATAATAGGATCCTTTAAAAACCTCTTCGCAGATCCCGACGAAAAATTAACTTATACGACGAAGGTAATGGGGGAAATTCGTACTACCGTAGATCAACCTGTCTATACGCGAAGCTATCCCTACCCCATGGCCCTTAAAAATGTTGTCGAAGAAGAAGTAGACAAATTACTTAAAGATGGGATAATAAGGCCTTCCCGATCTCCTTATAATTCACCCATTTGGGTCGTGCCCAAAAAAATGGATGCGTCGGGAAAGAGAAAGTACAGGGTCGTAGTAGATTTTAGAAAATTAAACGCGGTAACCACGGCAGATAAATACCCTATACCAGAGATCACGGAAGTATTGGCACATCTGGGGGGCAACAAATTTTTCACGGTAGTTGACTTGAAAAGCGGGTTCCATCAAATCCCGTTAAAGGAAGAAGATATAGAAAAGACAGCCTTCTCCGTGAATAACGGGAAATATGAATTTACAAGGCTGCCATTTGGACTCAAGAATGCTCCTGCGATATTCCAAAGAGCATTGGATGACATCCTCAGGAAATTTATCGGAAAGATCTGTTATGTTTATATCGACGATATAATCATATTCAGTAAGGATGAAGAGTCACATTTTTATCACTTACGAGAGATTTTTAGCACTTTGGCAGCAGCGAATATGAGGGTACAATTGGACAAATGTAAGTTCCTAGAGAAGGAGGTCGAATTTCTTGGATTTAAGGTATCTGAACACGGAATAAGCACAATTAAAGAAAGAGTGGATGCGATAGTGAATGTTCCATATCCCACTACCTTGCGTCAACTAAGATCATTTCTAGGGCTATGCAATTATTATCGAAGATTCATGAAGGGGTATGCTGACTTAGCTAAACCTTTAACGGATATGCTTAGAGGTCCTAATGGCTCAATTTCTAGATCTGAATCAAGCAAAGTAAAAATTACACTTGGGTGCAAAGAAATGAAGGCAATTGATTCCTTGAAAAATGTTTTATTGTCTCCAGAGATCATGCTTTCGTATCCAGACTATGGGAAAGAGTTTCAGCTGACAACTGACGCATCGAGCGTTGCCCTCGGAGCCGTACTTAGTCAAGAGGACAGACCGATTGCATTTATTTCCAGAGTTCTCTCAGAGACAGAGGAAAACTACGCGGCGAACGAACGTGAGATGCTTGCAATTGTGTGGGCACTTCATACGTTCAGGAACTATTTGTACGGAACTGCCAAAATCGTAATCTTTACGGACCATCAGCCCCTCACATATGCCTTGAGTAATAAGAATAGTAACGTAAAAATGAAAAGATGGAAAGCTATTCTCGAGGAATACAACTACGAAATGAAATATAAACCGGGGAAATCAAACGTAGTAGCTGACGCTCTCTCTAGAGCAATAGTTACAAATTTAAATTCCCTGACAGGTACTGTGCATAGTCATGAGTCGTCAGCAGAGGATTTGATACCTAGCATTGAAGGGCCTATAAACGCATTTAAAAACCAGATATTTTTTAATATTGGAGAGGAAACATCTTATCAATTCCAAATCGTATTCCCGGGGTATCATAGACACACCATTGTCGAGAGAGAATACAACCCGGACAATTTGCTTATGTTTTTAAAAAGATACTTAAACCCTTCCGTCAATAATGGTATAAAAACTCAAGAATTTATAATGGGAAAAATACAGGAAATCTATAGACTTCATTTCCGAAACTATAAGGTTCGTTTCACGCAAAAAATGGTAGAAGATGTAATCTCGGAGAATGATCAGGAAAATATCGTTATCGAAACCCATACTAGGGCTCACAGGAATGCAGTAGAAAACAAACAGCAGATTTTAGAAAAGTGGTATTTTCCGAGCATGTTTTCTAAAATTAAGAGGGTAGCGAAACTGTGCTCTATATGTAAGATTAATAAGTATGATAGACATCCGAACAACCCAAAGTTAAATGAGACACCTATACCATCATATCCAGGACAAGTCGTACATATCGACATTTTTTCCACAGGTGGTAAATTGGTAATGACAGCTTTGGATAAGTTTTCGAAGTATGCCCAAGTAAAGATGCTAAATGGGAAATCTATTGAAGATATAAGGAAACCTCTAAGGGATATCTTATTTTTCTTTGGTGTTCCCAAGACAGTTGTAATCGACAACGAGAAGTCATTAAACTCCGCCACTATACTTTTCATGATGAAGGACGAATTGAATATTGACGTTTTTACCACCCCGCCCTACAGAAGTGAAGCTAATGGACAAGTCGAGAGATTCCACTCGACTCTGGCGGAATTGCTTAGATGTCTAAAGGCGGAGGGAGTGTGCAGGAATTTTGAGGAACTTCTTGAAAAAGCTACAAACGAATACAACCATTCTATACATTCGACGGTAGGAAAAAAACCTGTTGATTTGTTTTTCGGAAGAACCGTCGATTTCTCTCCTGGAAGCTATGACAGGACTAGACAATCAAACATGGAAAGAATACAAGAAACACAAAAACGGAATTTAGAATATCACAATAGGAAAAAACAAGATCGTAAAGAGTACATTCCCGGACAGACAATATATGTAAGAATTAACAAAAGATTAGGGACAAAGTTATCCGACAGATTTAAAGAAGAAATAGTAAAGGAAAATAGGAATTCCACTGTAGTCACAGAGAGTGGTAGAATTGTTCACAAAAAGCATATTAGGAACTAATTTATTATTACTATTTTATTTTCCAGACTATTAATATTGGTAGCACTTTGTGCAGGCGAAATACAAATTTTAGATTATTCCAATTCTAAATTAGTTGCACTGCATTCTGGCCTGGCAAAGGTTCAGACCGGAAATTTTAAAATTATCCATACTATTGATCTCCAAAGTTATGAAATTCTCGTTAGCGAAATTGAAAGCAACCTTGTTCAGAATGTCACCCATAATCATCCTCTAATGCCCTACCTTGAATATACCATATCCCAAATAAAATCCTTCATATCCCGATTAAAACCAAGAATAAAGTCTAAACGCTCACTGGATTTCCTCGGTACTGCATGGAAGTGGATCGCAGGAAGTCCAGATCATCAAGATTTTGAGATCATTGAGAAAAAAATAAATAACGTTTTGGAAAACAATAGCAATCAGATTATAATAAATCGTCTGTCACTAGAGAAAATTAAAGCTCTCACAAAGGCCACTAACGAAATAATAAAAATATTAAAATTAGAACAAGATCTGCATAACGAAAAAATTTTAGAGTGGAAATATAAGTTAGAACTTTTAAAAGAAGATATTTCAAACATTGAATTTGCAATCCATTTGGCTAAAGTAAACATTGTCAATTCTTTTATCCTTTCATCTTTTGAAATTAATACTGTAAATGAAATTTTTAGTAAAAGCAATATACCATTTTCAAGTACCGATGAATTATTACACTTTGCAGAAATTAAAATTGCAATCGAAGGCTTCAATATTCTTTATATTCTAAGTATTCCTACTACTAAAACTGAAAATTGTAATATGTTGCTTATAAAAGCTGTAAAAAGAAATGAAATTGTAACTAGACTAGATTATGAACATGTACTTAATTGTAAAAACATTATTTATGGCCTGAAGAAGAAATGTAAGACGTACAATGGGATATCAATATGTAGTCCAGAAACTTACGAAGACATCTCAGATTCACCCTGTATCCCTAAACTCTTGGCAAGTCAAACATCAAGATGTACCACCACCAACAACCAGCACATTAACTCAATAGAAGTAATAGAAGACGGCATTTTGTTCCTAAATCAATTCAGTGGACAAATTGATGTGGATAACTCAACCCTCTGGCTCAATGGCTCATATGTTATCCATCATTTTAATTCAACAATACAAATTAACAATAAGACTTACTCGTCAAACCAAATCACCACCACAAAATCTCTCCCTGCCTTAATACAACCTATGAAAACAGATGTAGAGGAAAAGACACTATCTTTGGAGTTCATAAATGATATTAACCTAAAAAACACTATGTCAATTCGTAAACTGGACTCGATGAATCAAATTAGCATATCATTGAACTTGATTATGATGGCAATTCTTTTGATAGTTGGATGCGTCATGATTACGAGGCTCAGAAACAAATTTAAAAAAGTAAATCCCGCGAATCCCAACGAAACCAATGCTGAAGAAGCATCTCAAACTGCTCATCCCGAAGAATCTCGTCCAAGGATGTCAAGCAATGGAAGAATTAGGAGCATCCACAACTTACCATTTTTTTAATGTTCCATCCGAGGACGCATGGAACTTAAAGGGGGAGGAGTTAAAGCATAAAACATTGCAACTGCCATACACTACACGAGCCGCAACGTCAGCATTAATATTCCAGCGGTGTCCTATTACGCATGCCGAGAACAAGTAAATTGCATTGTTCCCACAGTATCAAGCAAGCGCGTGGACTACGTCAGCATTTTATAATTTAGATTAATACCTGTTAAGTTATGTGTTAATAATTTAGTTTTTAGTTTGGTTTTTTGGTTGAATAAAATAAGACGTATTGCTAAAAGCAATACGCAACCTTTTTTAAAAAATAAAATTAATTTGATTTTTATTAATTTGTACATATGTATTTTAAGCTCATTGCTCCCATTTGCTCACCATTCTAAAAATTCACATTATTTACTTGTATTTTGCAAAAATTATCATAAAAAATTTGTAATTTGTATAATCCCTTTTTTTATTCTTTTCGTTATGCCTACCATGTTCACACGGCCAGAAATATTGGTATTTCGCTCTTACATTCCTGGTTGAAACAACATGTTTTGCCATACAAAATTTTGAGAACGAAACAGGTCGTTTCATTTTGAAACATGCTGCGAAACAGGAAAAATGAACTATCATTTCCAATTTTATATTACAATATCAATAATCGATAGTTTATCTGAACTAGCTCTAAAAAAATCAAAACAAAGAAAAAAAAATAAAAATGCATGTGAAAAAAAATAAAGTGATAATTTTTAAATAATAATAATAATAAAAGTATTTAATAATATATTTTAATCTTTTTTAAATAATATCACACTAACAACACAAAAAGAAATGAAACAAGAATGAATCGTATGAACAGCATGTTTGGCGATCTAGTTTCAGAGAGTAAAACAACCACTTGTCGTATGAACATTGCCAAGGCGAATTTATGTATACGATGGTGTCGATCACAGAAAAATTTAGGCCGGTGTCTGGGCGAAAAGTGATAACAACAAATGGTCATGGATACCTTAACCAATTGGAACATTTGGCGTATTTCTTTCCAGGATCAGCGGTAATTAAATTGAAGTGTCTGAAAAGAAACAAAAAATTAACAAAAATATTAAATTGGCCAAATATAAAATATTTATTTATTTTATTTTATACGCGGCCTGCACATCAAGATTAAATCTTAATAATTTTTTAAATTGCGTTGCTTTTCTGACTGTTTGGAAGGCATGTGGTAATTGGTTCCAGAGACGAATAGCGTTGATAAAAAAATGATGTTCTGAAGCAGTGAGACGATGCATTGGTGTTATTAACCTTCTTCCTCTTCCAGGTCTACCAAACTGAATTTTATCAAAAAGATAACCAGGGCAGCCACTATAGATTATTTTGTGAAGAAATATAAGAGTTCTTATCGCCATAAAATTTTCAAGTGTAACACCAAAAATATTTCTTGAGAAATTTGATACATGGCTGAACCTTCTAAGACCGTAGACATATCTTACTGTGTTGTTGTATGCCACATTAAGCCGGCGTGTGCTGTTCACGTCACATTTAGCAAAAAGTTCACATCCATATAGCATAGCTGGAAATATATAAGTCCTGGCCAGTAGCAATCTTATCCACAGTGGTGTAAATGACTGAGTGGACCACAAAGAACGAAGCTTAACATACGTCTGGGCGACAATATTTTTTACATGATCTGACCATGTTAAGTTGCTGCTAAATGTTATTCCCAGATTTTTAGCTGATGTAACAATTGATATTTTCTGGTTGTCTATATTGATGTGACAAAAAATAAATATAACAAATCGGTCCTTTTCAGGACCACAAATTGTTTTTCAAAAAGATATATAATTGCCTAGTTTCCAAAACCAGACAAAATAGAACCTTTTACAGCGCGTAGATAAAATTATTAGGGTGGTTCAAAAAAAAAAATTTCTCGTAACGACTTCTAATATTGTAAATATTTTGTATATTTGTCTGCATTGGTCCCCTGTTAAATATTATTAATTTGCTTTTAGTGTGAGAGCTAGCGCTTTGATCTTCATTTTGTTAAATTTGTTATATAACAGCAATAGCATTGTATTGCAAAAAACCATATTACTGTATCCTAACGATTCTTAAGTTCTCGAGGAGTCAGACACAAGCAATTGATTAATTGAAAAGTATATATTCTTCCAGGAAATAGTTTTGATAGAGTACATATAATATAATGCACAATAAAAAGATTAGTTTGGGTTTACTACGCGGACAGTGAAGTCACAGATTACACACAGATATGTAAAAAGTGACGTGTGAAAAAGGCCCAAATCAGTTGCGAGGGCAGCTTTTGAAGAAAGAGAGAAAAAGCAGTTTTTGGTATTGCAGTGGCAATGTGTAAAAACAGGCCGCTATAATCAACACAAATTGCGTGATCAAAAAAAAAAAATAACAAAACACAAGCCACGTTTAACAAAAACATTAGTTCAACAAACGTTTTATTTTGTGCAAAAAAATGTATTTTGTAATATTGTTTTCTTTTATAATGTTTTTTACTTACAAGTATTAGTATTGTGGTATTTTATTGAACTGTTAATGGTTTTTAATCCAAATTTCGATATTTTAATCAGGCTTGAGTTCATTGAATTCAATTTTCATTAAATTATTTTTATTACAACATGAAATGAGTTAAAATTTATTCATAATTTTTCATTATTGACTGAGCTGGCAATTGAACCCATGTTTGCACGGACAGGTTGCCCTGAAAATTAAATTAAATGGACTTAAGCTTGATTAAAATATCAAAAGTTTTTTACTTACTTAAATATTATTTACTAGTGTTGCGTCAAACTCAAAAGCTTATTTTTACAACAGTTTTGCAAATAAATCTCAACTAAATAAATTTGTGTTCATTGTATTGCGGTATAAAAGATGGTTCAAAGAGAAATGAAAAAAGCGACAGCTTTCTAAGAAAGAGACAAGAAATCTCCCATCTCGTGACATATCTGTGTGTAATCTGTGGTGAAGTTGAGTGTTTATTTTTTTATTTGAACTGTTTTAACTTGTAACCGTTATTATGGAAACCAGAAGCCAAGATTACGGGTACGTTCGTAAATGCATCACTGCGCTGCATCAGTGATTTCAAATGTTTATATATCTATCAGTAGGATATATGCGGTCTAAAAAATCGTCAAATACTAAACAAAAATAATAGCCATACAATAAAAAAAATTCAAAATAATTTTTTTTCGGCATTTAAAAAAAGTTTGCTTCTCTGATGCAGCGCAGTGATGCATTTACGAACGTACCCTACTTCTGCACGAGATTCGAAAATGTAGAAGATATTAATGATAATGTTTTACCAACTTACGAATATGTTACGAAACAATATGATTGGAATAGGGAGCAATTAAAAATAACAAGGAATACTATCAAAGGACCATCGTTTTTAGATATTGCAAAACTTGTAACTCAAAGGATAGAATACGTTTGGAGAAAATCGTCTTTTCCTACAGTGTCAAATACAATAGGCATACAAGTAATAAACGGTTATCATATAAATTACAAAAATCTCATAAAGTCGTTGAAAAAAATGTCCGTTTATTAGAAAGATTATTTTCTCCGAAGTAGCAGAGTTTTGTTTCAAATTTGTTCCTGTAAATGTAAACAAATTGAGCTTTTTTTAATGTCCAACGCAATATAACGTACCCAAAGAAGAACAGGAGTTTTTGAGTTAGATGCGAGGGCGAGAAAAATTCGTATTGGAGGAGTAGTTCGAGATCTTCCAACTAAATTGCAAAAAAGAGCAGCCCAAGCACCAAATACAGAAAAAAAAACGTAAATAAAAGTCACGACTCTGCAAGTAATTCCAGTGCTTCTTGTGACGACTCTTTTAGTTTACATTCCACGTGAAAGGCAGAAAGGAAAAAAAATTTTAGTTTGCCTATATTGTCAAAAACTTGTAACCGTTACAGTGTTTGCGATCGCGCAGCGGCTGCTATTGCTTCGTCTGTATTGCAAGATATCTGTCCTAGCAGTGAACCAATTGATAAATCAAAAATAAGACGGGAAAGAAAAGAAGTACGTAATGAATGTATTCAAGACCGGAAGCAGCTAGACCTACTAGCTTTATACTTTGACAGCCGAAAGTATAAGACGCTTAATAATTTTTAAAAGGGAGCTAGGAAATATAGACATATAATGATTGAGGAACATGTATCGGTATAGGAGCCATATTCAGTTAATGTTGACAATGCAACACCAGATCGAAGTACTTCTAAAAATATTGAAATGTCAATTATTACCCTTCCTTCGTCTCAAAAAATGAATAAAGAAAATTTGATGACAATTGGTTGTGATAGTACAGTAACTAGCACTGGGAAATTTAACGGAGTAATAAGAGTATTGGCAAAAAGACTTCAGTGCCCACTGCAATGGTTTATTATATTTGAACAAATTGCCATTAAAACATCTATTTAACAAGCTATATGGTGTTACCAAGGGACCATATTCGCATGCTGGTCCTATTGGCAACTTATTAGAAAACTGCAAAAAATTTGCTCCTGTGAAACAGTGAGAGAACTGGCAGCCAGACGTGTTCATGAAGCTCAAAGCTCACCTCATACCCGAAAGCAACCTCGCGTCTTTGAGGCCCCTTCTATCAATTTGGACAGAAGTAACTACATTGAACTTATAAATTGGAATCAAAAGTTTTTCGATCCACCAATTCTTTGGAACATCACTACTGAAGAAATAAATGCGGCAGTTGAGTGTCAAGAAGTGACAATCTAATTTTTTGAAATGCCCAGATTTGATAGTATACAAGCTTTTGTGACCAAAAAATAACTAATAAAATGTTTTTATTTTTTTATGTTGTATAGGAACCAAAGTTGTATTTTTTTATGTGTAATTAAAAATGTGTTCAGTTTTAATTAATAATAAATAATTTTTAGTTAATAAAATATTAAAAATGGCTTTTTTAAAATACTCAAGATGTGACTTTTTTAGCATTTTTTATTTGTTCGAACGTAAGACAACAAAATATTGCTATTAAAATATGATTCGAGAAGTTTTATTTGTTCTCATACATCAGTGACCCAACCTAATGGATATAACGTGCCTTTTTTCGAAAAATTGAAAAAATAACCCCTCTTATTGATTAAGTGCGATTTGTATTATAAAAATAGTTTGATAAAAAAAAATGAAACTCTCTTAAAAAATATTTGTTGGCCCTTTAAGGGCATTTTATAATACAAAAAAGGGAATCCATTGACGTTAAATTCAATTCAAACAAATTTACTTACAGCTGTAGTGTATGCATACTTAGAGCAAGCACTGTATCATTAATTGTTTACATTTAAGTAAGTTAAGTTTTTGAGCCAATGAACTTATTTTAATTTTATGTTGGTCAGCAGTAATAAGAATTATTTTTTTTATATCAAATAATGTGTGAAATAAAATTGTAATACTGTGTGGCATGCGAACGACTTGTAATATGAATCCTAAATTGAATTCTTTTTGTTATATTATTATTGTCGCATTGAAGTCTTTCACGTGCCTTGGAATTTTTCTCACGGGAACAGCAAATCAATTAGTGATTTGTTTGTAGCCCAAATTAATGCTGACCTATAGAATAAATTTAGTATATAAGCTTGTACAATTGTCAAAATAAAACAGAATTAATTCAACTCTTAATTGACTTGTTTTATTTCTCGGAAATTCGTGCATTTTAATGCTCGGCAAAAAGCGGCAGAAGTGCTAAGACAATACTTAACATTTTTTTTTTACACACTCCACATTTTTACACACTTCCATCAATTATCATTACATGGCGATCCTGCCCAACATAAATTAATTTCTATCAACTCTTTTTGATCCTGTCCAACTTAAATTAATCCCGCACAGCATAAATTATTTCAAAGCATAAATCTTTCAATGTCCCAAATAGAAATAGATAAAATTTTTAAGAAATGGGAAGAATTACTGGAATTCGTCCCCACTCCAGTATGAACACAAAAAACGGAACTAATTAAAAAACTAAAGAAATTAAAAGAAGACGGCTGGAGATGATGAGGTAATGACATTTGAAATATTCAAAATAAATGAAAAGGAAAGACAAGAAATTATACTCGAAAATATATGCCTATGCAATAAATGATAATAAAGTAACCATTAGTTTAGAACTAGTTATAATTTTACTTATTATAATTATATTATTAGGATTATGGAAATTTTTACAAAATTATATAAAAAAAACACACAGCAATTAATGCTGTAAGAAACTAATAAAAACAAAAAAAAATATTTGTAATGGAAAAAATATTTGAAGAACTAAAAAAAAATAATTATAAATGCAAAGAAATCTAGCGGTAGAAAGTATACAAAAGACACAGTAAAAGAAAAACTTTATTTAATAGATCAGCTTAGTTTGCAGTTTGGAAAATTAGTAGGACATCTTTCCAATCCAAATAGACAGGAAAAGATAATTGAGTATAGAGACTTAAAACATACAGCGATTAGAATATTAAGGGAACACTTAGAAAACAGTAAAGAAAATATATCAAGTGCAACAATCATGTCGAATTTTAACAGTAAACAAGCTTCGGATACAATTCCAATATTTGACGGAAAACCTACACACCTCGATATATTCCTATCAATGGTTGAAATGGTTCACGATGAACTTAACGAACAAGGGAAAAATAACTTAATAAAATATATTATTGCCATGAAATTAAGCGATAGGGTTAGAAGTATTTTAATGACACAAGACATACCAAAAACATTTAACGAACTAAAATCAACACTGTCCAATCATTTCAAGTCAACAAAGACAGCCAGTAGTCTTCATTCGGAAATTAGAAATATTAAGCAAAGAGGTAATGTGTCAAGTTTTAGAGAAAAAATAAACACATTGATTTCAGAATTAACCATAGTACAATTCAGTGACCTTGAAGACGGTTCAAATGAAATAGCACGATCTACAATTAGAATGTTGAACGAAAAATTAGCACTCGAAACATTCCAAGAAGGTTTACAAGAGAACATAAGAACAGCAGTTATAGCAGCGCAACCTAAATCGCTAGCACAAGCATTTGAAATAGCTAGCACACAGGAAAGACTATTACAGGCAACAAATACATTAAAAATCTTTCACATATATGACAGAAATCGACGCTGTAATAACAATTACAACTATAACAATAACAGATACAACAATCAAAGAAGACAAGACTTCAACAGAAATGACAGAAACTACAACAATAATTATAACAACAATAATAGTAGAAATTTTAATAATTATAATAGGAATTCAAATAACACCAATAGTAGATACAACACAAATAATGCTTACAACAGAAATAATAGAAACACCTATAACAATAACAACCATACAAATCAAAGAAATTACAACCCAAACGTACGCACAATACATCAACAGGGAAACGACGAAGCCCTGGAGACTCAGAACGAATCTCCAGAAGGGGAAAATTACAGATTCACACAATAAATCCCAACACATCAAACTTTATATATCTTTCTATCAAAAACCTGACTTACAAACTGACTTTCCTAATAGATACCGGTTCTGATATATCCCTCTGCAAGGAAAATGTTATACACGGATATAATGTAATTGAACAAGATATTATTAGATTGAATGGCATAACCAAACACTATACAGAGACTATTGGATCGACTGAATTAGAAGCGGTACTTGGAGAACATTGCTTAAAACATAAATTTTACTTAGTAGACAGTGACTTTCCAGTAAACACAGACGGAATTTTAGGAATGGATTTCTTCCATAAATACAACTGTATAATAAACTACGATACACAAACTATAAGTACTTATATAAATGAAGATAGTATCACAATTCCTATAGAGACTAATACAAAACATTTAACAAGCGTCATCATACCACCAAGAAGTGAAAAAATAGTAAAAATCAACATTGAAATAGGTGAAGATAGTGTAGTATGCAACAAAGAAATAGAAAACGGAGTTTTCATTGCAAACACGATAATACCAAAAAATGGTAATCGCCACATTAAAATTCTAAATACATTAGAAACACCAATACGATTGTCGCAAATAGCTACGATACCTTTACAATACTATAACATTTATAGAACCGCTCATCTAGATGACGAACATTATTTAGAAAACAGGTTTCAGAAATTGCTAAAAACAATAAAATTCGAAGATTTTGATAACGAAAAACAGAAAGCCTTATACGACATATTAAAACAATATCAAGAAATATTTCATCTAGAGGGAGAATCATTAACCACTAATAATTTTTACAAACAAACAATAGAACTAAACGATAAAACCCCAGTATACATAAAAAATTATCGTTTACCACAATCACAATTGAATGAAATAGACAGACAAGTACAGAAACTATTACAAGAAAATATAATAGAGCCATCAATTAGTCCATACAACTCTCCTTTATTATTGGTTCCTAAAAAAGGACAAGATGACATAAAGAAATGGCGTTTAGTTGTAGATTACAGACGTTTGAATGATAAAGTAGTAAACGACAAATTCCCCCTAACAAGACTAGAAGATGTTTTAGACAAACTAGGTCGAGCAAAATTTTTCTCAACTCTTGACATGACAAGTTCTTTCCATCAGATAGAACTAGATACAGCATCAAGACCAATTACAGCATTTTCCACTAACAGCGGTCACTATCAATATAATAGACTACCTTTTGGGCTAAAAATATCATCAAACAGTTTTCAGAGGATGCTAACCATAGCATTGTCTGGTCTGGAATCGGAAGCATTCCTATATGTAGACGATATTATTATTTTCGGATGCAGCCTTAAGCACCACAATGAAAATCTCATAAAAGTATTTGAAAGACTTAAACAGTACAACTTGATATGATCCAACAAAATATGAAATTATTGAACAATATCCCATTCCAAAAAATTCGGACGAAGTTAGAAGATTCATAGCCTTCTGTAATTACTATAGAAGATTCATTCCGGATTTTGCTAAAACAGCAAACTGCCTAAACAACTTATTAAAGAAGAAAGTCAAATTCGAATGGACAGAAGATTGCCAAAAAGCATTTGACACGTTAAGAAACAGACTTAAGAACCCACCTATATTGCAATACCCTGATTTTGATAAACCATTTGTACTGACCACAGACGCCTCAAACGTAGCTTTAGGAGCAATACTCTCACAAGGTGAAATTGGTAATGACTTTCCTATATCATATGCAAGTAAATCTTTGAATAGACATGAAAGAAACAAGTCAGTTATTGAAAAAGAATTATTAGGAATTCATTGGGGCATACAGTTTTTTAGACCATACCTATATGGCAGAAAATTCACTGTAGTAACAGACCATAGACCCCTCATTGCACTATTTTCCCATAAAAATCCATCCTCAAAACTGACCAGAATTCGACTTGAACTGTCAGACTATGACTTTGATATTACATATAAAAAAGGAGCAAATAACACTAACGCAGACGCGTTATCCCGCATCGAAATTAACTCAAAAATATTAAAAGAAATGATTCCACGCTGTATTGATGAAAAAGAAAGAAAAACTCTGGCAATAACACGTAGCATGCTTAATAAGAATACTAAAGATAAAGAAGATGAAATTGAAATTAAGAACAAGAAAAAGAATTACATTTCTCAACAGGAGACTGATCACCTCCATATGTGGGAATGTATATCAATGAATGATATAAAGAAGCTTCAAAGAATACAATTTATATATGAAAATAATGATAATAATAATCTGCAGAATGAATATAATGATAAAATTACACGCGTGATATGCAATAGAAACGAAAGTCCAATGTTTTCAGAAACATTTATGGAGAAACTTTTATTGAAAATAAAGAAATTTAAAAATAAAAAGTACGTACTATATGATAATGATGAAATTTTTAAATATATACCGGTAGAGAAATTGAAAGAAGAATACAATAAATTCAAAAACAATGACGTCGATATAATTATATACAGATCGCCAAAAAGAGTAGATAATGTAATAAAACAATACAGGCTAATAGAAGAATTTCATAGCCCACCACATAGTGGACATTTCGGAATAAGAAAAACATTAATAAAATTAAAACAGCGATTTATTTGGAAAAATATGAACAAAATGGTTAAAAACTACATAAGAACATGTGAATCGTGCCAAAAGAACAAACAGACTAAACATACGAAAGAACCTTTTACTATAACAGATACACCATCAAGTAGTTTTGACATTGTAGTAATGGACACAGTTGGACCACTTAGACCGTCAGTAAACTTTAGATATATACTCACAATGCAGTGTGAACTGACAAAATATGTTATAGCTTGTCCAATAGAATCAAAAGATGCCAAAACAGTGGCAAAAACGCTAGTAGAAGAAGTTATTTTAAAATACGGTTTGTTTAACATTCTCAAAACGGACAGAGGTACTGAATTTACTAATGAGTTGATGAGAGAGATTTGTGTATTATTAAAAATAAAACAGAATTTCTCGACGCCCTACCATCATGAAACTTTGGGAACAGTAGAACGCAATCACCGTGTTCTAAATGAATATTTTCTAAATTTCGTAGAAGACAACAATTGGCACGAATGGATACCATACTTTGCTTTCGCTTTTAACACAACTCCAAACGTAGATACTAATTATACACCCTTTGAGTTGGTATATGGAAAACTTCCTAGACTACCAAGTGACGAATTGAGCGACACTAAAAATGTTTACAACTTAGACAATTATTTGAATGAGCTTAAGATTAGACTTCGTTACTCACTACAAAAAGCAAGAGACAAAATTTTAGAAGTGAAAAATAAAAGAAAACTAGAATCTGAAAGAAAACAGAACAAAATAGAACTAAAAATAGGAGACCTAGTTCTAGTAAAAGCCGAGAATAGAAGAAAACTCGAGCCTCCATATAAAGGTCCATATAAAATACTGGACATAGATGATTTGAATATAATTATAGAAATAGATAAATCAAAAGTTAAAAGTATACATAAAAATAATTTAAAAAAGTTTATTTCATAAGTGCATAAAGATAAAAAAAAAAAAAAAATAAAATTTTAAGTCATAAAAATTTGTATAAACATATAAATACTTCCATAAATACATACAATAATAAAAATCTTTATACTTATATATCCATTCATACAATAATTCTATATATTATTTTTATTTTTAATAATACACAAAACAAAAAGGGTGAGGGTGTAGTGTATGCATACTTAGAGCAAGCACTGTATCATTAATTGTTTACATTTAAGTAAGTATCAAATAATGTGTGAAATAAAATTGTAATACTGTGTGGCATGCGAACGACTTGTAATATGAATCCTAAATTGAATTCTTTTTGTTATATTATTATTGTCGCATTGAAGTCTTTCACGTGCCTTGGAATTTTTCTCACGGGAACAGCAAATCAATTAGTGATTTGTTTGTAGCCCAAATTAATGCTGACCTATAGAATAAATTTAGTATATAAGCTTGTACAATTGTCAAAATAAAACAGAATTAATTCAACTCTTAATTGACTTGTTTTATTTCTCGGAAATTCGTGCATTTTAATGCTCGGCAAAAAGCGGCAGAAGTGCTAAGACAATACTTAACATTTTTTTTTTACACACTCCACATTTTTACACACTTCCATCAATTATCATTACACAGCCTTTGAACGTTCGCTGACAGGTTGTTTGGCAAAATCACCGGGCAAAAGTAGACAAACAGCAGCTTGTATTTCGCGACTGGTTATGGTGGAACGTTTGCTGTATTAAGCCAAACGGGATGCTTCGTCGGCAATACTTTTTGGCGCCTTTCTTTCCAGGATCATCCGAAAGTGAAGTTAAGTCTCTGAAAAGAGAAAAAAACACAAGAAAAATAACATTTGGTTTACTTTTAGAAGTGCATTTTTAGGCAGGTGTTTGGGCGAAAAGTGGAATCAATAAATGATTATGGATACAGACCTTAAGCAATTGGATGTTTTGTCATCAAATGAGGAAAAATTGTTGCTGATAAATATTAAAAAATTTAAGAAAATGAAAAAAATTAAATTATTAATTTTCTTGGACTTAAATCAAACGTAACGAGGTATCCAAAAACAAATTCAAATATACATGCATACATATGTATATATATATACACATACATATGTAATATTTATGTATGTGTTATTACGGAGAACATTTAAAGCAGTGATGCGCAAAACTAAATTCTCTCACCAATACACTGACAAAACCAAAGGTGCACTGGGAGAAAAGTTGTGAAATTTAAAAGAACTGTTGTTATTTTTTTACGGTGTGAAAAATTTTGTAATTTTTTGTTTGTTTTGAAAATAAATTAAATATAAAAGAAAAAGTAAACTTTTAAATAAATTATTTTTGATAAATCTATATCTATATATATAAAATAGGATGTGTGTATGTATGTGTGTATGTAACGTATGGACCCAAAAACGGCTGCGCCGATTTTGATGAAATTTTCAGGGAATCTTCAGAATATTAAGGCGGGTGACACTGTGAAGTCTGATTTTCGGTCTGGGGGCGGAGGGGCGTGGCAAAATCCATAACTTGAGAACGGCTTGACCGATTTGAACGATTTTTTCTTTAAAATGATCGCCATGGTCCAACTTAGGTTTTTTACGGAAATAAAATTTTGCCCCGCCCACTTTTACGCCCACTTTTTTCGATTTACCTAAAATCAGAAAACGGCTCCATCGAGTTGACTAATTTTTCTTTCAAATGTTCGTATTAATCAACTTTAAGTTTTCATCGAAAGAAAAATTTACCACGCCTACTTTTACGCCCACTTTTTCTATTAAGCGCATAACTGGAGAACGGCTTGACCGATTTGGACGATTTTTTCTTTAAAATGTCGCCATTGTCTAACTTAGGTTTTGCGGAAAGAAAATGTTGCCCCGCCCACTTTTACGATCACTTTTTTCGTAAGATTCACAGCATATATATACATACATACAACCATATGTATTTTCAAATTCATGTTTTTCACACGGCCAGTTGTATGTGGCTTGCTCCCGAGTTGGCACCCCAAAAAATTTATACGTTTTTACACCAAATAAAAAAACAAAAAACATTGTCTATCCGCTAGCCTTAAGATGAAGTAATCAATAAATATAATTTCCAATTTGCCTTACATACATGTGTTTTTTTTTTTTTTTTCATTGAACCCATATCTACACCATATGTAAGTTATTCTGTAAAAAAAACTTTATGATAGGTATTTCATGGATTTTTATTTAAAGGCCGTAAATTTCGTTTAAAGATTAATTTAAATCGTCTGGTAATACAACACTAATGTTTGCTTAGGGCCAGCAACGCGGACCGGGTCAGCTAGTACTTTATAAAAATGAAAAAGATTTTTTTTTCACTAAACTTTTCATAGAAGTGCAATAAAAGATATAAAAATGCCTTTTAAAAATGAGTTTTGTTCATTGTTTTAAATGTTTAATGACAAAAGAGGCATTACATGTTACCAAAAGCATTTTTAATCATAAAATAGAATATAAGAAACTAAGACAGATGGTATCTAGTCTTTAAAATTTAGCTTTTATTAAGCAAGGTAGACCTTTTTCTGACGAAATATTTATTAAGAATATATTCCTCCAAATAAAGCAAAATCTTAATTGTAGTTTTAATTTTATAGAATCCTCTGTCCCGTGATACTTTTGCTCGCCGTACTCTTTAGTTAGGATTATACCCAGAGTTTGCCATTAAAGAAAATATAAAAAATTTTGATTTCTTTTCTTTTGCTTTTGATGAAAGCACTGACTTGCTAGCTTGCTACGCAGATAAAGAGTATTAAATCTTTGAAACAATGATTTCTCTCAAAACTGTTTACACAAAAGTAACAGCCAAGGTTTTTGTTCAATGTTATTAATGAAAAACTTTTATCAATTGCGGACTCCAGAAAATTTATTGACCTCTGTGTAGATGACAGAAATATCGTGTGAAAAAAATATGGAAGTTAAATGTGTCAACTAAAACGACATGAGTATATATTCAATTATTTTAGTCGCATTGTGCACCTGGTAGTGCTGGCATCAAAAGTTTTAACATCTCACCCTGCCGTGAAAATTGCCAAGCGAGTATTTAATAAAGCTCGCGGCAGACATAACGAGCTTAGCATAGAAAATTTGTAATTAAAAATGTTTACAGAAGTTCGATGTCTTTGCCGCAGTCATTGTCTAAGGTATGAAGTGGTGGAGATTTCTAGAATAAGAGAACATAGAAGACTGTTTCTTTCTTAAAGATAAACGGTCTAATTTATAAAAAATAAAACAGCTTTATTAAGGGTTTTTTTTAAAAAAAGTCATCTTAGAACTTCAAGCTAAATAAACAACTTTAAATGTTATTTGTAAAGTTCTTCTCAATATTAAAACTGAATAATTTTTACTTCCGGCTGAAAAAACATGAGCGTATATTAAATTTTGTTTTTTGTAATATGCAATAGCGGTTTAAAGATTTAAAAAACGTACAACATTGCCGAATATTTTCCAAAACCATTTTAAAGTGAAATATTTCAAAATTTCAATATTAAAAAAAGTCTTACAAATGCTTATTTTTGCTTCCTTAACACGTCTTTGAGTAATCAAATTTCATTCTAAGTTCTTTTTCAGAACAACGAAACATAAATTCGGCTCACTTAAAAAATATAATTAATTATAGCTCACCGATCGAATTTTCTATGTTAATGCTTTTGTTGCAGTTACGTATGAGCATAATATTTTTTAAGTGAGATGAATTTATTTTGTTTCGTTGCTTTGAGCACAGAAATTTAAGATCAGAAAAAATTTGTTCACATAGATAAGTGGAAGTAAAAAACGACAAACATTTTCCACACATGACGTTTGCGCCATCAGTACAAACGCCAGCTAATTTTTTGGAGTCTACTGTAGAAAAAAGTTTTTCATTAATAACATCGAACAATAGTTTGCCTGTTACGTTTGAGCAAAAGGTTTCTAGTGAAAACATAGTTTCAAAGACATTATATTCCATATCTACACATCGAATACAAATAACGAGCTGGCAGAGATCGTTGATGTCAGTGCTCTCATCTAATGAAAAAGAAAAAAATTCGCAATTTTTTAAATTTTCTTTAAACGTGCAACAGTATCACGGGACAACGGAAGATTTTCTATAATGTCAACATTATAATTTAATTTTTGCATAACGTGGTGAAATATGTTTTTAATAAATACCCCATCAGTGAACGGTCTACCTTGTCTAATAACATCTAAACTTATAAGACTATATATCTCCTGCTTAAGTTTTTTATTTAACGACTGATTTAAATCTTTTTCTTCCAACCATTCTTTAATCATCTTTAAACAATTTTGTTTTTTTTCTTGAAAAAGATTTTCTTTTCCTTCTTCATTTTACTTTTTCATAGTAATGCTATGAAAGCTATCAAAATGTCTTTTTAAAACACTTTCTTTCATTGTTTTAAATGACTTATGACAAAACAGGCATTGCATTTTACCAAAAGCATTTTTAATCAGAAAATATTTTTTACATTCCATAATTAAACAATTTATTTCGTTCAGTGCACCTACAAAAAATACGTAAATAAAATCTGAAAAAATAAAGAAGCAGTCATACACCCGTGCTCATGTACATACGACGTTGTCTCGTTGAGTCGACAATCGCTACTAACCACAAGAGCATAAAGGCCGTGTCAGATACAACTTTGTCGCTTTGCGTGACGTTTCTACCTTTGGCAGAAAAATGCAAAGCAAAAGGTGTATGAAACAATGAAAACTTTGACAACACTGACGCATTGTTTGTTTACTTATAAAAGCGGTTGGTAATTTGTAAATTTAATTATTTGTTATAAAAATAAATGTTAAAAATTTAATTGGACCGTTTTTTGGAATTGAATTTGGCAAACAAATTAAAAAACAAAAGAAAATAATACTAGCCAATTGTCAAAGCGCGCAAAAAGATGAGAGTTGGCTAACTTTTTGTTTCGCTCTGCTTTGAAAGTACTTTATGTGACATGTTTCGTATAAGTATGTATATTTTATCTAAGATGTCAAAGCGAATCGGTAAAGCAACGCGAAGCAAAAGTTTTATCTGACATGGCCTTAAGAATGTGTGTGATTTGATTTTGAACAATTGTTCTATGGTTTGCGCACCATTGATTTAAAGGTAAATCAAATGGTACCATTTGCGTTATTGTCTTTGATACCGTATTATATTACTCGAGCGCCAAAAAAATTATACCATCGTATAGAACTGTTAAATTCTTTACCAATGATATCACATTTGTATGCTGATGCTTTAATTAAAATGTTAATAAACCACCAAAGATCCATTTTCTTAATTCAATATTAAATTGGTTTTTATTTGATTTCCATTGGAATTGTAGGCTTGATTTATATTGGTTTTATAGGTTTGCTTTATACTCGCTTTCAATACTTGAATTCAACATCAAAATTCTATTGCCAATATATTTTCCATAAACTTCAAATAAGATTTTCCAGCCGGATGGAGTTAAGTGCGCGTTCTAACTTTCTTTTTTTTTCATTTCATAACAATAGAAATGATTTTATCTAAAATAATTGCTTATGAAAAACAGTTCACTTTTTTTATTTAACACACATCCTAATTGGTATGATTATTTGATAAGTATTTTTTCATATAAAGTTATAAAAGTAAAAATTTTATCTTTTTAATAACTATTCAATCTAAATGAAGGCACATTTATTAGGAGGTATTCACCCGAGAGAGAGCCGCATGCATCGCATTATAATAACAGTTTAAGATATTGTGTGAAGTCCAATTCTTAATGATGTAAGCAATATTTAAAAATATCGGTCCCACAACCACCTTTAGGCATTACGATACACAGAATCACGATATATGGGATAACAAACACCTGCCTTGCTAACTAAAGATTCTCTGATAAGCCGGCCTTTGGCCGGGCCCAAGTATTTTCTCCTCTAAGGTATAACAAACCCCGGCTTTGTTAGCTAAAGCTTCTTTGATTAGCCGGCCTTCGTCCGCGCGCAAGGATTTTTCTCCTCTATGGTATAGCAAACACTGGTTTTGCAGGACAGACGGATATCGTGATTCTGAGTCGAACGTAATGGCTAAAGGTGGTTGTGGGATCAATATTTTTAAATATTGCTCACATCATTATGAAATGGACTTAACGCAATATCTTTTAACAGCAACTTTTATTAACATATTCATTCACAAACACTATTAAATGCACTTTTTTAAACAATTTTTTTTTATTAGTGAAAAAAAAAACACTAAGCATTCCTTCGGCCGCAATAAACACATGTTTTTGTAGGAATCGCTTCATTTTAAACACACAAGTACTCGTATAGGGTGATTAAAAACATAAATTCTGTTCCAATTGGTTAAAAAGATATTGGCAATTGGACCAGAAGAAAATAAAATTAATTTTATGACAGAACATTTAAAATTTTCTTTTTCTATCCAAAAATTATAATGTTAATAATGTTATAAAGCAAATAACTTACCTTGTCGGATTCTTCGGAAAACGGTGGAGTTTCTCCTTATTCAGGCAAACTAAAACGCACTTACGACACCTAAAATGGAAAGATTTAAAAATAATTATTATAATTTTAAATAAGCAAAAACATTTATAGGTACTTACATTTTTTCCTTTTTTATGACGTCTTACACACAATTTTCTGAATGTCTTACCACTCGGCTTCGGGGTCTTCTTCTTCAGTTGATGTTGTAGCAAAAATTAAGAAATTCCACCAAAATAAATAATTATTTTGCGGGAAAATAAAATTTTCCTCATTTTTGCGCCAACTTTTCTACAATTTATCAAAATAAATAAAATTTCATTTAACCCTTTCAATGAAAAGAGACAGAAATATATTGTTTTAAAAAATTAGCTGTCCTTCACTAAATTTGGGGTTAAATGAGTACGGCCACTTTGACACTTTTTAATGCCTTCTCTGACGTCCAGAGGGCCGTGTCTTATCTGGTGGTTTCGATACTACAACAAGTAACAACACCAGCACCACATCAATGTATTGTTTTGTTGTTTTCGTTGATCGATATGTCAAAAACACAAACAACTTTTGACATTTCTCTCTCTAAAGCTGGATGTCCCCATTAAGCGTTTTAGCCTCCAAGCATTGCATTAGTTTTGTACCTTACTAACGTTCTACGTATCAAGTTACATGCAACGCTTCTGTTGCGGCATCACCACAAGTAAAAATAAAATTTCATTTGTCAAAATCAGCTGATTTATTCGAACACTGCTTGTGACGCTTACAAAACTAGAAACTAAACCTACTTTTCGCATTCAACGCCTCAATGCATCCTACTTTTTCGCATTCAACGCCTCAATGCATCCTAGGCTATTGTGCATGAAACTTGTTACATACAACTACACAGATTCTACTTTTTTGACAGCTGCGTAGACTGCGAGAAGGCGTGTAACGCGTGGTCTGTACCTCTGGCTTACTTGAGGGTTACACCATCAAGTTTTATCTATCAAGTTTTAATACACTCACACTTTTTTACCAATACACTCATACTTTTAAAAATTGAAGCGAACTTGCCTTTAAAATTCTCTTTCAAGTGAGGGTATCAATTTACGTTCAAGAAAACAGCTGATTACAAGTTTGGTGAGAAAATTTTTCGTTTGTCTTTATGAATTGTCCTCTTGATGACATCTTGAAAGTAAATTGCTTCAAAATTGCTTGCAGCCTACGTCACAGCTTCCAATTTTTGGAAATTTTGACAAACAGTATATGTAACAGACTATCAAGAACATCTTGATCGTGTGGCTGCAGTGTTAAGTAAGAAAAAAAAGTAGCACAGCTGTGCTTTCAACGCCACCTAAAACATGAATTCGCCTAGAACATAGCATTATTTTGACAAATTATTTAACAAAGATGCCACCTGATTGAAATTTTTAACTATAGGTCTGTCTGCGTACTTTTCCAGTAGCAAATACTCAGTAAATTTTTTTGGGAGAGTAAGACAAATTTTACTCTTTCGGCTGAGAATATCTCAAAAAGTACGCAGACAGTATCCAGTGAAATCTTGCAAGAAAACAGCTGATCGGTGTGTAAACAATTGAAATAACAAACGTGAGCCAAGATAGCATTGAAGAAATAGCGTCCAATTTGGGAATTTAAAAACCGGGAAACCAAAATACCCAAATAATGGGTATTTGCAGTATAAACAAAAAGTTAGCGTCGAATTTAGGAATTTAAAATAGGGAAGTACAAATATAGGAACAAATCTAGTTTACCGACGCAGCTCCAAATAAAAAAAAATACACAGGGTGATGGAAAATGAAAAAATAAGAAGAAAAAATTAAATAAAAAAGTTGGCGCAAACGCTTAGTTTTCGAGTTATGGACGTTTAAAGTTTTCACATAAATATGTGATTTTCCACTACAATTCTAAACGTATATGGCCAATATTGGTATAATTTTAAAGCTCTTGAACAGATTTTTCTGGATATACATAATTTATTTCAAAATATTAAACTCTTTAGATCACATTACAGTTTTTTTCATTTTACGTCGAAATGTTACGGAAGTGCACTAGGAAAGAATGTAGTTTATTTAAATAAAAGTGTAATACAAATTTTATAAAATAACAAACACTAGCATCGCAAAAAAAAATTATTTGCATAGCCAGCCTTTGGCCGGACGCAAGGATGTTCTTCTCTATGGTATAATAAACACCGGTTTCGCTCACTAAAGCTTCCTTGCATAGCCGGCCTTCGGCCGGGCGCAAATATTTTCTCCCCTATGGTATAACTAATACCGGCTTCGCTAACTAAAGATTCTCTGCATAGACGGCCTTTGCCCAGGCAAGGATTCTCTCCTCATTAGTATAACATAAACATAAAGAAGGTTTTACTTGTATTTTAATTAAAATTCTTAAATAAATTAGTATGTAGTATATACATACATTAAAGAATTAGAAAAAATTAATAAATTAGTTTTTATGCTTACTAAAAAACTTTTGTATTTTGCAAACTCGTCCCACTTCTTAATAAACTAAAAATATTAAAATAAATTCTGTATGTCCAGAAAGATCTAGTGAAACGCTTTGCAATGATACCAATATTAGCCATATACATTTGGAAATGTACTGCAAAATCACATATTTATATAAAAACTTAAAACGCCCATAACTCGAAAACTAAGCGTTTGCGCCAACTTTCTTATTATAATTTTTTCTTCTTATTTTTCCATTTTCTATCACCCTAGGTACTTTATTTTTATTTGGAGCTGCGTCGGTAAACTAGATTTAAGTCCAAATATATTTATATTTTTTTTACCACAGGCTTTTGCAGGGTATAAACTATATATTTTCTGAAAGTAAATAGTTTTCTGGACAAAATGAGCGATGCGTGCAAAAAATCGTTCGGACAGTTTCCGAGAAATCTGGGTTCATCCAAAATGATCAGTAAAAATCTTTACTGATTTATGCAATGAACCACAGGCTTTTGCACGGTATAAACTATATATTTTTTGCACGCATCGCTCATTTTGTCCAGAAAACTATTTACTTTCAGAAAATATACAGTTTATACCGTGCAAAAGCCTGTGGTAAATATTTTTTGTATTTTTATTAAAAATATAAATATATTTTTACTTCCCCTTTTAAAATTCCTAAATTCGACGCTAACTTTTTGTTCATATACTGTAAATCCCCATTATTTGGGTATTTTGGTTTCCCGGTTTTTAAATTCCCAAATTCGACGCTATTTCGTCGACGCTATCTTGGCACACGTAAACTCTTTCATTCAAACAGTATATAAAAACAGCTGTTCAAACTAGTTGCAAAATCTTACCAGAGGAAATTTCTCCAGTAACATTTTGCAAGTTCTCTAATTTCCAACTGTCAAAAAATTCTCTTTTTGGCTCTCTCGCTGTAAGAGATTTGGAGTACGCAGACAACATTTTGCAAGATTTTGCGACATTTTGTACAAAATTATGCAAAATATGTGTACGCAGACAGACCTTATGTTGTTAAAATTGAGTTACTTAATTACTGTATTGTTACCACAAGCAATAAAGTGTGCCGATAAAATTAACGATAACGTAAATCGTTAAAAGTTAGAGAATTGCACTACTAAAGTTATGTGATGGAAATCGATTTCGCCCTCCAAGCATTTTGAAATCGATTACAAAAAAATTTAAGTACATAAATAAATTACTCTTATCGTTGATAAATTCTGAGTGAACGTGGAGAATTTCGCCTTCGAACAATTAGAGTTAGATATTTTGCATTATCAATGAATTTAAGATATCGCTCAGTTCGTGCAAGACCGTCACAACTCAAAATTTGAAACTTTACAGGAGAGCCTTTTTAAGATTCCAACCTATTATTTCTCACCTTCTGTTTCACTAAAATACAGTTATAAAATCAAATGTTTCTTTTTTGCTACAAAGAAAACCACATGTACAAGAGGAATGCCAAACACAAACTGAAGTGTGACCTTGTTGATATTAATTGCTCAAGTTTGTTACGAGAGGTCATACCGTCACAAGCATCTGTATTACCGTTTTTTTTCGATAATTCTCTCCGTTCTTAGATCAAGTTGTAGAGATTTAAGAGAAGAACATTTCTGCATTTCTAACTCGAAAATGCCAAATTTTGAGTTGTGACGGTCTTGCACGAAATGAGCGATATGTTAATGTAAACTCTAATTAGGTGAATATTTATTTTATTTGTTAAATTAAGGATTTGTATTTAAAAACAGTGGGTGGTATTATTGATTCCGTTCCGCGATTGCGTAAAGAAATTTTTGTGCGGAAGCAAAATTTGCAATTATTCATTCCGCATGTGCGGTATTCTTCCATTGTGGTGGTATCGTCTCTACCATTGCGGCATTGCAATATTATTGTTAGTAACATAAGAAATATTAAATTAAAAAAAAAAAGAATTAAATTTCGTTATTTAAACAAAAAGATATTTTTATTGGTATAAAATAGATAAATGTACCAGCAAATTATTATTATAAGCAATTTTTTTATGGTTGATTTAATGAAATTAAATCAAGACATCGCTTGTGGTTTAAGACAAAGTGGATAGCAGAAATAATCAAATTGTTGGAAGATTTGGCATTGACTCTAAATGGTTTCGGGCCACCCTTAAAGTATGCCAGTGTTTAACGCTATTTTTAGTAAAATTTTGCTAATGCGTGCATTAATTGTTCTTGTATTGTATTTTGGTAACTCCCTTATGTAAAAAAATATCACACAAGCAGAACGTTTATCTTTGGCAGAAAGAGCTCCTTGTCGACTACTTCCCGAACTTGCATTCTGTAGGTCAGACCAAAAATATTTAAATGATGCCTTATTTATGCGAATTCTTTTGAAAGCTGTGAAAAATTAAACAAAATATTGAATGCCTTAAACATGTATTCAATTTCTTATTTCAACTTACTCCCTATCATTCATATCATTACATCTTCAGATTCCTATAATTATAGTACAGGATAAAAAAAAATTGTTGCAATTTCATATGTGTTTACATAAACTTCACTTGTAAAAAATTATTACAACTTAACAACTTGTTTTAAACGGTGTTTTAAGCAACAGTTGACATAATATCAACTCTGATATTTTTAAAAGAGAGATGTTAAAATGGTTTGAGGAAAGCTTCTACCGCAGGAATGAATAATTGCAATTTGCATATCGATCAGTGGTGTTATACGTAGTGAAAAATCCCTATTCGTAGGAATTTTCTTCTAATAAAATGGCCGTAGTGAAAATAAAGATAGATTTTTTTAAATCATTAAAATGTAGGGACTTCTTTTTGGTATTCTTTTTCGATTTGTGACAACATACTAATAAAATTGTTCATACGCCAACATTACAAATTGTTAAAACAGGGTCTCCACCTGAGATACTGTACGATATAAGATTTTTATATTACCCTGCGGCCACACGATCAACTTTTTGTTGATAGTCTTTTACATATACTGTTTGTCAAAATTTACATAAATTGAAAGCTATGACGTAGGCTGCACGCAATTTTTTAGCAATTTACTTTCAAGCTAGTGGATTTAGGTGCGACTCAAGCCTTTTTAAATATGTTACTGCATACATCTTAATAAAAAATTTTCCTAATGGCGTATTGAGATCCTTATAAATATTTGAGTTTTTAACATACCAGGGAGCGACTGTGATTATTCGAAGAAGTTTATATTGGTGCCTTTGCATTTTTTCGATATTAGACGCTGAGGCAGTGCCCCATAATTAAATACCGTAGCACCAAATTGGCTTTAAGATAGAGTTGTAAAGTAGAAGTTTACAATCGAGACTAAGAACAGAGTTTCTTCCAATTAGCCAATTAATTTGAATTGCTTGTAGTTTCATTTGAGTTAATTTAGCTTCTATATGGCATTTCCATGTTAAACGCCGATCTAGATGAATTCCAAGATATTTTACATGCGATTGTTGGGGCACTAATTGATTATTGATTTTAATAGGCGGACATGACTCCCGACGCAAGGTGAATGTTATATGTACGCATTTTTGCTTATTCACCTTTATCCTCCTTTGTTTTAACCACTTTTCCAGTATCCAGCTGTATCATCAGCAAATGTTGAAGTTAGGATGTGGTTGTTTGTTGGCATGTCTGACGTATATATTAAGTATAACAGTGGGCCCATCATGCTTCCCTGATGGACTCCAGCGTCAATTGGCTGAGGAGAACTTATAAAAAAAGCACCTTCTTTAATAATAAACCTTCGACCGCCTAATTAGCTTTCTAACAGCTTGTGTGTGTTTACTGGTAAGCTTAGCTTCAATTTATGTTAAGCCTTCATGCCAGACTTTATCAAAAGCTTGAGAAACATCGACGAAGAGGGCAGAACAACGGCTTTTCTTATGGCGTTTACTATACTATGGGTTTGTTCAATTGTGCTATGTTCTCTTCTAAAGCCGAATTGATGGTTAGGAATACATCTATTTACATTTAAAATTGGGGCTTCTCAAACAGCTTTGATATATTAGACAATAAGCTTATAGGTCTATATGACTCAACTTTAGTAGGATCCTTTCCTGGCTTAGGTATCATTTTAACTAAGGATACTTTCCATTCTTGTGGATAGTATTCAAGGCGTAAAATAGCATTAAAAATCAAGAGGATAATTTTCTTTGCTATGCTGGGTAGCTCCAAAAGCATTTTGTTACTGATCTTTTCAAAACCAGGGGCTTTCTTGGGATTTAAATCATGAATAGCCTTTTCGATTTCTCTTATCTCAAATCTTAGTGGAACAGCTGCTCTAACAGCAACAGGTAGTAACTCGACCGCCATATCGAGAGATGTGTGAGGGGTAAATACGGTTTTCAAATGATTAACAAAAATATTTCCTTTTTCTATGTCATTTCGTGCCCAACTTCCGTTTAAGTTTCTTATTGGTGGCTTAGTGATAACTGGTCTTTTAAGATTTCTAGCTGCACGCCATAATGAGTAGTCTGATTGAGGAGTTGCATCAAGTTCCTTAAGATATTTTTCAAAGGATGCTGTTTTTTGGGACTGCAGTAACTTTCTTAGTCTTTTTGTGCACTCTTTTAGAAAATTCTTAAGTTGAGGGGATCTATGCAATTGCCACTCTCTTCGAGCTCTCCTTTTTTCAGCCAAGAGACGCTCGACATCTGTAGATTATATTTTACTATTTTTGATTTTTTTGAGGGCTATGCTAGAATGTTGAATTACAATAGAAAGATTCACATTCTCCGGTGTACAAAGCGGGATATTTTCAGTGCAGTGGCTACTGAGACATTTTTTATATTTTAACCAATTTAGTTGTGTGCCTGACGTCACTAAGTAACCAGACGGAGATACAATTCTATTAGGGTTTGTTATAGTAAAAATTGTAGGTGTGATCAGAAGATAATTCTAAGGAAGCTTCAACATAAATCGTTTCTGCGGGGATGTTTTTAACCACTCCAAAATCTATGACATCTGGAACTTTTTGCTGATCAGTAGGCCAATAAGTTGGTTGTCCGCTCGCTATCACATTTAGATCCATTTTACAAATTGTGTTAAACAAGACACAACCCTTAGGTGTAATAAGGCGTGACCCCCCAGAAAGTGTGTTTAGCGTTATAATCGCCAGCAGCCAGCAAGCAGGGTCCTAATGATTTTAAATATTTATTATATTGGCTTTCTGATATTGAAAATCTAGGTGAGGAATATATTGATGAAATAACTAGGTTTCGATTTAATTGTTCAATGCAAATGCTCGTTGCTTGTAGGTAATCTTCACGATGATCGCACATTAAGTAGTGTTTTACTCGGTTTTTTATCAAAATGGCAGAACCTCCACAAGCTCTACCTCGAGGGTCCTTGGTATCATATAATATATAACCATTGATTTTAAACGTATTTCTCGAGGTCAGATGAGAAACCATCATAACATCGATTTGTTTATTTTTGAGGAAGTAGTCATGTTTATTTTTATGTTGGCGGATGCCGTTTGCGTTCCAACGTAAGTCGAATTTTGTAGTAGATTAAAGAACATAGGTTCTGTGGTACTTTAATATATTACAGAGTCGTTTTCGACATCGAGAACAGCAATAAGGCTGATTATCTTACGTGTGAACTAGGGATGCCAATCGGGACTGATTTTTGAAAATCAGGAATCCGGGATTTTCGGGATCCCGGGATTTTTCGGGATCAATGTGTTTCTTTAAGATGATACTTTTCTTAATAAACAACACTTTTTGAATATTCAAAAGGTCTTATATACGAAACATAAATTTTTAAAAATGAAAACAACAAAACAATTTATTTTATACATATGTTTATAACACTGGCCTCACCCATGATCAAACTGATCAGATTCTGAAAAAAGCTTAAAAAATATACCTATCTCTTAGTTTTTCTAGATCAATTCAGTTCGGTTTTTTGACAGCAATTCAATTATTAATGTGAATTAATTTGTGACGACATTAATACACTGCAAAGTGTAGTCCCTAATCGATCTCGATAGCTGAGTTGAAAACTGTAACACTATGTCGACTGCAGTACAGTACAACTCCAGGTTGAGGGCGAGATTCATAATCAATAATTTAAGTACGTTTGAAATTTATTTTAAAACAAAATGTTTATACAAATGTTTCTAAAAACGGATTTCGAGTTTAAATAATTTTTTTATGAATACGTCAGATTGTGTTTATTTATAAAAAAAATTCTTTTATTTGCCGTATGTTTTTTAAGAAAATTTTTTATTAATATTGGACCGGAAGGAATATGAGCTATTTCATCAATATTACAACTTTATTCTTTAGTTTCTGAATAATTGGATCGTAAATAATTTTTATTTTTTGCATGATATATAACAATTATTTCTATATTTTGCATAAAAATAATCATTTTTATATTGGTATTATGTCTTAAGCCAAAGCTGAACTTGCTAAACGTAATTGTAAAAAAGGCTTGAGATGTGAATCTTCAAATATCGTTTCTGCTTAAAATAATGATTTTTATTAACCTATATCGAACTATGGTTGCGAAAACGCAACACTCACTTTAGGGATGTGTGATTCTCAGTTTGGCTATCTTTTTCTTAAACCCGATATGCAATATGTAAATTTGGTTAAATATCTAAGCAACATGAATTGAGATTTTCCTCAGAAATGATTTTTTCATATCGAAATCAGATCACAAAAAAAAGGATTTTTCCAACTTTTTTCGATTTTTTATGAATTGTTATAAAATTAGTAATAACATTTAAATATCGACGGACAGCTGTGATAGTATATGAAGATTATACATATATCTATGCATTTATATAAGATTTGGAACCAAAAAACACAACGCCTATTTTCCTGGTACAGGATAATGTGGGTGTTGCGAAAACGCAACGCTAGTCCTAAACAGTATACATTTTCAGATATTTTGCATTTTAGTGTGTTTTCATTGAATAAACCTTTAGTATATTTTTTGCTGCCAGTTTGTTTACTTTTACATATTTTGTGCTAGTTTACTTGAGTTTATAATATTAAAAAAATTAGCAGTAAAAATATAACGGTAAACACTTATTGTGAATATAGTTAGCTAAAACGCAAACCGTCCCAATTAGAAAAAAATCTTTACACAATTTTAGTCTTCTAGGTTCAAAATTAAGGATTTTACATACAAAATATTAGCCTTTTGTTGTCCAAAACAATTTGGTTTTACTGTAAAAATTAAAAAAAATTTCATTGATTATGATGTACATCAGTAAACTGTTGTGCCAGTTTGTGTTTTAGGTGGCGATATGTATGTGCATATTGATGTCCACGTTTTCTTTACACAATTTTAGTCTTCTAGGTTCAAAATTAAGGATTTTACATACAAAATATTAGCCTTTTGTTGTCCAAAACAATTTGGTTTTACTGTAAAAATTAAAAAAAATTTCATTGATTATGATGTACATCAGTAAACTGTTGTGCCAGTTTGTGTTTTAGGTGGCGATATGTATGTGCATATTGATGTCCACGTTTTGTTTTCTACATTGTTGTAGAACATCATAGTTTAGAGAAATTAACGGTATAATTATGAGTGCGTTTTTTGTAGACTATGATACTCTCACTATTTGCATTGTTTAGTCAGTTTATTTTTACAGCTTGGAAGAACACGACGTTGTAAAAACTTTTAATTTAAAATGAGTGTTTTTTGCAAAAAATTGTTAAGTATTAGAGAAGTGGAAGAACTTTTGAATGAGAGTTCTGATGATGATAGTGAAATAGGTTTACATTTGAGAAATGCAGATCGCGTTAAAATGACTATCTTGCCACCACCAAAAGTAGATAATCTTAGCGATGATGAAGACATAGACGAAAAACTGATTCACCATCACAATCAGCACCAGATATATATGTTCCAAAAAAACCAAAATGGGTAAAAAATAATCGTCAAAGTTTCTCAAGAGCTCCTGTAGACCTCTCTGCTGAACATAAGAGTAATATTTATGAAAAATATGGTGATTTCAATCCTATACAGCTCTTTGACCTCTTCATTGACACCGAAGTTATTGAACACATTGTCAAGTACTCTAATATTTATAGCGCTGCTGATAAAAATGAAAATACATTTATGACAGACTATGCAGAAATCAGAAAATTTATTGGAATTTTGTTCATGACTGGTATAAGTCCTTTACCGAACATAAATTTTTATTGGAGCGACTCTTTGTTTGGAAACGAAGTAATTAAAAACACAATGTCACGTGATCGTTTTAAAACTGTGAAAAAAAATATTCATTTATGTGACAATAATAACATTGATGCTGCTGATAAATTTGCAAAGATAACGCCTCTGAATAACTTATTGAACAAAAAGTTCATGCAATTTGGTATATTTTCACACGAATTATCAATTGATGAACAGATGATCGCATATTTTGGTAGACATTCGTGCAAGATGTTTATAAAAGGCAAACCGATTCGTTTTGGATTTAAATACTGGTGCCTATGTTCCTCAGAGGGATACTTGTACCAATTCATTCCATACTCTGGAGCATCTGGTAATACTTATGACAAAACATATGGCCTTGGAGAAAATGTTGTCACTAAACTTCTTGAAAAAGTTGATAAGCCAATTCAACACACGGTAACATTTGACAATTTCTTTACATCACATAGACTTATAGCTCGTCTTTCGAGTTTAGGATATTTTGCTACAGGTAATTTAATTCATAATTGGTTTATTCTTTTCTATAAGTAAATGATTTTTTCTATATTTGAAGGCACAGTCAGAGAAAGTCGAACTGGTGGTGCAAAATTGGAAGAATGTAAACAAATGAAAAAAAAAGATCGTGGTGAAAGTGACTTCTGTTTTGACACACAAAATGAAATTGCTGCAGTGCGTTGGAATGACAATTCGGTCGTTACAGTACTATCTAATTGCACGTTGGCGATCCCTATGCAGCAAACAAAACGTTATGACCGAAAAAAGAAGAAGATGATAAATGTGCCAATGCCTAATGCAATTAAATATTACAATAAAACAATGGGTGGTGTGGATTTATTTGATAATGGAGTCAACAATTATCGCATCCGAATGCGAGGTAAAAAGTGGTACTGGCCACTTTTCACAAATGCCCTTGATTCTGCAATGGTCAATGCTTGGAAAATTCATTGTATTTGTTCCAAAGTAGCACACAAAAAAATTATGCATCAATGCGATTTCCGAGCCTTTGTTATTGATTGCTTGTTGCGGAAGGAAAATGCTTCTACAATTTCATACAAACTGGGTGTCAAATCAGCACGTTCCTGTATTCGTATGGACCGAGTGGATCACGAAATCATTCGCGCTAACAAACGTCGTCGTTGTGCCAAATGTAAAAGTCAGACAATTTTTACATGTAAAAAATGCAATGTTGGGTTGCATCCTAAATGCTTTGAAAAATATCATTCTTAAGCTAAATTTCTTATAATAAATAAGTCTAAATAAAAAAAACATAAATTTTATTTTTTTTAATTTTTCTATATTGTTTAAGACTAGCGTTGCGTTTTCGCAACAAGGGCTGGCGCCACGCCCAGTGATTAAATTTGGACCAAAAATTTTTTTTTTCTTAGTAGGACATAAATAAACATTTTCTAAAACTCTCTTCATTGTAACTCGATGGAATCTTAGGGCAGTCCGATATGGGTTAAGCAAAATACAAAAATCCAGAAATAGTCGTCATATATCAAGCAAAAATTAAAAAATTTAAATACTCGCTGTGTGCCAAAAACAGAAATTAAACTCAAAAAATAGAAATATTTGCAATAAAAAATATAACTCAAATATAATTTTTAATAATTTTTTTGTATATAGTAACAAATTCAATAGAAACGAACAGCTTTGTACATAAAAGTTGATATGTTAAAAATCCCGGGACTCATAAAAATAAATCCCGGGATTCGGGATTTATCAATCCCGAAAAATCCCGGGATTTCAGGATTCGGGATTTCCCGATTGGCATCCCTAGTGTGAACTCTCAAATAGTGTTAGTATTAATATTATAATAAATGTTATGAGACAGTTGCTATGAGAAATCTTATAACAACTATCTTAGAAGATAAGCTGTCAAAAATACATACATACATATAAAACAATAATAAGATGCTATCATTAAAATGTTGACTATTTTTAGTGCAAATTGTGGAAATCTTGTGAAAACTTCCTAAAAAACCATAATAAACACTAAAAACATAAAAAAAACTGAAAAAAGAATAAAAACTCTTACTTGGTATTCTTACTTGTTACAAGTTAGAGTGCCTATATTCGCTGTGCCGAATCGTTGATACCCTCGACAGACAAATAAAATAAAAAAGAACGTCAGTATAAAAATTGGTTCCGGTTTTAATCAATTGCACGGCAACCCGACAGTGTTTAAATTTTATTTCTGGCAATTTGAACCAACTTGAATAAAATATTATGAATCTTAGTAGTTTGTGCCAAACTAAAATTATTTTCAGAAGCGGACTTTATATACGACCCATGGCAAATTATGCACTTATAATCACGAAATCGTGTAGGGTGATTTCTGTTATTTAAAATCTAAATGAACAAATTTTAATGCAGTAGTGAAATTTTTTTTAGCGTTTAAAGGGCTGCTTAATATGGGATCTAAGGTAAATATGGACCGATAATCCAAAAATTGCATGCTATTATTTCTGGTAATATAACCCAAAATTGGACCAAATTTATCCAACATATCTATATCTGTTACGGTTTTAGGCGTATTTAAATAATTTCCCAGATTGAGAATAATATTGGACATTACATGGTGAATTATGGCCCGAGCTTCACAAAATTTTTAGTCCTATTAATCTTTGACGTACTCAATTGTATTACAATAGCATTATTTATTACGTTTTTTAACATACTAAACTGTTTTCCGAGAGAAGGTTTTATAAGCTGTCTAGTGTAAATTATGGACCGATCTTCGCGAAATTTTAAAGTATGATTTCTAGCCTTTTAAAACTGTGACGTACCAAATTTTATTATGATAGCATTATTTGTTACGGCTTAGGCGTGATAAACTATTTTCCGGTTTTAGACGTTCAGTATGGTTTATAGTCATATAGAACGAGTTTGTGCAAAATCTTATATCATGCCATGCATTATGCCACTTTTTATTTTATCTTTGTTTTTGTAACAAAATTGCCAATTTTTCCTACTGATCGGATTTCGATAGATTTCAATGCCAAAGTGCTTAGGATAACTAGAAGCAGTTTGACACAATTTGTTCTTATCTTTTGAGTTTTTCGAAAGTGAGCGTATTTTCAACAGATGGGCAGACAGGCGGACATGGCTTAATCGACTTAGAATGCTTACTTAGATGCATACTAAAAAAGTTTCACACGGAATGATAAACTTAGTATACCCTCATTCACCACTAGTGGTGGAGGGTATAAAAAGAGTTTAAAGTCAAGTAGGGACCAGTCTCATATACATTTAGCATCAAGGTTAGAGTAGGAGTTTGATTCAGAGTCGGAGTCGCACTTAAAAAATTTCAGCGTTTGGAGTCGGAGTAAGTACTTTTTTCTGACGACTCCACAGCACTGGAAGGTTAGGTTAGGTTAGGTTCCATTGGCAGCCGTAATCAAGCACAGCTCACGTGGGTCCATTAGTTAGTTCTCGTTGTGTTACCATATCACGCCGTCTCCCATGGGTCCTATGAAATCTGGCTGCTAGTATTCCCATGCAGCCATCCGGTCGATTCAATAAAGGAGTGGATCCTGTTAACATCAACATCAGAGAGACAAGTTTTGTTCCCAAGGGCTCTTCGACCAAACATTTCGAGTCTTAAGTCTCCGAATGCCGGGCAATTACAGAGAAGATGTTCCGTTGACTCTTCCTCCTCCTCATCGCCACAACTTCTACACAAGTCATTATAAGGGAGCCCCAGCCTCTGGGCGTGCCTCCCAATGGGCCAGTGGCCAGTTATATTCGCAATTAGGCTTCTCAGATGATGTCTGGACCCACAGGTGGTTTCATCGTGCCACCTCTGACTGGCGATAAGATGAAACTTGTGCGCTATAAGCTGCTTACACCTTGGGAGTGAAGCACCTACATAATATGTGGAACCGTCCCGATTCAAGGTGGAACCTGCATACGCCAACGAATCCGCCATGCAGTTCCCATGTATGTCCCCGTGTCCGGGGACCCACTTAAGGGTGACCAGTGAATGTCTCGCTATCTCCTCCAGAGACATCCGGCATTCTCGGACAATTCTCGATGTGATGAACACATTCTCCAGGGATCTTATGGCCGCCTTGCTATCGGTAATAATGTGAATATCCCTTCCAGATATTTCACAGTGCCGGATGCGTCTGGACTGCCATTATCTCGGCCTGGATGACAGTTTAGCTGCTCGTAGTATATGCCAGAACCGACACCATACAGTGTTTAAGACCTGTCAGTGAAGATTCGAATCGCATTCGCGGGAATTTGCAGGTCATCATAGTGGACCACGTTATCCAAAATGCTTACCATGAAGCCAGGATCAAAGATTAGCTCGGGTGTGACATAATCAACATCCATGTGCCAATTAATATCGTTCAGAATGTTAGCATGTCCGATATTGTAATCCCTCCATGCTCCGGTGGCCCTTTGTCTTACCGCCGCGTTCGCAGCTATCTTTTTCGCCAAAATGTCCAGTTTAAAATCGTAAACAATGCCTTAGAAGGGGGTTGTTCTAATGGCACCTGTTACCGCTATCGCCACCATTCTCATTGTACGTTCAAACCTGGTTTGATGACTCCTCACCTTGAGCGCCGGCCCCCAAACAGCTGCCTCGTAGAAAAGAATGGGTTTAATGACACATTCGTATAGCCAGTATACATTCCTCGGGTTAATTCCCCAGTTTAGGCCAATGGCCCTTTATTAGTCCTGGAAATGGTGTTCATCTTCCAGTTCAGTTTGCTGTCCAATATTAGCCCAAGATCCTTGGCACTGTCAGACAGTTCCAGTGACACCCCTTTATCCTCGGGGTATTAAATTTGGGAATTTTGTATCTCCTTGTGAAAAGTACCAGTTCTGTTTTGGCAGGATTTACATCCAGTCCACATCCCTGGCACCATTTTGTAAGGACGTCCAATGCGGACTCCATTAGTTCAGACAATAGTCTGGGATATTTACCCATAGCCACAACTGCGACGTCATCCGCATATGCAACCGTTCTGCAGCCCGTCCTTTCCATGGCTCTGAGTAGGGTATTTATATTTAGATTCCAAAGTAAAGGTGACAGTACACCACCTTGCGGGGTGCCCCTAGTCACAACCTTTGAAATGTTCGAGGCACCCAAGTTGGATTCGATACGCCTGAAGTGCAAGATACTGCTGACAAATTGAATGATCGCTGGGTCGATTTCCAAGTGTCTCATAGCGTTAATGACCGATTCAGGTCTAACGTTGTTGAAAGCGCCCTCAATATCCAGGAATGCAACTAATGCAAATTCCTTGTAATGCAGGGAAATCTCTATGTGGCCTACTAAAGAGTGGAGCGCAGTTTCAGTGGACCTTCCCTTCGTGTAGGCGTGCTGAGCCAGTGACAGGGAATTGTGTCCTAACGATGATCTAATATGAATATCTAAAATCCTCTCTAGTGTTTTCAGTAGAAAGGAGGATAGACTAATTGGTCTAAAGTCTTTAGCCATAGTGTGAGATGTCTTCTCTTGGGGATGAAGACGATCTTATATGTTGCCCAAGTTGATGGGATATGTGAGAGGCTCAGGCAGGCTCTAAATATTGCCAAGAGCCATGGCATCAATATTCCCAGGTTCTTTTGTAGGTCCGCTGGGATAATGCCATCCGGGCCTGGAGATTTAAAGGGATGGAAGCTTTTGACCGCCCATTCCACACGATGGCGATTTATCGGAATATTAGAGATATCCCGAGCGCCACTAAATGTTTCCTGCCTAGGCACATCATCAGTGCAACCTGGGAAGTGTGTATTCATCAGGACCTCAAGGGTTTCCCGACTGTTTGTGGTCCAGGATCCATCCATCTTTCGTATATATGATGGAATAGCTGGTTTAGAGGATAAAATCTGACGTAGCCGACTTGTCTCCGAGGAGTTTTCCACGTCACTGCAGAATTTCCTCCATGACTGTCTCTTGGCCTTCCTGATAAGATTTTTGAATCCATTTACTGAGGACTTGTAATTGTTCCAGACATCGTTACGTTTTGCCTCATTAAAGAGTTTCCTGCTTTCCTTGCGTTTTTCAGCAATTTCCGCATTCCACCATATGGGCTTAGCTTTGCCCCTCCTGTCGATTCTTTTACAGGATTCGTTTGTTGCCTCCATTAAGACACCAGTCAATGACTCCACTGCGGAGTCGAGCATGGACACACTGTCTATGAGAACCGGGCACATAGGCAGCTTGTCCCCGAGTACACCAGTTGGTCCTTCTTCTATTCGTGTAGGGTTGAACTGAATCAACTCTAAAGGAAAAATTGAAATCAACATACATGTGATCAGAGAAGGAACAGTCCTTTGACACGTTCCAATCGCTGATCATATCCGCGAACTTATCACTAATAAGCGTAATATCTAGAACCTCCCTTCTGTTAGTCACAATAAAGGTGGGCTCACTACCCCTATTAACTACTGTTTGTTCGTTTTCTACTATGAAGTCCAAAAGCGACTCACCTCGTGGGTTGATATCCGAGCTTCCCCAGACGGTATGATGTGCATTAGCATCAGCACATATTATTAGGGGGATGTTGTGCCTGTTAGCATACGACATCGCCTTCCTGGTTGTGGAGTTTGGGGGATTGGCACCCTGGTCATGTACCATGTAGCAGCTCATAAACCAAACGACTGTGACGTTGGCATCCTCTGGGTCGTCGTCCGATTCCAGAAGGACGTCACCCACAAGTCCGCTGACCGATTGGGTGTCTTCATTGGTCGTTGACGTAGCAGAGTTGTCTTCCAAAAGCTCCGTTCATGATGTTGTTGTGGTGGTAGTCACCGGAGCTTGAGGATTCCCTTTGTCATCACCTTTGTAGACTCGGAGGAAGATAGTTCCAAATCCATAGTTCCAATCACCAAAGCTAAAAGGGTGTATATAACTTTGTCATTCCGTTTGTTAATTTTACAATATTGATCTTAGACCCTATCAAGGATATATTCTGGCTCCTTATGAGAAGGGAAGTTCAAATCCGGGTGTCCGTCTACCCGTATGTCCATTCGTTGAAATGGGTTTTCCAAAGACCCCAGATATGATGGAGGCAAGGTTGTTATACATTTATGTCCGGAATTGTTTTCTATTAAAATTCAGCAAGATTGATCCATAAATGGCTGAGATATGAGCAAAAAACTACGACTACCTCTAAATTTTCCCATAAATCCCATGTTGTTGTTGTTTTGTTTGACTAAGTTTGTCATTCCGTATGAAACTTTTTTATTATACATACAAGACACCATAAAGTATATATATTCCGGCTCCTTGAGTAATTCGAAGTCGACTTAGCAATGTCCGTCTGTCTGTCCGTCTGTTGAAAACACGCTCACTTTCGAAAAACGCAAAAGAAAAGAACAAACTTGGGCTCAAATTACTTGTAGTTATCCTAAGCAGTTTGGGATTGAAATCCAGCAACATCATTCATTAGGATCAGAACTACGAATCAAAATGTGGAACCACCACCCTAAAAAAATTGGTAATTTTGATACAAAAACTAACATAAATGGTGGAAGAGTGCACGGAATAAATTTTGCACGAACTCGCTTTATACGACTGCAAATCATACTGTTAAATTTCGTGAAGATCGGTCTATAATTGACCATAGGCCCCATATAAACCCTTTTCACGGAAAACAGTTTAGTACGCCTAAAACCGCAATAAATAACGCTAGTATACTAAAATTTGGTACGTCATAGTTTTATAGGACCAGAAAACACACTTTAAAATTTTTTGAAAATCGGTCCATAATTTGCCCCTTGCTCGGAAAACAGTTTATTGCGCCTAAAACCAAATAAAACCCACTTTGGGAAAATAGTTAAATTCGCATAAAACCATCACAGATATAGATATTGCGGTAAAATTTCTTACTTAAATTCATATGCCCAGAAAAAATATCATGCAAATTTGTGAAATTTACTATTAACGCTAAAACTAATTACAGTGCTGTATTGAAACTTATTTTAATTTGTTTTTTGTAATACCAGAAATAAGTCTTTAGAATTTTGGGATGATTGGTCCATAATTTGACATAGGTCCAATACATATTACGTTCCTAAAAATCATTTTAATTCGGCTAAAACTGTTACGACTCATGATATTTTACTCAAGCCAGTTCAAAGTTCTACTACAAAGTTCACTCTAACTTGTTTAATTCTTATATCTGGAGAACGAAACGAGCTAAAGTTCCCAAATTAGGTACAAATCCCAAAATTTATTTTTTTTATATTATTAAGTTGTTGTAAAGTTTCGAATTCAAAAGTATTTTAATTTTTGTCAAATTCACATCGAACCAAACGTGTGAGTAGACAAAATGTGAGTTGCAAGAGTCAGTTTGATGTGTTCTCATGCCGCTTAATGGATTTGTATAGAAATTTCTACGGAATTATATTAAAATTTTTAATATACAATTATTACCCTTCTTGATATTAAGGAGTTTTAATTCAAAGTTAAAAATATTCCTATGAATTCCCATGAAATTTCATTTCGAAAGTTAAATAATTTTAGAATATTATAAACTTATTAAATACATTTGGAGAAATCGAAGAGAATATTTTTTTTTTGATATTTCACGATTCTTTTTTAAAAGCACTAATGAAGTTTTTAATTATATTAATGTACAGTTTACAACAGTCAATAAAAAAGTTATTAAATAAACAACAGTTAAGCAAGTAATTAATGACAAAATGGTTTTTTCATTAAAAGGAAAACAAGATGTATATAATTTTTATAATTTAAATCTTTTCGAGGGTACTAGATTCAAATTTTTGCGCTTCAAAATTTCATTCCGTCCATAAAATTTTTTTTATCAAAATTATGTTTTTTAAAGATAACAATTAACAAAAAATAGTACTGACATTACCGAAATGATTTATATATTTGTATGTCATAATCATTAAGGTATGCTAAAACTATACTCTTTAGCGAAATTTTATGAATTGTTATCTTTAGAAAAAAGTATTTTGATAACATAAATGATATGGAATCAAGATAAAATTTTAAACCGCTGAAACTTGATTCGTGCGCCCCGAAAAGATTGTCTTAAATTATAAAAATCTTTTCCAACTTGTTTTCATTTAAATGAAAAAAGCAACTTTATCTTTAAATGTATTGTCAACTGTTTATTAAATAACGTACCTTTTGTCTTCTTTACGCTGTAAATAAAACTAGTTAGAGTGCTATATTTGGCTGTGCCGAATCTTTGATACCCTCCCCCGCGACAGTAGTGGGCTCTATATGATAAATGCATATATATTATTAACAAAGCTTCACAAAAACGAACGCCAGCATTTAAATTGGTTGCGGTTAAGAATTTTATTAAATTATTGACCGACAATAAGAAAATTTTGTGCGTGTCTTGTTAGAACTTTGAACTGGCTTGAGTAAAATATCATGATTCGTAAGAGTTTTAGCCGAACAAAAATTATTTTTAGGAGGGTAATTTGTTTGGACCTATAATTTTAATAAATACTTTTTATTTTAAAAATTTAATAGAGTAAAAAAAGAGTGAAAATATGAAGAGTGCAGTGGACAAATGCAAATAAAGTAACAGCAAAAAAAAAAACAAGTGAGAAATTGTGTAAATAATAAAGCATTTTTTATTTTTTCGAATTTATTCTATGAGTTAAACTTCAGTTATGTATTTTATAAAGCTTTTTGTAATAGCCCTATTCCTTAAGTTTTTAGAAATGACTTTATACACTACCAGACTGAAATTTAACTCATAGAATAAATTCGAAAAAATAAAAAATGCTGAATATAATAAAGTTGCTTATGAAAAAGAAATAATTCCCAATATCTATTTGTAAATAATAAAGTTCAGCGCGTTTTTAAAAATATGCTAACATTTTTGGCTATATCTGTATCATTTTACAATTTTCCAAAAGATTCAGCCCAAACTAAGCTATGGGTAATATTTTGCAAGCGAGTGAAATCAGTAATTTTGACACAAGAAGATTTTGAAAGAAACTTAAAATTTGAAATGGGTAAGTTAACTAAAATTAAATTTTTGCAGTTAATTACTAAATTATATTGAATAAGATTTAGCAATCGTCGTGGACCAAAATAATAGATAACCTAAATTATTCATGGGTTAACCACCTAAGTGAAGGTGGGTTAAGTAAGCCATCAAGTGCATTAATGGAAACGTTGAGATCATTTGATGCTATCTTCTTGCAATTTAATGGGAAAAATTGTTGCTTAAAAGCAAAATCATTTGTTAGAAGGAAAGGAATTTGAAGTAAGTTAAGACATGAAAAAACTTTTTTTTAGATGTAGGAAGTATTTTCGAATGAGGTTACTAAATGCCGAGATTGCTTAAAATTTTAACAAGCCAAACAGGAAAGTAAATAAACTTGGAAACTAAAATTCTTGATATAAAAGAATTTTCCCTTTTTCGTCTGCTTTAATTTATGTAGCAAAGGTAAAGTTAATGTACATTATGTATGTATATATTTATGTAATAAATAAAACTATGAAAAAATAACCTTAAAAAATCTTTTATTTTTAATAATTTAAATAGAAAAATTATAAATTGTCCCACTGTTTTGTTTACACGTAAATATATAAGTTTGAGAGCTAAAAAATTTTAGCCAATATAAACACAGGTTGTGTGACGTCAGAGTTACTACATGCGCAGTAAAATAATTTTATGCCTGCCTAATGTCGTAATCTTTATTTCTATCATTCTTGGCACTAATCGTACAAACAGGTACTCACTCTTAGGAGATTTGAAAGTAGAGGCTGAAATGCTAATTAATAACACAAATTTAGAACGTAATAAATCTATAAATAATAACTCTCAAACACATGTTAACAATAAGATTTCATATTGCCCCCCTATATTTCTGGAGAATGTGAATGTTAAATCTCTTGTTGACCAGTTAAACTCTAAGAATGTAGAATTTAAAGTCAAGAATCATTCTGAATAAAAAAGTAAACTGTATTTTAAAGACTCATCTGCACAAACGGAAATGATGCAGTTATTAGAAGAAAAGGAAATTCCTTCATACACATATACTCCTAAAGAATATAAACGTCAGAGCGTAGTTTGTAGAGGCCTATATTATAAATCGGATATTAACGACATTAGGTCGGAAATTAATAGACTTATTCTGGATACGGTTGATTCTGTTTCAAAATTTTAGACTGAATATTCTAGAAAGAACGGTACCGACACAGGATTGTTTTTGGTGATCCTGAAACCCAATCATAAAGTTAATGAGTTGCGACCAAAGGCTAATACAAAAATACCCCAATGTTTGAGGTGCCAACATTGGGGGCATTATTCAAGAATGTAGTCGACCATTTTCTTGTGTAAAATGCCGCGAAAAGCACGACCCTGGGAAATGTAGTTTTATTTCTGAAGGTGATGTAACAACATTTTGTGTTAACTGTGACGAGAATGGCCATACGTCAAATTACAGGGGTTGCCCCGCTTACAGGTAATACATTTAATTTAAAAAGAAGCCATATCAGGAGGCAAGAAATAGGAAATTGGCCGCTGCTGACAATGTTGTCAGAGCGGTAAATACGTCTAATGCCGTTTCAAAGGACATAAACCAGAAAAACCTGTATTTATTCAGGAATTTATTAAGCTAGCGAACATGTTATGTTCTTCAGAGCGTCTTACTTTAGAGGATAGAGTTAATAATTGTATGCAAAATTATAGGACTATGTCAAGGGATCAGGCAAGGAAAGAGTGCTTCTGTTTAATTAAAGATATTCACGATGTATATGGCCCGTAATTCTCTAAATTTAATAACATTTAATGTCGGATCTCTTATCCATATAGGAAGGAAAATTGATCTAAAAGGGCTACTGAATCAATTTCATATTGAGATTGCATTTTTGCAAGAAATGCATTTGACTGCGGACACAAATGTTTATTTAGATAATTATATTGTTTTGAGAGATGATAGTGCATTAGGCGTTGGTATAGCTCTCAAAAATTCGGTATCTTTTGCAAAGATAAGTATTCCTAATCTTCTGTATCCAAATTTGTTTTTCGAAGTAAATGTATCTAGAAAATTCTCTGTGGTTCTATATATTTTCAATGCCACTATAATCGTCAAATTGCTTATAGAGGCCTTTCTTCAATTTTGAATCTTTCAAAACTTATGTTGTATTGATCCTAGGTGGTGATTTTAATGCAAAGCACATTTCTTGGGGTGACGCCAACAACAATTTCAATGGTGACGTGCTATCGAGTTGGCTTCAAAACCAATCCATTTCGGTTACTAGAATTTGTGATTCATACCCCACTTCCCCTGGTGGATCCTCTCATTTAGACCACTTCATAGTAAGCACTAATATTATTGATAATTCACACCAAAATTTTAAGACGTCTACACTTCCAACTTTTTCGGATCATACACCTTTGGGACTTCAAATATTCTTTTCAGATTTCAACTTTATTTTTGAAACTCCAAATCTTTTTGTGTCTTTTAAGGAAACAAATTGGAATGCATTGAAGATGGATATTAGTAATAGCCTATTACATTAATATCTCACCTACAATAGAAAATTAACTAGCGATGAAATCGATTGCTTTATAGAAGAATTTAATACATGTTAGTTTTATAACAGATACTCATTCTAGACGAATTGAAAACAAAAATCGGAAATATATCGTTTCGGAAAAAGTAAAAAAGTTGTTGAGGATTAAGTATAACTGGCAAAAGGACTTAAAGAGAATACTTACAAGAACATTAAATAGGAGACATCCTGAATATTTGCTTATTTCGAAAAAAATAGATTTACTTAAAATTATAATTAGGCTACAGATCGAAAAGGAACAGGCAACCCTTTTTGATGAAAGATTAAGGGAAATAAGGCCTGGCTTATAAACAAATTTTTAAAATGATAGGAAATAAAAATCGTTCTCAAGTTAAGGATGTTTCAGTAAATCGTGTCAAAACTACTCAACTTAATCAAAAATTAGATGCTTTAAAGGAATATTTCACATCGGTTTATGAAGGTTCTCCTCCAAATAGAAATATAATAAATGTAGCAATCACGGATACTATATCTCAAGTGGGCAACCCGAAAACAATAAAAGCACTTTGTTTTTGTTTTTAATATGTTTTTTCTTTACCCACTTACAACTACAATTAATGTTGGGAGAATTCCAAATAATTGTAGCGGGAAATGTAAGAAAAGATAAAACTCATCACTGATTTATTGTTTGGTATTTTGTTTAAGCTTTGATATCGTTGCAAATAAGCTTTTTGAGGGTATTGTAGGTAATTCTCATTCCTTCTGTAGTTTTGTTTGCTGATAGATTTGGCTTTTCTAAAATTATTTAGGAGAACGTTTCCTGACGATCTGGCCTAAGCAACCAGTGAAATGCGCATAGGAACAGCTTATCCTCCAACAATAAATTTCAGTATTTTTATCAATTATTAAAAAAGGGAATTAAGCACAACAAACAAAATCTTTTAATAAATATTTGTATTCCCATAAACAACTTTGATAATAAATTTTTGCAAGTGCACGTGCATAAAAAACTGAACGGACAAATTGTTTTTATTTTGTTTTCTTGCGAAAACAATAAAAGCACTTTGTTTTTGTTTTTAATATGTTTTTTTCTTTACCCACTTACAGCTACAATTAATGTTGGGAGAATTCTAACTAATTGTAGTGGGAAATGTAAGAAAAGATAAAAACTCATCACTGTTTTATTGTTTGGTATTTTGCTTAAGCTTTGATATCGTTGCAAATAAAACTTTTTGAGGGTATTGTAGGTAAAGGCCATGTCAGATAAAACTTTTGCTTCGCGTTGCGTTACCGATTCGCTTTGACATCTAAGATAAAATATACATACTTATACGAAACATGTCACATAAAGTACTTTCAAAGCGGAGCGAAGCAAAAAGTTAGCCAACTCTCATCTTTTTGCGCACTTTGACAATTGGCTAGTATAATTTTCTTTTGTTTTTTAATTTTTTTGCCAAATTCAATTGAAAAAAACCGTCCAATTAAATTGTTAACTTTTATTTTTGTAACAAATAATTAAATGTACAAATTACCAACCCTTTTTATAAGTAATCAAACAATGCATGAGTGTTTTTATTGTGTTATACACCTTTTGCTTTGCGTTTTTCTGCCAAAGGTAGAAACGTCACGCAAAGCGACAAAGTTTTATCTGACACGGCCTTAATTCTCATTCCTTCTGTAGTTTTGTTTGCTGATAGCTTTGGCTTTTCTAAAATTATTTAGGAGAACGTTTCCTGACGATCTGGCCTAAGCAACCAGTGAAATGCGCATAGGAACAGCTTATCCTCCAACAATAAATTTCAGTATTTTTATCAATTATTAAAAAAGGGAATTAAGCACAACAAACAAAATCTTTTATTAATAATTAATATTACATTTAATTATGTTTTCTTGAATTTTTATAAGCTATATGCGACTAGCTACCAAATAAATTCTAATGAAATTAAAATTATACTCTAATGTTTTAAGTTTTTTTATAATTTTAAATGTTCCTAAATCTCGTAGTGTGAAAAAAAGAAGTCTCAATAAAGTTAACTAACTAACTAACTGATTTAACTATTTTTTTTAGTAAATATTACCGGTGAAATTTGGTTCAGTTTACATTGAATTAAACATTAAATATATGTTGGTAAGATTTGGGTTAATCTTGTTAAAGTCTTAAAAACTGTATTTTCTTAAGCCGGGATTTTTATTTATTTTTTTTAATTGCTAACTTTGGTTAAAACTTAGCCAATCCTTTTAATATAACACTTTACCTCACTAATAAAATATTTTCATACAAATATTAAAAAATTCAAACATTTTTATATAAAAAATTTACTACATTTACACAGGATTTACAAAATAAGCCCATTAGAGTTTTTTGTATACGTAGTACAACTGAATAATTTTATTTTTTATTGTTTAACTACATGTTTGCTTTACGGTTTTTTTTATTTATTATTGTTATAAAAGTACCAATTCAAATAGAGAAGTATGTTTTTCCCATTGGATTCCAGTAGTTCGAACAATTTAAAATCCTTATTCTATTAATCGAGCAATTTAAAAATTCAAAACTGGATTAAATCCTGACTTGAACAAAACCAAAAGTCCAACAATTGAAAACTCTAATACCTATTGCATGAAAGTCTTCCATCATATTTTGAATTAGTTAACTGTCGCTATGTCTTCTGTTTTTTTTTATAAAAACCCAGTTCCTACTTTCTTTGTAATCGCTGGAATTGAACTTAAATTAATTATCGTCAGTTTTCATATCGTTATCAAGTCATGCTTTGGAAAAAGCATGAGCAAATATATATTTTTTTTTTTTGCTACTAAATAAATTGCTATATAAAGCAAATCTCATTGTAACTACGAATGTAACAATATCTATGTATAAAGTGCCTCCAATGACAATAGCAGGATTTATAAAGAATAATTTTTTTCTGTAAATTTTCTTAATACGTACAAACATGCATATCGTTACGTACAAGTTATGCACATTATGTATGTAAAGCATTGTGTCCTTATGTGAATATTCTCGTGTACCGTATTCAAATTTATCCGTACTATAAAAGCTTTTATGGAAACTCTGACAGCTGTCATGACTGGCATGACAAGTGAAACTTCCTCTAGTTTTTTTGGTTATAAAATATTTGGGTATTAAAATATATAAATATATCTAATACACTCGTACATTACTATATTTTGATACATTGCCTGCCATATTTGCAAAAATGTTAAATAAAAATCTAAAATATCCTACAAAATTATAATCAAGCAAAAACAAAATATCAAAAAAGTGTTAGTTTTTTAATTCCATTGCTATAATGTACCAAATTGTAGTATTTTCAGTCGAAATTATCCGCATAATATTAAAAATTAAAATAAATATTATAATTTAAAAAATTAAATTGAAAATATCCACACGACTATCAGAATGTAAAAATGGTCAGTATCACATTAACTAGAGCTGTGCGCGTCAATTGTTTTTGACTCACAATCAAGTACGCTCACAAATAAGTGCATTGTAATTACGTACGATCACGTACTATCAATTTCCAGAGTCTGGCAAGCGCGCACACACACAAAATATTTTTTTAAAATGCGCTTTTTAGGGAAACACAAATGTTTAATTCAGACCCCATAAAGTTTATATATTCTAGCTCCTTGAGTCCATTTTTCCATGTCCGTCTATCTTTCCGTCTGTTGAAAACACGGGCACTTGCGAAAAACTCAATAGAAAATACCAATATTGGTGTCAAATTGCTTCTAGTTATCATAATCGCTTCAGTAGGATAAGAGTTATTAATCAAAATTTGAAACCACCACTCTAAAAAATTGAAAATTTTGTTACAAAAACTAGGTTAGGTTAGGTTAGGCTAAGAAGGGTTATGCGCCCAATGGTGCGTCTACACTCGGAGACCAATGAGGTCAATTGTGAAACCCTTTAGTAAAGAAAAAGAGGAAAGAGAGAAGTAAAGAAAAAATAGTCCGCAGGTTTAAGACAGATAGACAGATACTGCGTAGGACAAGCCCCCCCTATGGTCCTACCAACTGAAACAACCATCCTATTTCCCTGACAAACCCCAGTAGATCGGCTGGATTGCATCCAGCGATACACCCCAGTTCTTCGTGAAATCTATCCCCTAGGGGCCCTGCATCCTAGGATAGTGGCACAGTACATGCTCAACTGTCTCTTGCTCCTCGGCATCCCCGCACAGCCTGCAGAAGTCCGGTATGGCATTGTCCAATTTACTCATAAAAGCCATAACAGAACAATGCCCCGTCAGGAACCCTATAAGGGTTCTAAGACCACTCCTTTTCAATCCTAATAGAACCCTGGTGCCCCTGCGTCCAATCCGGTCCATAAGGCTCTCGATACCCTGCATTCCGTTCTATCCCTCCAGGATCGGTTAACGGCATCACGGAATCTTTCCCGTATCACCCCCCCACAAAAACTAACATAAATGGTGATATAAGGCACGGTTTGATATAAGATTTTAAACGATAATTTATGTTTTTTAATACATAAAATCACTCTTCACAATTTTGATACATAATTTACCAGGGCTCCAATATAAATTCCCCTTCTGAAAATCATTTTAGTTCGGCTAAAACTGTTACGAAACAATGATATTTTATTCAAGCCAGTTCAAAGTTCTAACAAGAAACGCATAAAACTTTCTTCTTGTCGGTCAATACTATAATATACGAGTACATAGATCTAGACCGCAACCAATTTTAATGCTGACGTCCGTTAGTATAAAGATTAATTAATAATATTTCGATCATATTGAGCCCACTCCTGAAATATGCGAACTGTCGGAGGAGGGTATCAAAGATTCGGCACAGTCGAATATAGCACTCTAAATTTTCTTTCAATGTTTTTTTTTATTAAATAGTTACCTAACTAGAATCTTATTTCGTTATTATCTTCAACACGAATGCGTCAAAAAAATTTGTTAAACAATTTTTAATACTATACAAATTTTAGACAAAAAAATAATTTTTAATAAATGAGGTATTTGCTTAAGGGTACTTTACACTATTATTCTTTGTATTAAGACATGTCAAAGACTCACGTTATATTTAAAAGAGTGATTGTGTGAATGCAATGTGTTGCGAAAATTACCTTTTTGTGCATATTTAAACTTGCCTTCGTTATGACGTTAAGATTTATGTAAAAGTTCTTTATGCCAAATGTTATTTAGATGGCTCCATCTATATGAGATGTGTTTGTATTGAAGTAATTTTAGGAAGCGGACTTTAATCGGGTCTACCAGTACAACATTTTGTTTTAACATTGTATCTATCGTGAAAGTAATTGTGGCCAATTCGTTTAAGTTTTTGCATTAATAGCTAATTTCGGAGTGGTATTTGTATGGGAGCAATAATCAAATATGGACCGATTCCCAAAAAATTTGGTAAGATGATTTATATTGTAATAAAATAAGGTTTAAGCAAATTTAATCTAAACAGTACTATAATAATATAGTTTGTGGGCACAAATACTCTATTCTGAAAAGAAGAAGCTTGTGTGGCGGGCTATCGAAAATTATAATATAATAATTTTTTTTTTAATTTTATAAATTCTATACAAAACTTTAAAAAAAGAGATAAACGATTAATAGTACACGCAAAGAAAAAACATGGTTGTGGTAAACATATTCTAAGAGCAACATATTATGACAAGATTCATGATTGTAGTCAACATATTACGATTATTATTGAATCATTTTATGACCAAATATATTCGTAATATTACATCATAATAATTTTCCCTTAATCCTAATTTGTTTTTATTACATCATATTATAATTTAAAGTTATCATATTATTATTATGTTACTCATAATAAGTTAAGAAGTAATCATATTATTATTATGTTAATCATAATAATATGTAGATTAAATCTAAAACCGAAAAATATTTTGATACGAGTATGTATATATTTTTGCTTGTTTACTTACTGGCAACCTTAACGTAAAACTTTTACAGATATTTCACAACAAAATATGATGCAGCTTTAAACATAATATTTTTAACTTATTTTTGCCATACATTGCAATTATTTATAAATTATTTTATAGAAATTTCATTCTTATTTTCTAAAACAAACGCAAATCAATGGACAATATTTTTGCACCATTTTCAAACAATATAGAATTTTTTTAGCATTGATATTTTATTTTGTGACACTTTACAATATTTTTTAATGTATGTACCTCCAATTTCTTTAAACTTGGTAACCACTAAATAACAAATAACACTGTGGAACAAATTCAGGTTAGCAAGAGTAAGGGGGATTCTGAGAGTGAGGGGTGAAAATAGAGGCTAAATTAGAAGACCCGTATCGCGGCGTTTGTTTATGTTAGTTAAAAATTTTTTTTAATCGATCTTCAACTTTTGCAGTCAAATGCCGATTTTCAGCATATTGTTTATATGGTTTTTGCCTATAACTCGTCGACTGATTGATATTTTTTAAATCAGTAAAGGCCAAATTATTGCTAAATATTTTCCACAAAACTAAGGCTTTTTTGCTTTCTATTTAATCTATAATATGCTTCTCAGTTTCTTCAATAAATTTCATTTGAAAAGAAAACAATCATAATACAAACCTTGCGTTTTCCAGCTTAATATTAATTTACTTTTAATTTTTTATGTACCAATTTTGTTCAGTGTTGGTTTTGAAGAAACATTGAAAAAGAAATTATAAAAATGGAAAAAATTTAATTTTGAAATGTTAGTTAGGAAAAGTTTTAAGTAAAAAAATTAAATACATTAAATTAATGATTTGGCCAGTTGCCGTTTAGCAGGCGGCAAAAACAAAATATTGTTAGAGTAAAGATATTTTTTTGCATCTTAAACATATTATGAGTACACGTATAGAAAGTTATCATGTTCTGGCTATTAAATATCATCAAATGGTTGTGAAGAATATAATATGTTTTCAAAGTTATCATTATTTAGTTGTTATAAAAATGATTCTTTTTCAGTGAACCATACTTAAATTTATAATTGCGATAAGCATTACCATGCTTACAGTAGCTATAATATTGTTGATATTAAATAAAAATAACAATATTTTGTGTACGACAACAATATATTGTTACAATAAACAAAGTTTAGTTGCCGTAACCATGCCCAACCATATTTTTTCTCTGCATGTATGGATTCAAAATTAATAATACAGCAAATTTCATACCTATAATGAATTTTTTCTTTTTCTTCACATAATACAAATTATCTACAACAACATGACCATTATACTTTGTACATATGATTTGGTTCGACTACTTTACTTGTTGTTCTTATTGTAGTTTATCAAATTGATTGTAAAATTTTTGTACTGTTGAATGAAATGGTATTAAAAAAAGGTGTATTTTATTGTACAAAAACTTTCTCACTGGTATTTTTAAAATTACGCACGGCGCACAGTGGCGCCCGTAGAGCAAGCGAGGTTGCAAAAATCAAAATTTTCATGAATGCCGACGAAGTTTTGAATAAACCCATGTTATAGGAAACTATTCAACGATTTCAAATATGCCACTCTTAATAATATCACATTTTTAGTTTAAAAGATATAACCGTTCAAAGTTGACCGACTTTCGGTTTTCAAAAAAACACACAATTTTTAGTCAATTTGTTGCGATTTCAGGTGTAATATCACGAAAAATAGGTAACGAATCGCCTTATTTTTTGTTTGTATTGATTGATGTATTTATTAAATGTATAATGATAAAAAAAAAATTAACTGTTTGCTTTGTGTTTCTCCTGGTAAATCACTATTTAAAAACTATCCGTTTTTTTCACTATTTTTCAACTTTGACGGAAAATAAAAAAAAACTATATTTTTCTATATTTGCCATATTTGCAAAACCTGTTCTTTGATTATTTCTTTACATAATTCAAAAGGTTTTATCTGCCCGTACGTGCCCGTTTGGCTTCTAGAGGTAAAAAAGTTTAAAAAGACATGGTTGCAGAAATTGTATGGCGTCCATCCCTTATATGTTTTGACTGACAGTAGTTTGATCTAATAGTTATTATATTAGCAGGTACGTACCTCACATAAACAATACTTTGGCGTACAAATGGTCAGGAACAATATTGACTTATGGTCCCTGCAGGTAGGCACAAATCTTATTTGGACACGTGCATAATATCAAAATTGCATTATTCAGCATAAATCCATATGTATGCAGGGAACAGGTAAATTTTTAGGCATGGTAGCATAAGCCTATATATTGCAAAATAAGCATAATGCCTGGATTAGTCTACGCCTGAAAGTTGGCGCAACAATTACTGAAACCATTTAACAATTTAAGTACTGAAAACATGGCGTTGAACAATTTAAAATTATTTGAACTGTTTAGAAAGTCAACCACACCAAAGTTTTTCACGGAAGTGAAAATTCTTCCTGAGAAGTTGACATTGATCAGCAAATGAGGCTGCGATGGATCATCCGGACAAAGCGTTTATAAGCAAAGGATATCTCCCGATGACGCTACAATATCGGACGGAAATATGTTTATGGCATCTGTTGTTCCTTTGCGGCTAAAATCGGATGATTCCCTACACTGGAAAAATCCACGTCCGTCATCAGGGCATTATTGCCGACCAATAATGTTTCAGTTTGCAAGGGAATCGGCAGAACTCATAAGGACTACGGTGAAGGACATTGAAGAACAAATAAGCAAGATTAAGCCTACAAAGCTGCAAATTGGAGAAGGAAAATATATTGAATGCAATTACGAGTTCCACCTGACCATGGTTGACGGAAAAGTCGTAAACGAACTGACAGGAACAACCTCAACAATGTCATGCCCGATTTGCAAAAAGAGTCAGAAGAACTTTTTTCAATTCAATTCAATTTATTTCATATATAATATGTTACATCTCAATTTTATATAATTAGTTGTAAAGAGTTTAAGATTAGTATCTTTTTCTGCTTAATTATAACATATTTCAATTAGTTATCATATACATATATATAGACAGAATTATATTGGAGGTAAAAATTTAGCAAAAACCTATTTAAACCCCTTTTTTCGTTTTATTTTTATATTTTTTTTATCGATTTTATATTATTATTTGTCAGAAGAACTTTGGTAATTTAAACGATTCTACAAATGAGGAGAATTACGAATATGGAATGTCACCATTGCACGCAAGGATAAGGTGTATGGAATTCTTGCTAAAACTGGCATATACCCTACCACAAGAGGAAGAAAACTTCGATGAAAATACATCAATAAAGGATAAGGAAAAGATCAGAAAGAAGCAAATACAGGATGCTTTTTTTAAACAAGTTGGACTAAAAGTAGACTGTCCCAAGCACGGATACGGTAACTCAAACGATGGAAACACTTCTAGGAGATTTTTTGAAAATGATGAGGCAGTAACTAGAATCATTGGAATTGACAATCAAATCGTGAAAAGATTGGGAACGATCTTGGATGTTTTAAACTGCAAAGAAAATGTCAATTCTACAAAATATGGAGAATATGCGTCGAAAACTGCATCTCTTTTAGCAGAAATGTATCCACAGAAGAAGTTGACCCCGACCGTCCATAAAATATTGGCGCATGGTAAAGATTTAATTGAGTACCAGTCTTTGCCAATTGGAGAGCTTTCTGAAGAAGCACAGGAGTCTCTTAACAAATTTTATAAAAAATATAGATTGCAGAACACATTCAAAGCATCAAGGGTGAGGCAAAATGAGGACCTCTTCAACATGTTGGCAGCATCTTCCGATCCACTTATTTCTTCCCTGCGGCATGTGAAGTCACGAATAGAGTTACAAAATAATTATAGTTTAGAAATGGTTAGTCTTTTAGATATACCTTCTCTTACGAATTGTGATGAATATTTTACAGAAAATTGAAAAAATATATTTAAAAAAAAAAATAATTTTTTTTTTTAATTTGTTGGGTAATAATTTAAAACATAAAACCCTTAAGAAAAAAAATAAAAACAATCTAAAAATGTAAAAAAAATTTTTTTTAGTTACCATAAAATTGATTTTTCTACTAATTTTAACTTTGATAACCCATAAGTAGGCCCCTACAAAGCGTAGCACCCTTTCCAAACGCTCATTTCATAGGCTGAACAGTTATCTATCATATGCTGTTTAAACTGTTCAATTATCTTATTCGGTTCAAAAGATATGATTTTTGCAACGAAAAAACTCAAATGGCGCCACTGTGCGGCGCACCAGCTTTGCACCAAATATGGAGCGAAATGAGCCGAGTTTATAACGCAGGTTACAAGCATTAGCCCAAACGCATAATACCCACTCCACTATTGTGGTATAGTTATAAAAATTCGAAAATTAGATTGCGAACGCGAGATTTAGCATAACTGAAAAAGTTGGATAATATTATTTATCATGTGAAGAACACTTAAGTTTTTGTATTTTTTAAAGTTAAAACTCGTGGTGATATTCATTCGTATTTATTTTTTAAATTTTGTTTGTTACTTTCCCGATGTTAAGAAAACATTTTTTTTTTAATTTATAAAAAAATTAGTAGTTTACTCGATTAGATAAAACTTTCAGTAACATTTCAGGCACAAAATTTTATTAAAAAGTGTAAATGATAAATCATATTTAATATATATTAAATATAAATAGCAAGCAATAAAGTTTTAACTTTGAAGATATAAAGTTTGCAGATAATTTATTCGCAATTTGACTTTGCCAACAGTTTTATTGTCATTTGTAATATATAAAAATAGTAATTCATACATGGAAAACACATGTATACGTATTCATATACTGCCCTCCATACACATGCTTACAGCAAACACTTTTTATTCAAATATATCAGTCTATTTGTGATTTTTTTTTTGTCCCATTTACATTAAAGTAAATACTATTAGAGATTTTTTTTATGAATACAACTCATATGATCCCTGAGAAATTCCTTAAATATAGGCATTTGTATCAGTAAGTGAAAAAGAAATTTATTGTTAACCCAAAATAGAGAAAATGACAAAAAATAAATAAAATTGGAAAAGAAAGTCAAGCAGTTCCATACACAAATATTTTGTTAGTTAGTTTGTTTACACTTGAAGTATTCATGTGTATATAAATACTTTTACAACATGTATATTCTGTAGGTTTGTATGTAAAGGATGATTCATCGTGAGGTTTTTATTTTCAATATGCTTTTTTACAGATCACGCGTGGCTCATGTCAAACTGCTTTGTCATTTTTGTTCAGTATCATCATGGAAAGACCCACTCCACTACAGCGTCTCTAAATTGTTCAGTTGTATTACGGAAATCAGCGTTCTGTTAGAAATGTTTTTCGTGCGATTCGAGGAACTTACGGTGCGCATAATCGACCTACTGAAGACACTATTGCCAACACCATTCGCAAATTTGAGTCCCAGTTTACATAAGTGCATTATACTCGACCGGCAAGACCACATCCAGCACGTAGTGAAGGGAATATAGCAGCTGTATGGGCTGGTGGAATCATAAGTCCTAATTTCTTCAAAACTGAGGAAAATCAGACTGTAACCCTCAGTGGTAACCGTTATCGCACCATGTTAACGGACTATGTGCTCCCTGCAATTCAAGCGCTTGGCCTAGGTGAGCGTGAAGCAATGACCTTGTTGAGAAATTATTTTGCTGAGCACTTAATTTCACGTATTGCCACGGTTAATTGGATACCTTGATCGTGCGATATCACACCGTTGGACTATTTTCTCTAGGGATATGTAAACTTATCAGCAATAAGCCAGCTACGATTGACGCTTTGGAAGCTGACATTACTCGTGTTATTCGCGAGATACAAGTCGCTATGATCGCACGAGTCGCCTAAAATTGGACCTTGAGAATGAAACACCACAGACGTAGTCATGGCCAATATTTACATGATATAATTTTCAAACAGTAAATGCCATTAATTGTTCTTTTAACCGATAATAAAAATTTTAAGTTCACTTTAAAATTTATGTGTCGTATTTTACATTCTAAATCAAACATTACGATGAATCACCCGATATATGAAAATACGTTTATATTTCTATACAGTGAATAACGAAATTTTAAATAAAAATGTTTGGTTGTGAGTCGATGCCCAAGTAATACAATCTTCCCCTTATCGTGGGGCTAAAAGAAAGGTCTCACACACTACGCAATAAAAAAATGTTTTTATTTTGCGAAGCCCACATGGTACATTTTGAAAAGTAAGCGCACAATTATGTGCTACAAAATAAGACATACAGAGTCGCATTAATCATACAGTGAACGAATTCATAAATATTTAAAAAAGAAAAACTAAAATTTAAACGACCACGGGATTTCCTTCCTACAAAATTTATTGTATAAAGCGTTACACTCACCGGTTTATGTATGAGTTAAATAAAGTGTATTTTGTGTTAAACAAGTATTGCTTCGCCATATCAAATGCATGTCTACCGTAAGCAAGATGCTAGATAAACTTTTGCATTTCTCTCTTACAAGCCTGCTACTTTTAAAGATCGGTCTTAAATTTACCATATTCCCGATAAAAAGTCCAATTTCAAAAAATACTTTCGTATGCCTAATTTTGCACGAATTTTAATACCGTGAAGCCAGTATTAAAATTCTCATATACAGCCAGCTCCTGAAATATTCTAGCTCTCGGTAGAGGGTATCAAAGATTCGGCTTTGCCAAATACAGCACTTTTACTCGTATTGTACTAGATTTTCCATACTTCATAACTAGATTTGGACGAAATCTACTCTAGATCTTGTTGTATTTACTTACTGATGCAACTATGGAGTTTTCTATTCCGTGCTTAAGAATCTTTTTTGGAAAAACCGTAAAAAGATAACAAATTTTAAGAAAATACTAATAAAATGGAGTAGATAAATAATATTGATAAAATAATTGAAGTTAATATAGTAAGGTGTTTTTTGTTGCATGAGAAATTAAAATTATAATACAAGACAGAAATATTGTTGGAGTGTAAATTTTTTTTTTTTTATTACAATCTGGTAGATAATTATTGGCATTTATTTTTTAAATAGGATTTCTGGCATTTTCCGCCGAAGCTACGATTTACATGGTCTATTCCATCAGTCCAATTTTTGACTAGGGGCTTGAATACTGGCTTCCATTCCTTCAAGGGTTGCTGGCTTGTCAGCATAAACCAATGGCTTAAGATTGTCCCATTAAAAGTAATCCAAAGGCGTTTAATCGCTCGAACGAGGGGCCCAGTGAACAGGATCACTTCTGGAAATAAAGTTGTCACAAAATTGATTTTTCAATAAATCGATTGTTAAGCGCTCTATATGGCAACAAGCGCCGTCTTGTTGGAACTAAATGTCGTAAATGTGTGCTGCTTAGTTCTTCGAAACAAAAATTCAGCCAGCATGAATCGATAGCTTTCACCTCAGTGAATTGACACAATTTGGAAGTGTTGTTCTAGCATTAAGCGATTCATGATGACTTGCAAACCTTCCTGAAGAGAAATGTCAACACAGTTTGACATTCTCAGCTGTCAAATCATAGTGTTCGATATCGATTGTTCCCATGTAGCTAAAAAACACCCGATACATATCGGTGATATTTTTTACAAATGCACTAACTCAATGTTTTTGAAAATAAAATTTTTTAATTGAGCCCAATACATTTCACGTCACATACGCCTCACTGCAGAATTTTAATGCAATATTTGGCTAAAAAAAGCGATTTTACAAGCAGTTTTACATTTTGATGTAGAACTGCTGTAAAGTTGAAATTATTTAAGTTGGGGCCTTTCTACATTAGACGAACGATATGTATCACATAAAATATATCAAGCCAGCTGTTTGGGTAATAAAAATAAAATCTCACTAAAGTACAAAAAAATTGCAATGTAAACGCACCAGATTTTACAGAGGATTTAATTCTGAAAACATATTTTAATAATGAATGGTCACAAAGTTTACAAAAACGGCTTATGTTAAAACCAAATTATGTTAATTCACGATTGTTTTTTAGCCATTTTTCAAACACTTAAACGCCTTATTTCAAAAACAATACATAGAAACAATGCTCCCCAATTTTTGTTTTTTTTCAATTAAACCATTCATCAAAAATAAAATCAGTTTTAATCAAAAATTTGGTCAAGTTACTTTTATCAAGACCACTACTGCAGAAATTGTTGTTAACATCCAAATATATTTAATTGATACTGGTGTAAATTTAATTATTTTTTTTTTTAATTAATATAACAAATTTTTTGATTAAAATACATTTTTATTTTTTGTGTATACAGAAAAAATTTCAGTAGTTTTTTATTAATTAAAAATTTTTTTTTAAAAGTATTTCAATTTAATAAATGTGATAATTGAATCAATTATTTCTTTAGTTGAAAAAAAACTAAAAATATAATTTGGATTTAGTTGAAATTTTAGTTGTTTTGAAATAAATTTTTAATTAAAAAATTTTCAATTTTTAGTAATTAATATAATCATTTTGGTACTAGGTGCAAAATCAACAACTGTTTGCTTGATTCTATGAATTTGGTATGAACTTGGTGATTAGAGACACTTTTTAATTCTTTTCCGTGTTCGCTTAGGGTTCAAATACAGTCGACTCTCGAATCTATGAAACTCGTTAATTTGAATCTATTGATAATTTAAATAGTTTCTAAGTTCCCTTACAAAACATTTAATATATTGAAAAAAAAAATCCATATAATTTGGTTTTCGGTAATTTGAAATTATTCGGATGCTCGCTGATACGCTGTTATTTGCATTTTTCTACACTTGACAATTTGAATTATTTCAATTTGCTGTGTTTAACAAAAATAAATAAATAGAAACCAAATAATTGAGTGTAATTTCTTCGACCCTTTTAATATTTTTTTATTCAAAATAATTATTTGTTTATGTTTATTTTTGCATCGCTTAACAGTTAGAAATATCATATTGCTCGCTAACGTTTTATAATTTGACGTTTGTCTTTTTTACACTATATTATTTGAACTGGTAAAGTCCCTTGAATTTTAAATTATCAAGAGTCGACTGTATTTTAAGTAATTATTTTAATACATTTTGTTAGTATTCATATTCTGCGATATTTTATCGCCATGTTGGCATAAGTTTTAAGTTTTTGCTTATTTCTGGTATTAAAGTTGAATTTTCGACTTAAGTGTATTTGGAGACCTATAGTGGAATTTCATGACAAATATTTTCGCAGAATATATTAACTACATACATCCCTATAACCCTCAAAAAAACCAAAAATAGTAAAATATATTCTGCAGATGTTGAGCGTCTCTTGACTGAAAAAAGGAGAGCTCGAAGAGAATGGCAATTGCCTAGATCCCCCCCCCCCCTTAAGACTTTATTAAAAGAGTGCACAAAAAGGCTGAGAAAGTTACTGCAGTCTCAGAAAACGGCTTCCCTGGAAAAATATCTTAAGGGACTTGATGCAACTCCACAATCAGACTACTCATTATGGCGTGCAGCTAGAAGCCTCAATAGACCAGTTATCTCTAAGCCACCATTGAGAAACTTGAATGGAAGCTGGGCAAGAAATGATGAAGAAAAAGGAAATCTTTTTGTTAATCATGTGAAAAACGTATTTACCGTGCATACATCTCCCGATATTGCAGTCGAGTTGCCACCTGTTGCTGTTAGAGCTGCTGTTCCGCTTAGATTTGAGATAAAAGAAATCGAAAAGGCTATTCATAATTTAAACCCCAAGAAAGCCCCTGGTTTTGATAAGATCAGCAACAAAATGCTTTTAGAGCTACCCAGCATAGCAAAGAAAATTATTCTTTTAATTTTTAATGCTATATTACGCCTTGAATACTACTCACAAGAATGGAAAGTATCCTTAGTTACAATGATACCTAAGCCAGGAAAGGATCCTACAAAAGTTGAGTCATATAGACCTATAAGCTTATTGTCTAATATATCAAAGCTATTTGAGAAACTACCAGTGTCAAAATTAACGCCGATTTTAAATGAAAACAGATGTATTCCCAATCATCAATTCGGTTTTAGAAGAAAACACAGAACAATTAAACAAGCTCATCGCATAGTAAATGTCATAAGAAAAGCCTTTGAAGAAAAAAAATATTGTTCCGCCCTCTTCATCGATGTTTCTCAAGCTTTTGATAAAGTCTGGCATGAAGGGTTATTACATAAATTGAAGCTAAACTTACCAGTAAACACACACAAGCTGTTAGAAAACTACTTAGTCGGCCGAAAGTTTATTATTAAAGAATGTGATTTTATAAGTTCTCCTCAGCCAATTGACGCTGGAGTCCCTCAGGGAAGCATCATGGGCCCACTCTTATACCTCAGACATGCCAACAAAAAACCACACCCCAACTTCAACATTTGCTGATGATACAGCATTTCTAAGCGTACACGAAAACTTTCATGAAGCATCCCCATATACCATTCACCTTGCGTCGGGAGTCATGTCCCCCTATTAAAATCAATAATCAATAAGTGCCCCAGCAATCGCATGTAAAATATCTCGGTATTCATCTAGATCGGCATTTAACATGGAAATGCCATATAGAAGCAAAACTAACACATATGAAACTAAAAGCAATTTAAATTTATTGGCTTATTGGAAGAAATTCTGTTCTTAGCCTCGACTGCAAACTTCTACTTTATAACTCTATATTGAAGCCAATCTGGTGCTACGGTATTCAGCTATGGGGCACTGCCTCGGCCTCAAATATCGAAAAAATTCAAAGGCGCCAAAATAAACTTCTTCGAATAATCACAGTCGCTCCCTGGTATGTTAAAAACTCTAATATTCACAAGGATCTCAATGTGCCATTAGTAAAAACTATTATTACGAAGTACGCAGCAAAATATTTAAAAAGGCTTGAGTCGCACCCAAATCCACTAGCTCGAAATATTTTAAATCACAGCGGCCACTCTAGATTAAGGAGATGAGATACTGCATGACTCATCCGACGAGAAGACCGCTAAACATCTACATATGTGAACAGAAACCGTGAGGAGAAAAATTTTCGTCTAGCATTGGCAGGACAAAAATAAAGTATTAGTATAAGATTTGATTAATTATTGTTAGTTCATATTTAATATATGAAGATTCAATAAATAAATAATGAAGAAAAAAAAAACATCCCTGTTTTAGAAGTGGTTTTTGATTTTTTTCAAAAAAAAAATTGCAAAATTACTAATTTTCAGAAGATGTATACCAACAAAAATAACAGGCTTAAATGCTTTGAAAATACTTTCGTATGCTTAGTTGAATAGGACATGAGCCAGATTGTAAGAGATTCGATTCTATTTATATAACATTGCACAGTTTGGGAAATTTGGAAAAAAAAATGGAAATAATCTTATATCTTGCAAACGGTTGATCTGATTGGAATCCAAATTAATGTGACAATTAAAGAGTTGTAGTCGAGTTTAATTTTTGGATTTGATTTGCTCTATAGACGTATCAGGAGAGACGCCATAGGTTCCTAAAGTAGGGCACTTAGGGTATTGCAAAAACTAAAAACGATTCTTATTTCTTAATTTTGGCTCGATGTTAAAAATTAATTTTTAGAAAAATGCGCTTGTCGAATATTTAAACTTGCTATTTTTGACCGACTTTGGCCCAGCATTTTGCAAATATAAGACTCAAATTTATCATAGTTTTTTTGAATATTTTTTTGTGAATTACCAGCAAACCAATTATTATTCTACATTTTGCCAAAAAAATGTTTTTTAATTAAAAGTTCTGAAGTTAAATTTCTGCTAACGTCGATTCTCTGCAATTTTTATCTAAAAAAGTATCTCTTTTATTTATAGAAAAAAATAGTTTAGCGACATATATATTTTTATACTTTTTGAAGAGCTTCTTCATTGCTATGCAAAAAATATTTAATCACTGCGGGCGCAAGACTCTTCCGAAATAGACCTAAATTGCCACTTTATGACACATTTCTCTAATCGCAAAGCAACAATCAAACATTATAAGCACAGTTCGTATGGCCCAAATTTTTTTTTAATAATTGTTACGTTTCCAAAAAAAATTAATTTTTAGGATTTTCGGCTTTTTTTGGAATTGTGGAACTCGTTTTGTAAGTTTAAAAAATCACTTTGTATTAAGCACTAAAAAATCAATTAACTTGTAAAATTTCATTAAATAAGAGCTAATAAAGATTTCATTGCATAAATAAACTCATAAACACATTTTTTGCACTTTTTTGCAAAATGTCTTCAACGAATTTTAAAATTATATTAGGTTGCGAAACAAACAATTCCCAACCCTTTTATGTATAATTGTCTTCTTTGCAAAGTAGACAAAAAACAAAAAAAAAACGTTTGTGTTAGATAGCACAGTGCATTATTTTTGGGATTTTTTTTTTTCAAATTTAAATGACAGATGACCCTTCAGTCAGTGAATACACTTCTATAAAATACATATTATCGAAATTTTGCAGATTAATTGGATATCTACAATTTTGCAATTTGTTAAAATTACCTGCCTGTTTGTAGACGCGAGCGCAAAAGTGACTCGTTTAACTTACATTTAAAACAAAAATAAATATTGAAATTTTGTTTTTGTTTTAAATGTAAGTTTGGCGATTCACTTTTGCGCTCGCGTTCTACAAACAGGCAGTACGTATACGTACAGGTAAATTGAAATAACGTCAGTTTACAAAGATTTTAAGTTTCGCTAAATTAAACAAATTTTTTAAGCTAACTGTTTCAATTATGTTTTTGAGTTCTACGCCGTTTTAATTGAGCTAATGGTGGTGGGTATCAAAGATTCAGCACGGCTGAATACAACCGTCTCACATGTTATTTAATGAAATTTCTATGTAATATACTAATTTTTCAGAACATTCACAGTAATAAAATTTAAAAATATTTGCGAGATACTGTATATATAAATGTAAGCATAAGTTTTACTTTATTTTCTATTTTGCTGGAATGCAATGTTTACCAATAAATTTTTTAAAAAACACACATACACGCAAAATATGTAGATACATATGTATGTACATATCAGAATAATATAAAAACTATACAATTTGTATACATAAACATACTCCCTATTTGCAGTGTTGCAAGAATGTTGACTGAAAAGTTCATAGAATCGAATAAGAAATCCGAACGCATGATGCGTAAAGCTGAAAGTCCACACCATGCGTCTATGCGTATGATACTTTTTGTGCATTTCATGCATTCCTAAATTCAAGTTACATGCAATGCGTTTTATGCGCCAAATTGTTTTTTTTTTTCATCTGTTGTGCTAATATGTTTATCAAATAAAGACAATTTAAGAAAAATGGAAGGAGTAACTGATATTTTAATAGAATTTATTTATAAGATTTCATAGAGGAGTAAGCTTTTAATATCAAAAGAATTCGTAATTTTTCATTGCATCAATAAGTTTCCCTTTCAAGGCATTTGTTAAAAAATAATAAGCACAAAAAAGATGGCACTCAGAACATAAAAGAAATCGATAACTAGAATAGCAATTTTTGTTTATGAAAAAATTGTTCTAAAAATTAATTTCAATGTATTTTATTTTTGAAAGTTTTTTGAATATTTATTACGAAAGCTTTTCTTTTATTAAAAACCTTTTTTAATAAAAAAAAAAATAGAAAAAAGGAATACACCACACAAACATATTTGTCGATAACTTTGAAAATAAAATATGATTTGTCATCCATGGCCATCAAAAACGGCTGACATTTTTTCACCACACATGCGACGCATACAAAAGTAGAAAGTAAACCTACTTCATGCGTTGATACGTACATATGTATATGCATTCTATGCGTTTTGCTGTGTAACTTGTCACATGCCATTACACTGATTCTACTTTTTGAAATATGCATAAAAAGGAACAACGCATAGAATGCATGGCATGGACCTTCAACTTAAAATTTGAATAGATGCCTGAAACTCGGTTTTATATTTCAAACTCATGACCAGAAAATCGACCGTCGTACATTTACAAACACAAGCACAAGAATATTTTAACGGATGCATTTCTAGGTAAAATAAACACAGACTTGAATACTAAGAGTTTCATGTACCAAAAGAAGGTTTTTTTAGTTTTCTAATATCCCCAATTTCATACTTTTTATTTTGTAACTGAATTCAGTTTGTTATACTTTATTTTTTTTTTTTTTTTTTTTGCTGCTTGTCAAGAAAATTAAATGATGTATGCATAAAAATTAATCAGAATATAAAATACTCATTCAGATAACAATTTTATTTAAAAATCCAAAAAAATTTCTTCCGTAAAAGTTTTAATTTAAATTTATTTGATTGGTTGCGAAAATATAGAAGAAAAAAAGAAAGTATATGTACTGGGTCAAGCACGACCATTTTATAGCCTACACCAAAGTATTTAAAGACACATTCATGGACCCGGCAAAACAAATTATGTTATCAGGTTAAATTTCCTATAATAGTTCTTTGTTCCGAATATTATTAAAATATTATCATCATGTATATGAGATTTCTTCGCTTTAAAGCGATTTTTGGGAGGTGGTTTATATGGGACCTATGCACAGTGGATGCTCCCACATTATAAAAATCAAAAAATTAATGTAAAGGTATTCAAACCAAAGAAGGCCTTGCAATCAGTTTACTGTCTTATCTTCACGTTGTCTTAGATGTTTTATTTTTATTATGACGTACCTTTCCAAAAAAAAAAAAAATCACCAAAATTGTGACTTCTAGTAAATTTTCCTTATATGGATTCAGCAAACGCTATCATCAAGTTGCTATGCCATTTGAAATGAGGTAATACTGATTTTTTATTTTTTCAAACTCATTTTAATAAAACAAAAACTTACAGATATAGAGGCAAAAAGTCGCCGAGTGCAATAATTGCGGAAATTTGCTGGTGGAGTAAGCTTGTGTGGCAAGACAAGGATGATCTTGATGATAAAGAATTTTCAGGAGATGCAGAAGGGCCAACAGTGGAGTCACACATTGACATCATGTGTGGTTCAGAAACTGATGATAGCGATGAATGCGATGCCACTAGTCCCGAACAACCACCATCGAAAAAGTCTAGGCAATATTTATTAAAATAAATAAAAATAAATAAATAAAATAAAAATAAAAAATTATAAAAATGTTTACTTAATTTTTTTAGTAGTTTATGGCCAGAAGTCTGGAGTTATTGGGAAAAATTTATAAAAAAGGCGATAAATGACACTTTTTTGAATAAAAACAAATATCAATATTCTTGTCAAAATGGGATACCCTCACTTAATTGTAAATAAAAGCAGAACGCGTTAATCGATTTCTATGATCTATGTCGCATTTTGTTTATAGGTTATGTGACTTTACATGAAATTAATAACACTTGATCCTTTTTTCCGTTTTGGATTTTTTATGAATTTAAAAAAAAAAAAATTAATTTTTAGGCAAAAAAATATTTTTTTTTCTTCACAAATTTATTTTTACCGGCAAAACTGTTGATTATAAAGAAAAACGTTATATGAACGGATTAAAGAAATTGTAATTCTAAATTGAGTTTGTTTTAGCAAAATCGGACAAGTGGTTCTCGAGTTATGTTAAACTACGTTTTTGCCAAAATGTTACAACTAAGCGAAAAAACATCAAGATAAGGAAAAAATTTAAAATGTCATAAAAAAAACTGACACATACGAACGCCAAACCCTTTGAGGGTTTTACTATACTGACCTAGTACCATCACCCTGACTTGAAATTTCTCACCCCCCAGATTGGCTGTTGTACTGTGTTATTAAAAAAGGGAATGAAGCGCAACAAACAAAATCTCTTAATAAATAATTGTATTCCCAAAAACAAGTACGATAATAAAATTTTGCAAGTGCACATGCATAAAAAACTGAACTGGCAAATTGTTTTTATTTTGATTTCTTGCGAAAACGATAAAAGCAATTTGTTTTTGTTTTTAAAGTATTTTTCGTTTAGCTGCATTTCACTTAACTGCATTTGTTGCCTATCTGCACAAAACACAAAGTTTTGTATTTGATGGCTTAATTTTGTTACAAAAAAGTCGTGTACTAGAATTTTGTGGATAACAGCATTCGATTGCTGGTCAACAACGTTTATTTTTAATACAAAATGTTATTTTTAAGTGCCTCATACAAACCAAAAATCATGATTACATCAATCGCTATTTAAAAAAAAAAAAAAATAATTAAAAAATAGGCAAATAATTTTAATCTGCTAATGTGCTAACACAAATCACTGAATTGAAAATTCCTTTTGATCTTGCAGCTGTTATCATGTAAACCCCATAAAGTATATATATTCGGGATCGGTGGTCACCAACTGGCGGACCGCGGTCCGGATCTGGACCGTACACCTATCTTATGCGGACCTTGTGTTGACAATACAAAATGGATGAATCATGTGACATCACTGATAAAGCACAATTGGTTATTTTTGTACGTTTCAACAAAATAAGACAAACTTTTGTTGAGGAGCGATTAATTATGTTGCCGTTAATATGAAGAACCCGAGGAGAAGACATCATTGACGCGGCGATGGATTATTTCGTTAAAAATTTAGACTTAAAAAAAGCTTTTATCAGTAACTAAACAGTTACTAATATTCCGAGTACTCAGAATTGTAAGGCAAATAGTAACACAGAGCTTTCTTTCGCTTACTACATATTGTACAATGTACATGATACATTACTGCATGTAGAGATATTTTATTTGAATTTTTATAAAAATAAAAACAGTTTAATTTTTTTCATTCATTTATGTGTCAAAAAATTAAATTACAATAAAAAAAATTTGAAAAATAGGTTTTTAATTTTTTTCAAACATTTTAATTATAAAATACAAGAAATTGTAAGTAAGTTACATAACGCGCACACGCATCAATCTGGCTTAACATTTTTTTAAAAATGAAAAGTATTTTGATTTTCTACAAACTTACGTTAAACCATGGTACAACTACACAAGGTAAACTCGTTGCTACAACAAGTACAACAAGACAAAAACAACAGGCAATTTGTTTTTGTATTTTCTACCGAGACTTCAAAATAAAAAGAGCAACACTGTGCCTTCAGAAACACAAATTAAAAAAAAAACAAAACTATACGTGAAGGAAAATAAAAGTTTTCTTGTAATATGTTACATTTTTTTATTTGCGTAATAAAATAGAAAATAAATATTATGTGATGGTTATTATGGATACAATACAAAGTGGTTGAGTGTTTCGGCATCTATAACATATGACATAGAATCTATAACATATGCCTATTGGGGCTCAAGCTCGTGATGTCTGGGAGGTCTTCAAACGTTATGTCCACTTAATGAACGCAACTGCTTCAGTCTGATCAAGAAGGTTAAAAAATATAATTGAAACAATCTAATTAGCCTGCTTGCAATTCGGGTATTTGTGCCTTGGCGCCCAATAAAACCATATCCAATTTTTTAATTTCCGGATGGCCTTTTAACGCCTTTTCCGCACATTCATTGAAAATATTCATAAATGAATTAATACCCGGCTTTGTAAGACTTTCAAAACTCATTTGATTTTTAAAATATACACCATCCGTTAGGGAATCTATTAACAGTTGATTGGAAGGTAAATGTTTACAGTTAGCAGCAGCAGAACGGATCTTGGCTAATGAACGATGACTTTCATGTGGATGCAATTTATATTTTCTTTGCAATTCTTTACAAATAAATTTTACCAACTCTTCTGTAAAATGTTGTCCGATTATGGAGAAGGGGCCAAAGCATTCCACCTTTGCTTAACTTCGAACAAAGCTAAATTTGAGGTCATACCTCCACATTTTACACTTAACACATATTTGACATCCTCTTAATTCTGAATAAAAAAACTTGACTTGTACTTAAAATGGACTTCATGGCTTTCAACAAAAACGTGTGCATCACTGAATCATATTCACAAGATATCGTTTTTCTGGCCTATGCCAATGATTCTTTAATTTCGTTCACGCATTTTTTTATAATGCTTTTGTTTTTTATTTATATTCACAGAATTTTTATATTAAAAAACTATTTTTTAATATAAAAATTTTTGTATGTAAACCAAGGCGAATATATGTATGTAAACAAAAATAAAATTTTTTTTGACATTTGGGTTTTAACTGGGGTAAACAGCTGACAAACATCTGCGCCAACGAGTCTACCTTGTGTACTTGTACCATGCGTTAAACCATACGTGAGTGGTTTTTAATACTAGCGCTATTGCAAAAATGTGAGTTTGATGAGCCAGTTTGATATGTGGGCATGCGTCTTTAAACTAAATTATAATTAATAAAATTAAAAAGTGCAATAATAATTCAAAAATAAAAAAAAAGCAACAGCAAGTAATAATAAAATAAAAATAATATTATGGAGGGATTCAGCAAGCGTCATCTAAGAAGATTGGCGGCGCAAGAAAGAACAAAAAGCACTGATTTCGGTTATAAAGAAATTGAGGAAAGAAATAACAATTTTGAAATATTTAACAATGAAGCAACCTCGTCTACTGCCAACGCTGATATTGAAATGCCTTTAATATGGGAAGGTAAAAAGCCTCCGTTGAATGATGCATTGGCCGACTGGTATATGGAATTTCGGCCCTCAATAAGAGCCACACGCGCTCTGTTAAAAGTATTGGATGGGCAAAATCTTAATGTTCCGCTATGAGGTAGAACTCTAGATAGAACTACCTACAAGAACGGTAGCGTCAGTCACCTAAATTCACATTCGAATTAAAAAATGTATAGATGACAATAACCTGCTATTCAAAAACTACAATGAATTACTGCTTCATGTCGGCATTGATGGTCTTCCGCTATTTAAGAGTTCTTTAACGTCACTGTGGCCTATCTTGGGTCACTTCGTGAATGTCGAAAAGTCATTAGTTTTTTTAATAGGGTCATACCTTGGAGCTCATAAGCCCAAGAACGTAGATGATTACCTACATTACTTTGTATCAGAAGTTAAAATGCTATTATCGGAGGGTTTAAAAAACGAGAATTGGAGTATGAGCTTTAAAATTGGAGTTTTTGCTTGTGATGCGCTAGCGCGGGCATTTCTCACGGGAGTGTTTGGCCCCACAATTCGTTTTACGGATGTTCAAAATGTTTTCAGTTAGGACGCCATGTAGCAAATGTGGTGGTATATAGTGATAAATAACACGGTTGAGAACGGATGCAGATTTTTCTAATAGAGCGGATTTGTTTCATCATCACCTTTATTTTAAAACTCAAAAATCAAAGCTGGAATCACTGGGAATAGAAATGGTTTCACAGTTCCCCATCGATCCCATGCATAATATTGATTAAGGTGTTGTTAGGAAGGTTCTTAATTTGATTTTAAACAACAAATGCGTAAAATTCAAGCTTACGAAGCAAATTAAAACAGAACTTTCCATTCGTGTTGCGCAGCTTCAGTCTTATGTTCCATGTGAGTTTGCCAGAAAACCAAGAGATTTTAGTGAAATAACCGCTGGAAGTCTGTGGAATTTAGATTTTTCATTTCATACTCAGTCGTTGTGCTTTTTTATGACATCGTATATTTTTAACCATTTACTATTAATTCATTGTGGGTACCGAATGTTATTAGCCTAAAAAATTTTGATCTTATTCAACGTATGTTCGAAAGTTTCGTGGGTAACTTTAAGTTTCTTTATTCGGAAAGATATTTGTCATATAATATACACAACATTCTTCACATCACGCAATGTGTAAAGGAAGCTGGTTTTATACAGGACTCCTCAGATTATAGATACGAAAATTTTCTTCAAGGCATCAAAAAAACCGTAAAACGACCATCTAAAATACTAAAGCAGTTGAACATTTGGTACTTTCGGCAAAAACTCTTCAGAAAAGAACTACAGTATGGGTTCGTAAAAAGGCGAAGTGGCAAAATTATTAAATACTATACTGACAACTTTACATTATCAACAAAATATCCTGATAACGTTTGCTTCATAAAACCTGATATACCCATTAAAATACAAAAATTTCATGAAAACTTTTCAGGAAAAAGGTTTTGAGGCGCAACGTCTCTTTATACTCAGCCTATTAATTGAGAAAAAGCCAAATTACAAAAACATACCAACAACCACACAAACAATTATTTCGTACACATATTTGTCTGTGTGGTTTTTTATGTTTTTGATATTTTGCTTTTTCGCAAGAGTGCAATTGACAAGAATACCTTAATCGTACAAGTTTTTTCAAAACAAACAATGTGATTTGTTTTTGCTATTGTTTTTGTGTTTTTTTGTTTTTTCCTTGTACCTAAAGATTTAAGTTTTTTATCTATGTATAATGAAATTATTTTAGTATTTTTTTAAATAATTCTAAAAAAAATAATTAATAAATAATAATAATTAACGAAATAAACAGTAAAATACAAAAACAATTGTTTTTTAATTTTTCTAAAATTTTCGGTAGGGTGTATTTGTTACACAACACCATATACATACTTAGTATATTAACAAGTACATTGTGTTAATTACTGCACCGTATACAAGGTATGCGAGAAATATCTTATTTTGATTACAAAACGATAATACAAAGTACATCGTATTGTATATAAAAGTAAACCTAAAACGTAGATAGAGTTCCGAGTATCCCGTACACACAAAGTATGCCACTCGCATTTCAGTATGTGTATCACACGTTCGTCACTGGGTACTGACGGTGCACCAGCGATGGTTGGGGCTAAAAAAGGACTAGTTCACCTATTGAGAACCAGTGCAAAATGTAATGAAAATTTGATTTCTTACCATTGTATCATTCACTAAACTGTGCTTTGCTGCAAACTCAATCTTAATCTCGAGAAAACAATGCAAGGAGTGATGAAAATAATAAATTTTCTTCGGGCAAAATCAGCACTGAAACATCGTGAATTGAAAATATTTCTTGACGAAGTGGTTGCTCAATATGACGATCTGTTATTGCATAATAATGTGAGATGGCAAAGCAAATGCTGCGTTTTATAACGATTCTTCACCATATCAGATGACTTGAAGACATTCTTTTCAAAATTGATCAAACGTCAACAAACGGTTACTTAAGTTTTCTTAGCGATAAAAAAAACTTCCATTGCTTTCTTATCAGATATTTTTAACACATCAATGATCTGAACCTTAAACTTCAAGGCAAAGGAAAGCTTGTATGCGAGCTCCTGACAGAAGTAAAAAGCTTTTTGCGAAAACTCGATGTTTTCAACATTGATCTGGATAATGAACGCCTGCACTTCCCTAATAAAAAAAAAAACAGGAAGCTTCTTGTCAAGAGTTTTGGATAAAATTTGTTTGTGCACATAAATACCCAGAGTTAAAAAAAATAGCCTTGAAACTTCTAACTTTGTTTGGGTCAACATATGTTTGTGAAGCATCTTTTTCTAAGATGAACTTCATTAAAAATAAATTCCGGAACAGACTTGCCGATGAAGATCTCCTAGATTTAATGAGAATAGCTTGCACAAGCTTTACTTCAAACTTCAGACGGATAGTCCACGACAAAAAATATTATTTTTCTCATTATATATTGCAAAAACCCTTAGTACTTACTTCTTTTTATTCAAAGCATTTGCTTATTATTAATTAAAATAATGCACCGAAACCCATTCGTTTTATTTGTCCATTGTTACAGTATATAAATATATTATTTAAATAGTTCTGTTTATTACATTCCGGAACGCGACGGTCGTGATTTTTTAAAAAACGGACCCCAAATGAAAGTAGTTTCGCTGCTCTGGATCCTTGTGTAATTCTAAGTCGATTTAGCCATGTCCGTCTGTCTATCCATCTGTTGAAAACACGCTCATTTAAAAAAAAAAACTCATAAAAAAACAATGTTGGTGTCAAATTGCTTCTGAGTATCATAAGCAGTTTTGGATTTAAATCCAGCAAAGTCGGTGGTTTAAGATAAGAATTGTAAATCAAAATATAGAACCGCAAAAGAATTGATTGGTTGGTTACAAAAACTTACATAAATGGTGGGTTATTGCACAGATTGATATAAGATTTCGCTCAAATTCGTTCTATGTGAACAGAAATCGTTGTATTAAATTTCCATAATTTAAAGAGTTTAGTAGGCCTTAAAACGTTACAAATTATGCTTTTGTAGTAAAGTTTTGTATGTCACAGTTTTATAGGACTAAAAATCATACTGCCAAATTTTGTGAACATCGGTCCGTAATTTACCATAAAGCCTACTCTCGGAAAACAGTTAAGTACGTCTAAGCCTGTAACAACTGATGCTATTGTAATAACATTTGGTACTTCACGGTTTTAAAGGACTATAAATCACACGGTTAATTTCGTGAAATTCGGTTCGTAAATTACTAGAGGGCCCATATAAATGGGAAATTATTGAAATACGCAAATATATAGATATTGTGGTAAAATTTGGTCCAATTTAGCGTTATATGGCCAGAAATAATACCAAGCGATTTTGTGATAACCGGTGCATAACTTACCTTATGTTCCATATTATGCAGCCTTCTGAAACCCACTTTAAAACTATAAAACGCTACAACAAATTACACTACTACTACGAAATTTGTTCTAATTAAGGTTTTTTAATTCTAAGAAACACTGTTCAGAATTTTGTGATGATTTGTCCACAATGTACCATGGGTCCAATATAAAATCCGCTCTCGAAAATAATTTTAGCTCGGCTAAAACTGTTACGAATCATGACATATTACTCAAATTTGTTCAAATTAAGTTTTATATAAGTAAAAATAAAAGCAAAAGGCTTTCTGATTGTCGGTCAATAATTTAATATTCACATGTTGGTCTAAACCGCGATGAATTTTTACACTGACGTCCATTTTTATAAAGATTAATTAATAAAACATATAGAATAAAAAACATATAGAGCCCACGCCTCAAATATTCTAACCGTTGGTGGAGGGTATCAAAGATTCGGCACAGACGAAAATAGCGCTCTAAATTATTTTTTAAATTAATATTTTTGTTTAAGATACATATATTTATATTAAATTAAAAAGTGTATTAAAAATATTTGTTGAAATTTATGACTAAAGGATATTGCATGCCTAAAACTATTTTTTAAAATAAGAAAAAAACTTTTACATAAGAGCACATTTATACAGGTAAGTGAATACTGCGTAACAGAATATTTTGCGTAACTGCACGAATTTCGTACAAACTTGAATGTGCAGTTAAACGAAAAATACTCTAATATGTATGTTTTTTCTTTACCCACTTACAACTACAATTAATGTTTGGAGAATTACAAACACTTGGAGTGGGGAATTTAAGAAAAGATAAAGTCACTGTTTTATTGTTGGTATTTTGTTTAAGCTTTGATATCGTTGCAAATAAGACTTTTTGAGTGTATGTAGGAATTTCTCATTTCCTTTGTAGTCTTGTTTGCTGATAGCTTTGGCTTTTCTAAAATTATTTAGGAGAACGTTTCCTGATGAGCTGGCCAACGCAACCAGTGAAATGCGCATAGGAACAGCTTTTTTTTTTTTTTTTTTTTTTTTTTTTTATTTATTTAAAATTTTATTTCACAGAAACAGATAAATCATTACAATTTTAAAGCCTCAGCGCCTTAAAGGCATTGTTGAGGCGAGTTGGCAAAGTTAATATAGTTAATATTTACATATTTAAAACTAAATAACAATTATATATAAAAAAAAAAAAAAAATAAAATAATTATTATTATTTAATAAATATAAAAGAAAGTATTTACAATGAATTCATAAAATTAACTCAGAAGTTCATCTAATTTCCCAAATAGATATCTTTTTACTGTGTTTCTAAAAATAGAAATTCTAGATATACTTCTTAAACTTTGGGGTAAACTGTTAAATTCACGACTACCCATATGTTCCACTCTTTGCCTGGTTGTTTCCAGTCTACATCTAGCTACCGCTAAGTTGCTATTGTTTCTGGTATTAAATGAGTGTTGGTTACTTGAAAATTGTACCGTATGGTGTCCAATATTATGCATGCATTTATAAACATATAAAAGAAGCTGCAACTTGTAGAGGCCATGTATTGGTAAAACCGATTTAAAATGATCATGGTATACAGAAAAAGATGAGTGCAATACTGGAAGATTAGCTACTATTTTAAGACCTTTATTCTGCAAACGTTGAAGTGATTTCAATTCACTAGACTTTTTATATCCGTATAAAATAGCTAAATAATTTAAATGACTTTGTATTAATGCATTATAAATGAGAAATTTTGTGTTTTTGCTAAATTTATTTTTAAATTTGTATAAAAATCCGATAGATTGAGATATTTTTGATTTTAAGTGTTGAATGTGCTGATTCCAATTCAGGTTACTCTGTAGAGTGACTCCTAGATACGTTATTGAATTCTGCTCTGCTATAACACTCCCATCCACAAATACACTAAAGTCATAATTCAGCTGATTAACAGGTCTAAATCTTACTAATCTCGTTTTGTTTGCATTTAAAACAAGCTTATTTATTCTAGCAAACTCCGATATCAAAGCTGCATCCCGTTCTATATACACTTTCACAGCAGTTTCATGTCTATATGGATAAAACAAGCAGATATCGTCGGCGTACATAAAAAGTTTTCCAGATAGACACAGGTTCTTCAGATCGTTGAGATAAATTGTAAATAAAAGTGGCCCTAGCACGCTGCCCTGTGGCACTCCATGTTCAACGGCGCGAAAAGAACTAGTTTGTTTGTTGATTTGTACGAATTGTTTCCGATTTGTCAAATAGCTTCTTAGCAGAGACAACTGTCTGCCACATATACCATAGTACATCAGCTTTTTCAAAAGTATATTATGATCTATAAGATCAAAAGCTTTCGTAAAATCATAGAAAATCCTCCAACAATTAATTTCAGTATTTTTTTTATCAATTATTAAAAAAGGGAATTGAGCACAACAAACAAAATCTTTTAATATAAAAAAGGAATAACACATTTTTGAAGGAAGTTGTGAAAAATGTAAAGTCTTAAAAGTTTATATTATGCTCTTTTGACTATAAGGCCAACATCCGTAAAAAGTGAACGTTTTCCTTAAATGTATAATAAAAAAGTTTCACACGGAATGATAATCTTAGTATATCCTCATTCAGCACTAGTGGTGGAGGGTATAAAAAGAAAATAATTCATAAACAAAAATTTAAAAGTTAAAAATAAACTGTTATAATTTCCTGTTTCATATTTGAAGGGCTGAGCAGTCGAGCAAGTCAAAGTTTAATTTTGTTTTTAAAATATTAGAAAAATACTTTTTTGAGAGCTTAGATCTTAACTTTGTCAAGACTGTAGCAATTGCACTAAATGTCCGTTCTACAGAAACTTGTGTCGGCAAGCTGAATTAATTTTAAACTGTGTTGAGAAATTGTTTTCTAATATTCCAATACGTTAGTTTCTAATGGTTCCATTTGTTTCTCACAAATAGCAAGAAGTTCAATTTGTATGTGATGTGCTAGCTTAGAGTGTGCGGTATTTGACGTACTTGAAGTAATCTCTGATAAATTTAAATATTCCGGAAATAAAATGTGTTCATCTTCGTCTTGCGAAGATTTCAAATGCGATATATGATTAATAATTTCATATGTCTTGAATAAGTGATCCTGAAAAAAAAATTATTAAAATTTTTTGGTGATTAAAAATTTATATTTCAACCAACCATTGCAATTTGTTTTTGGTAGTTGGAAGGCAGTGGAGTTCCTTTAAAATTAAAGCGAGAATCTGAATACAATGCTGCGATGAAGGCGTCATGTTCAAGAAGTTTACGTTTTCTTATTGGCATTGCTTCATGTAAAGCCTCTGCATACAAGTTTGGATCATATATTGTCAATCTAACCCCATTGTCGGTAGTGTTAGAATAAATTAATTTTATGTCGATATTGTATTCTTCAAGACTTTTCATTATTTCTTCTTTCAAATATTGGGCTGTGTGTTTTTTATTAAGTTGAATCATGCCTTTGTGTAACAAAATTATTTTTGGTTAAAACAAAACTAACAAGTTGAAACCTTATGAGATGAAACTCACCTTTTGTATTTGTACAAATTTTAAAATCGCGTATATATTGTATGTTTACCCCCAAAATGTGCTTGTCTTGCCGACTGGAGACATCAGTTTTTAAACAATTCATTTTGTTTTCTACCATCTTCGTAATGGCTCTTTATATTTGTTGACTGATTTTAAAATTTTCTTCGTAGCGCTATACAATTTTGTAAAAAAATCTTTATCATCAAATATACGAAACGGCATATTTTTTTGGACACTAGTCCAATGCAAGATTCTAAGAACTCTTCTCTGTTTAAAGTAGTATTTAATTTAGTTTTTTTTAAAGACCCTTTAGAAATGTCTCCACTTCATCAATAACAATGTTATGAACCGGTTTATAGTGGCGTTTAAGATTTGCATTACTTGCTGCACTCAGTTCTTTTTTCCTTGTGAACTATTTCCGTTATTTTTATTTATTCCGTATAACTGTTAATTAATTATTTTAATTTTTTGAAATATATTTGGTTAAAACAATTCTTGTTGTCGTTTTTATTTGTGTATCAAATTTTTCCGATCGCTAATATATAATGTTCCAATTTTACGCCGTACACGAAATTAAAATATAGATACAATCGAACCTGTCGGTCGTTCATGTCCTTTTTTTTGCCGTATATGAACTTAATGTATAGCTACATTCGAACCTAAAGCCGAACATGTCTATCGTACATGTACTTTTTTGCACGTACACGACCTCTAAGTATCGAACGCATCTATAGTACTTGTACTTTTTTGACGTACACGTACACGACCTTAGCTACAATCGTACATGTGTAGTTAAAGTGTATTTCGATCTTACAACACGAGAACTATACATGTCCGTGTACGAAACCATATAATAAAACAAAACACAATCGTGGTTGTGTTCGGCATCGTAGAATATTTAGAGCAGGGATGTCAGCGTCATACACAATTGTGTAAGCAAAACTCACATGTACGCTTATGCTCTTTTATTTTGCGAGCGTAAAATATAATTTTTTACTGCAAAACACTCTCATTCACTGGGCTATATCACACGGCCTGTTTTGAGGCCCCTAAACAGAAATAATATATATATTATTTATTATCTTTGTTTATGTTTTGTTTTATTTCTGTTTTTAACATTGTACAATGATTTTAAAAAAACAAATTGCTTGTGGTTTTTGTATGAGGTGTACTTGTTGTAGTATCATGAATAACTGTGATGAATTCTCCTTGATGGTGTGTTTATTGAGCTTCTGTAAACTTTAAATTTGAATTTTATTAAGTAGTCTTGTAGACAGCGATAACGAGCATGCAAGCGGATGAGTTTATTAAAAAAAAGATAAATGATGCCATATAAAAAATATTTTATGATAAAAAATGCATTTAATGATTTTCAATGTCTCTTATGTTTTATATTAGTATATTTTTATAGGCTAGTAAAATCTTCTCTTTTTATAATGGTGGTTAATAATTATAGAATATTTGTAAACTTAATGGGGTTATTATATGCATTAGTATGTGCAAATGAATTTTCATTGTTGGCATTCGCAAAGGTATTTCGAGCACAAAATTAAAAGTATTGGATAGAATTGTATAAGGTTGTAAAAAGACTTCAAATATTGTCAAGTGCTCAATTTTTCCAAAAAATAAGCAAAGTTTCTGCGAAATGCAGGTTCCAAATTAAATTTATTTAATCTGTATTTAATCTGTGTCTGTCCATAACTCAACATTTTTCGATAATTGTATTATTATTAATTGCTCTAAAGTCTTCATAGCAAAATATGTATGTTAATAAGGCCTCGTAATAGGCCTCGCAACCGCAGATTTCTCCCGCTGGGAATGTAAAAGACAAGAGTAATCGCACCAACACAATCATAATTGACACCACTGATTTAGAGACACGCATAATTGTAATGTTAATTAAAATATGTTGTGTAACTTTGTGCTGTGTTTGTTTACATTTATGTGCGAGATTTGTATACAGTGTGCATGTTTCTGAACTCTGATTTTCACCAAAATATGCAAAAACAAATCGATACCATTTCAACGCAAATTTAATAATTCGGAAAGATAATTGGTCGACATCGTTATTAGACTATCAAGGAGATCGAAGCCATATTAATTACTAGGGATGCGATTTTTTTATCGATAGTCTAAGAACGATGTCGTCCAATTATCTTTCCAAATCATTAAATTTGCATATTGTTGCATATATTAGTGAAAATGCATATTTTTGCATATAAAGGTTTTAAACGCATATTTTTACAGTTTTGCGAGATTTTTTTTAATTACCATATTATAAAAAAGTTCTTAAAAAAATTTTCAGTACACCAAAAAAAACTTTCCCAAAAAAATTTTCAAATAATAAATAAATTCTTTTGGAGTTTTGCTTAAAATACAATATTTTTTATTTTAAGCCGATGCAGTAACTTACATGGTGAAGGTTTCCAAAGGGTTTAAAATATTTTATCCAAAACTGTTACAAATTACTTGCTTATCACATGGGTTATACCGCGTTGCAGAAAATTTAGCAGCCAATTCGATAATATTGCAATTTTTAATAAAATGTATCCCTTGATTCCCCTTCCACCGCAGCCAGTAGTAGCAAAATGGGGGCTTGGCTAGATGCTTCAGATTTCTGTTCATAAAACTTCAAGTAATTTAAGAATGTTAGAAGATCTTGTTGATGTCGATGATTGTGCAATTAAAAAAGTAAAAGAAATATTAAATTTAGATAACAGTATAAGTCAATTAGCATTGGTTTTTTCCAAATACGGATAAACAATAACTAAGTAATTAGGAGGGACTTAGTTCACTTTATGCTCAAGTCAAATTAATTGATATTGCAGAAAGTAAAATTTACAATGTGGAAGGAAGAAGAGCCCGACAAAATAAAAAAAAAATCCAAAACGTTTTGCAAAAAAAAAAAAATTAAGGATTTAAAAAAATAAAATGAATTGCAAATATTTTTGATCTGATTTGGAATCAAAGTGGGATCTGAAAATAAATTTCTTCAAAATGCATTGGCATTCTTCAGGTACAAGAAAAAGTTTTCTTTTTATAAAACAGTACTTATTTATTTAAACAAACAAAAATTAGTTATTTTAGTTTTTTAAAGATATTTGAATAACAATATACTGAATTTTTTATATTTTGGTTTTTAGTAATATTAAAAAACTATTTGTTATGGGAATTTTCTTATTTTTTTGATGCATATTTTAAAATTTTTAGTGCATATTTTAAGCGCATAGTTTCGATTTTTTAGTGCATAAAAATCTCATCCCTATTAATTACCAATAAAATTTGGCAGCATATTAAACATTTGTTGCTAATTTTATTATACTAATTCTGACATTTCTGAAGTAAAATCTTAAGTTTGGAAACGTTTCAAATTATCAGAACACCAGCCAAACACAACATTATGCAAGATTTGTAAGTACCGTACAAAAAACGAGACTACTCTATACAAGCGTGTATGGCCTACTCCATAAAGGAGTAGCACTACTCCAATACCTAACCTAACTATATGTAAAAAATATAATCCAATTTACATTGCGATGTCCTAGGGCTGGGCCACGTAACCCAGCTATGCATTACATTGGGGTACCCTCAAAACTACTCTATATCGCTACATCATAGAGCACCCACAAATACTAGTGTTGAAAGTACTCTTTTTCACTACCCCATGGAATACTCTTAGGGGTTAGTTTCGAAGCTACTCTATTCCACTATACATTACGTTTTCAATTTAATTTTATTAAATAGCTACTTGTATATACATAATTAAAAGTAATCAGGTATGTGATGAAAATTGATCTTTTTTAAAACGTTCGTTTTTAGTAGGTGGATTAATTTTCAGAGATTTTAAAATTCATATCTGAAATAAAGTCTCCCTTTTTTGTTAAAATATATGCAGTTTAAATAACATATGTATATAATTAAAAATTTATAAGGAATAAATACAGGAAAATAAGAGCAAAATATCTTAGAAACCAATTTTTAAAGATACTGACAAAGATATTATCGGTTTCAAATATTTTTGTTTTCAAAATCGTTTTCCATCACAAACCAGAATACAATTTTTGGCATTTAATTTTTATAATTTCATTTATTTCAAATATTTTAACAGAAAAAAAAACAAAAGCTAAGCTTGAAATTTTTACTATCTAATTCTTAAACAAATTAATACATTTTTTCATTTTTTATTTTTATTTTATGATGAATATTAATATTATATAACATAACAAGTTAGAGTGCTATATTCGGCTGGGCCGAATCTTTGATACCCTCCACCGACAGGAGTGGGCTCTATATGATAAATAGATACATATATATTAATAACTAAGCTTCACAAAAACGAACGTCAGCATTAAAATTAGTTGCGGTTTAGACCAGAATTAAATGATTGACCGACAATAAGAGAATTTTGTGCGTTTCTTGTTAGAACTTTGAACTGGCTTGAGTAAAATATCATGATACGTAAAAGTTTTAGCCGAACTAAAATAATTTTTAGGAGCGTTATTTGTATTGGACCTATGGTAAATTATGGACCAATCATCGCAAAATTCTGAAGACTGATTTCTCGTATTACAAAAAATAAATTAGAATAAATTTCAATACAGCACTGTAACTAGTTTTAGCTTTAACAGTAAATTTCACAAATTTGCATGATATTATTTAACTATTTTCCCAAAGTGGGTTTTATTTGGTTTTAGGCGCAATAAACGGTTTTCCGAGAATAGGGTTTATATGGGGCCTAGGGTAAATTATGGACCAAGCTTCACGAAAATTGGCAGTGTGATTTCTTGCCTATAAAACTGTGACGTACCGAATTTTAGTATGCTAGCGTTACTTATTGCGGTTTTAGGCATACTAAGCTGTTTTCCGGGAGCAACGTTTCTATGGGGCCTACTGTATATTATGTACCGATCTTCAAAAAATTTTACAGTGTGATTTCTGGTCCTATAAAACTGTAACGTCAAAATTTTAGTATGCTAGCGTTATTTTTGCGGTTTTAGGCGTACTAAACTGTTTTCCGGGAGTATGGTTTATATGGGACCTAGTGTAAATTATGGACCGATCTTCAAAAAATTATACAGTGTGATTTTGGATCCTATAACTGTGACGTACCAAATTTTAGTATTATAGCGTTATGTATTACGGTTTTAGGCGTACTAAACTCTTTTCCGCGAGAAGGGTTTATATGGGGCCTATGGTCAATTATGGACCGATATTCACGAAATTTAACAGTATGATTTGCAGTCGTATAAAGCGAATTCGTGGAAAATTTTATGTCATTCCGTGATTTATTCCCCTATTTATGTTAGTTTTTGTATCAAAATTATAAATTTTTTTAGGGTGCTGTTTCCACATTTTGATTCATAGTTCTGCTCCTACTGAACCGATGTTGCTGTATTTCAATCCCAAACTGCTTAGGATAACTGCAAGCAATTTGAGGCCAAATGTGTACTTTTCCTTTGCGTTTTTCGAAAGTAAGCGTGTTTTCAAACACGGATAGACGGACGGACATGGCTAAATCGACTTAGAATTACTCAATGCCCAGAATGTATATGCTTTATGGGGTCTTAGATGTATTGTAAAAAAGTTTCACACGGAATGACAAACTTAGTATACCCTCATTCACCACAGTGGTGGTGGAGGGTATAAAAACATAAATCCAATGTTTTGTTTACTCTTTAAATAATAAAATAATTTATGTATTAAGGCTTTTTTGAAGTTGTATAAGGTTTGTGTTAAATTAGTTACATTCAGCCATGTCACAGAGTACAACTCCGTTCGGAAACGGAATTCATTCCAAATTTTGGTGCTTCAGAAAATTATGAAAAAATTTTCGGAATGAAACCGTTTTTGTTTTCATAAACGGAATGGGAGTTTTCTGTATCTTAAAGGACAAAAAGCCATCAAAATAAACGTGACATCAATAAACAAATATGTTATCTTCGGTTCCGAACGGAATCATTCCGAAAATTGGATTTTTAGGAACTTTAAAGATTATAAAAATTAAATATGTACTGACATTTACGTTTTAACAAAACCATGAATATGAGACATTTTCTTTAAGGCTTTTTTAGGGATTACAAATTAATTAACTAAAGTTTTTTACTGCAATTGAGGCGAAAGGGTCGGTTTTCACCACTTGAATCGCGGTACGTAAGTCCTTATCAGGATTAGACGAGTGGAGTTGTATTGCAGCTAAAATAGATTTATTCAACTTTTTTTATTTTTAGAATTTATTCTATGAGTTAAATTTCAGTTATGTATTTTATAAAGCTTTTTGTAATAGTCCTATTCCTTGAATTTTTTAGGAATGACTTTATACACTACCAGACTATTATCTTGTATCTTCTTTTTACATTTTACCTTAGCTATCCGTTGGATAGCAATGAAGTATATTGTATGTACTGAAAAATTTAAAATTATAAGACACCAGCAGAATGTAATGAATTTTTCTGGCCCGCTACGGCCTTCATCAGCATTTTTTGTGTCACACTGGAATAAATTCGAAAAATAAAAAATGTTGAATATAATAAAGTTGCTTATGAAAAGAAATAATTCCCAATATCTATTTGTTAAGATAGTTGAGTTAAATACATTCAATTTATAAAAAAATCACTATCCAGTAATATAATAATAAGTTATTTTGATTTTTACTTGTTCGCAGGTTTCAATTAATTTCGTTAATGCCCACTAGAAGTACGTGTTCCACTTGTAATTGGCAATTCCAAAGCATTGAATAAATGCCGAAATGGAAGCTCATTGAAATGGAGCAAACAAACGAACCAGTGTAATGAATGGTTTATACAATAAAATTTCAAGCCTGCTCTCCATCGCAACAAATTCCAATCAAGTTGGTGAGCGATAATTTTTTTTCTTCGAAGAATTCACATGGTTTTTTTTTGATGTTTTGTGTTAGCATTTTCCGAGACAACTTTTATGTAACATAACAGTTGGCATTCCGGCTTCTTAAGCACTACTATATGATATTCTTTTTCCATTCTCGGATGGTATCTTCCACTTATTTCCTCCATTGTTAGTGTGTTATTTTTTCTGCCATCAAAAGAAAATGCTATAAAATTTGATTTGTTGCTGTTTCGTCCACGGACGTACTCTCTGCTTTTAATTCTTTCACCGTTTTCATCTTTAGAGCCAATGTCACTAAATAAAGCCGTTGCCAAAAGCGAAGCAGCTCTATCAGAAACACCGAATCTATCGCACATCAAAGCGAAATTTAAGGTATCGTATTTCTTAGTGTTAGGAATTTTTTGCACCAAAGTTTCCTCTGTTCTAAGTGGTATTGCAATTTCAAAATCTGATTCGACGTTTATATTAGAAGGTATATATGAAGGATCTAAGCTAAGTGCTGGCTCCGTAGATTGTCAACAATGCTTAGCACGCGTTCGGGAATCGTATGTTTTCTAGCGGTATGTTGGTCAATAAGGAACTCTTTTAGATGATCAGGAATCAATCCTCAGTAGCATGCTGTCGTTTTCACGCACTGGAATCTGCCAATATAAACCAAATTGTTTGGGGGGGGTGCTTTAAAACCATGTGAGATAAGGCCATGATGGCTTTATCTCTCATTCAATAGGGAGATAAGGCCTTTTTTCATTTGAATGGGAGATAAAGCCATCATGGCCTTAGCTCACATTAGCAATATTAGAAAAAGGCTTTATCTCTCATTTCAGTTTTGAAGAACTTTTGCATTTTACATTGATTAATAATAGATTTTCCCTTTTACGAAATCTGGCTTCGCATACTAAAGTTTTTCTGCGTGGCGGCCTGATGCCGCGCTTACGGGTTTTCTCCTCCAGTAGGACGCGGCAGGTGGCTTCGCTGAATAAAGTGTTCCTGCGTGCGTCACAACTTTAGTGTTTCTTTTCCCGGAAACACTAAAGTAAAGTATTGGAATTTGGCTTCGCATACTAAAGTTTAAAATATGGCTTTATCTCTCATTTGCGAGAAAAAAGTATGGCTATATCTCTCATTTCGCAAAATTTTAAATATGACCTTACCTCTCAATGATTGGGCAATAAGGCCATTATGGCTTTATCTCCCATTCAATTGAGCAATAAAGTCATAATGGCCTTATCTCACATGGTTTTAAAGCACCCCCCCAATTGTTTCAGGTTTTCAAGAATTCTGAAAAAATATGAGGTCTTGATTTGTTTTTATTGCTCTATGGTACTTTTTAAGCAAACCGTTTAGCTTCTTTACTACACTTTTTGCGTTGATAATTTCAACATTAATTTTGGCCCAAATTTCGATAACTTTTTTAGCAACTTGTGGAGAAAACGTTTCATATTATAGAGTTTTTTTTTCTCTTTTTATTTTCATGCTCAATTAAATAAAAATAGTATTTCAAAACATCCCGATTATTTGGCAAATTCAATTGGTATAGGATTATTTTAACGGAGGGGTATATATATTTTGAATAAAATATTTTTCTGTACATAAAAAAAGCTTTTCTTGCCTTTGTTATTTGTAAATCTATGTGTTTGTTGTAATATAAAATGTATCAAGATAAATTCCTAAATGTTTTACCATTTGCTTACTTGCAATGTTAATATTATAGTCTGTCTTAATCCCAAATTCTTTCCAGTGTTTTCTTATAATAAAATTTCACTTTGCAACAGGTGGGCGGAATAAAAAAGTCTCGCATTTGTCAATATTTATTTTCATTTTCCAGTCGTTGCATATTTTTCTACTTTTTTAAAAAAGTCTTGTAACTTTCCATTAATTTTCAAAATTTTATCATCAGAGTGAAAAATTATAATATCATCGGCAAATGCAACAATGTTATTATTGATTTGTTTCAGAAGATCTAAAATATATAAATTGAAAAGAATTGGAGCGTTAACTGTTCCTTGTTGCAGGCCATTTACAATGGTAAACTTTCTTCTACCAATTTGGTTCTTGTTTGATATAACAAAATTTTTGTTACAAAGAATATTGTATATTAAAATAACCTGCTGAAAAGGCATTCTATATTTTGTAAGTTTATATATTAATCCTGGAAGCCATATATTGTCAAAAGCTTTTTCAAAATCTATGAGACAAGCACCTGTACATAAGGATTTATTCCAATTCCAGTTAATATCTGATTAATTAATATCTGTTTTATTTTGCTTAAAATTTTACTTTTTTCCAGATTTAATTTCCTTATTATTGAGTTCGAGAATTTAGCAATTGGGTCCGCAGTTTTAAAATTTGGCACCGATTTCTCAATAGCCGTATTTATAGATTTTTCCAACTTGAGTAGAAAAAAGTCAATCTCCGCGTTAGAGAGATTGCGATCGTTTGGGACATTAATATCGTTGTTGTAATCATTAATGAGACTGTTTCTAAATTTTCTGTAATTTAGCTCTATAAAATTTCGTTTAAGGTTTGGTGAATTTTTAAAAAATATAAGGAGATGGTCTTAACCGTTGTTAAGTACTACGATTTGCATTGCCTTATGATCATTGTCATAGTCCAGTGTTTTTAAACAATTAAGTGACCTATTTTCCCTATGTATATTTAAGCGTAAATCTGCGATACATATGTCCAAATAGGACGCAGCTCTTGGAAATGAAGGTTCAGTAGAAGCAAGAAAACTGCATCTGAAATGCAACTTATTATTAGTAGCCAATGACTTAGCATATTTCCTTTTTGTATTAAATGTATCATTACCCCAGTCAGTGTGTTTACAATTTAGGTCGCCTGATAATATATAGAAATTATTAGGGTTCTGTAAGTCTAAGAATTGAAAGACCTTATGCAGATCATTTTTAAAAGTGTTGTTGTTGTTGCCAGAAGGATAGTAAACCGATACAATAAATACAATTTTATTTGCTACTACTGGAATTTCAATTACACATTCTTCTAGGGTTTTTAATAAATTATTAAAAGTACTGTGGAAATTCTTGTATTTAATATTATTTTTGATCAACATTGCTGTTCCACCACCTCTTTGGGCATTCACTCTGTAACAAGATGGCCGTTTATAAGTAAAAAACACAAAGCAATAGGTATTGTGCAGCTAATACGTCTTTATTCTTCTGCCTCTGCTTTCACAATGAATGTTCTCTTGATTTCTTAGCTCCAATAATAAGGAAGTTGCCATATTCTAATAATTATACCAATGTTGTCTACTTAGTGCTAATACATTAGAATGCTTATAAATAATGTCTTAATATAAGAAACCATTTATGTTAACACTTATTACATGCTTTTTTATGAATCTTGTCACTATGAATCTTAGTATTATTAGCGTCTGGGCCAAGTTTCTACACCATAGTCCCTGCCAAATCGTAGTGGGGGCCTTACAGCCCGACTACTCCTTGTAGTTCTTGTCTCGAGAGCTTTCGAATCGGAATCAGTATCTTCCGGACAATCGTGCCTGGATACTGATCCCGAAGACTCAGAATCAACAGAAGGAACTGATTCATCTACTTGACTTTCGATTTCCCTAGTACATGGGTTCTCTGTTACCGCAGAACTATTTTCCACACAAATGCCTCCACTTAGGTCTGCCTGACTTAATGTGGCACTATTTCTTCTCTCAGAATTTCTACTAGCTCTCCTTTCAATCTGTGTCATATTATTTTCAAATAACAGATCACTAGCACTGAAATCTTTATTTGTTGTTCTAGTGATTAAACGTCTATTATGCGTATAAAGGTTATTAACCCATCGCGGAATGTCGAGACAGATTTGGTAAGAAAATCTTAATCCGTCCGCCTTATATACCGGTTTCTTCATCCTTAATACCGCATCAGTATATTTGTAATCCGCCATAACTTTCCCTTCTGTTAAAATATATCCCATAAATTTTACTTTCTCTTGTCTGTGTTGAATTTTCCCATCATTAAATCTGATATTATTTTCCCGAGCCCTTCTCATCACCACTTCCATGATCTGATCATGTTCTTCCTCACTAGCAGCACAGATAGCCAAATCATCAAAATAAATTAAAATTCCCTGTATATCCCCAAAAACCCTTATCATCTCCTGCTGAAACATTTCCGGAGCACAGCTGAGCCCAAAAGGAACTCGTTTGAATCTAAACCTTCCGAAGGGTGTCAAAAATGTTGAAAGATCTGAGCTTTTTTGTCTAGTTCCATATGCCAAAATCCGCTCTTTAAGTCAAGAACCGAAAAGGCTCGTTTACCCGTTAGTTTTGCTATTATATCATCTATTGTTGGAATTAGGAAATATTCACGCCTAATACACTCATTTAGTGGTTTCGGGTCTAAACATATTCTCAGTTCACCATTCGGTTTCTCTACCAATTGCAAATTGTTAACCCAGTCTGTTGGAAACTGTACTGGTGCTACAATTCCTTCTGTAACTAATTTGTCCAGTTCCAGCTTCAATTTACCCTGCAGCGAATTTGGTATTCGCTTTCGGTAGTGAAGCACCGGTTTAGAATTTTGCCTTAAAAAAATTGAAAGAGTTCTTGGAAATTTACCAAGTCCATGAAACACATCTCTATATTTCTCCATGAATGATGCTTTCGATTCTGTGCTAACAATACTACCCACGTCCAATCGTTTAATCAATTCAAAGTTTGTGCACTCTTTCAACCCAAGTATTGGTTCACAATTGTCATTGACAGCCACAAACTCAGCTAGCTTTCTTACTTTTGTAACTAAATTAGGCAAGTGCCATAAATTTTTATTTTATTTTCATTATAATCAAATACAAGAAATTAATTTTTTTGATTATCAAGTCTAACGCCCAACTTCTTAACAAGCTTTAGTGGCACACAGCTAACGTCTGTCCCCGTATCCAACTTAACCTCTACTATTTCATCTCCTACTAAATATTTCTTGGTCCATCGGTCGCTTACAGATGCTACTGAGTTAAACCTAAGAGTATTTTTTAATCTTATGAAACTACTTAAATTTCTACAATTACTATGAATTTTACCTTCAGCTTCATTCCAGTTAAGACCAGCCACCCTTCGCTTGCTGCTAACATTTCCAGTTGACTTATTAACTTCTGTTTTCTCCCGAGGTTTGCGGCACATTCTCTGAAAATGACCCTTTTTTAGGCACGATCTGCATATGGCCTTCTTTGCTTTATATTCCTTTACATGACCGGCTGTCCACACTCCACCACAATTGAAACAAAAGCGATTGACAACAGTTGCTGACGTTGACTCTGACTTGTCACACAACTTTAAAACAGTCACTGCCTGCTTCGCATGTAGTATGTCTTTGTTTAAATTTTCTGCTTCATAAGTTTTGCACATATTAATAATCCTAGATAATTGTTCATCCCGTCCGTATAATAATTTTACCTGCAGCTTTTTATCATATATGCAACAATAATTCTGTCACGCAACATACGCTCTTCATAAGATTTTCCACATTCACATTTGAATTCACAGTACATACTTAATTTGACTTCTCAGCTCGGTTTCAAGTTCTAAAAATTTTTGTCCCTTTTTTGACACCATCTTGAACTTTTAGGATTCCATTGCTATGTTTCTTTGCGGTAAACAGTGCTCATCAAACTTCTTCAGTACGCCAATGAACGCTGTACTGCTTGTTCTCCAACAACTACTGTACCAAGCAGACAATCCTGCGTTCCATCATTCGAAAACAAGGTGTTGTATATGTTTGCACCTTCAACGCCAACCAGCCACAAGAAGTTTGCAATTTTCTTAGGTTCAGTCTCACTTGACTTACCAGTAGCGATCATATAAACTAAAAAACTTCTTTTCGAGTTTGGCCAATCATTCGCCAGATTTGCACAGTATAATTCAGGTGGTAATCGGTCAGCGGCCGCCATTTTGTGCTGTGATTTTTGTTCTATATTTTTTTTAAATTTTTTATCTACTTCTTTCATTGTACTCTTTACTTTTATTTTAATTTTAATCACGACAATTCTTTTCATTATTTCTGTTTTATTTCCTTGGTGTATTTATAATTTATTTATGTGCTGTTTTCACAACACAAGTGACTGAACGTGTAGAAAAATTTATATAGAAAACACTCAAAAAACGAGTGCCTTTCATATAAACTTTTCTAAACGTTCAAACAATTGTGTTGTGAAAACAGCACATTAAACTTTAATTTTATAAACTTACTTCTGACACCATGTAACAAGATGGTTGTTAATAAGTAAAAAACACAAAGCAATAGGTATTGTGCAGCTAATACGTCTTTATTCTTCTGCCTCTGCTTTTACAATGAATGTTCTCTTGATTTCTTAGCTCCAATAATAAGGAGGTTGCCATATTCTAATAATTATACCAATGTTGTCTACTTAGTGCTAATACATTAATGCTTTTAAATAATGTCTTAATATAAGAAACCATATAACATATAAGAGTGTGTAATAAGTGTTAACATAACTTATTACACACTCTATCATTTCTGATAAAATTATAGCCTTTAAAATATACTTTGTGCCTAGTATTTAATTTCGTTTCATATAATAGGACTAAGTCAGGGCTGTGTAAGTTAATAAACTGAGTCAAATCGTATCTTCTGTTTAGTCGTTTTAGAGAATTGACATTAATTACTATTATTTTTGGGTTTTTTCAATTGTTTTTATCCATTTTAAATGATTTAGTTTTCTAACATCGAGAATATGGCGTTTATTATCGGTGCCTGTAAGTGTATTTGCTTTTGTAAATTTATTATTTGGTTAGTAAGGTTCTGCATTGTTTTTTTTTTTTTACTTTTTTGGATTCTTCCAGAGCTAGATTTATTGGGTTAGTGCTATTAACAATTTGAGGATAATCATTTTTTAAAACATAGGCAAAATAAACATTTGGTTTTATGTTATATAATAGTGTAGGTTTATTCATTCTTCTCCCAGTCAGTGTTTGTTTTCTGCTACGAAGCTTCTGCTGGAGCGCTTTGTATTTTTCCCATTGTAACTCGCACAAAAGAAATATTAAATTTATCTTCGATAAATGTCCGCCTTTCATGACAGTCACGATGATCGAACTCTCCCAAGACAAAAACTAATTGGTTTCAAGTGGAAAGTTGATGACATATGTATATCAAACGATTTAATTCTTAGTTCTTTTAAATGGTTTGGGGCTTCGAAAACTAAAAAGAGGTCAGTACTTATACTTTCTATTAAAGTTATTTATAGCGGCAGAAAATAAAAATCAAATGGACTATATCGCTACTGTGACTAAAAACGGTAGTGACTATAAACGAAAAGTGCTGTATATCTCTGCCATTGTCGCATATAATAGTTTCTACAATATTTTCAAAAATCTGTATGGAGGAATTTATTTCCTCCATACTTCCAATAGTTTCCCTATTAGAGAAATTTACAAGTAAAAAAGGCTCAACTTTTCCGGAAAATCTTCTCCAATTTATTCTTCTTAAATCATGATGATCGTTAGTGATTCTATTAACATCTGTATTAATGAAAAAAAAACAGGTACATGATCAGATGAGAGTTTATTTAACACGTTTGGATGCGTTCTATATTCTGTGATATTAGTCAGTATTAGATCCAAGGTTGATGGTTAACATAATAAGATGTTGACATACGAGTTGGACTGTCTGGTTACAGAATTGTAAATGGAAAATGATATGTTAGATCAAAAAGTGTATTTCCGTACGAATTAGCCCCTGAGCATCCCCAGTAACGGTGTTAACTATTCAGATCGCCACATATTACAAATTTGGCGTGGATGCTGAGAAATTTTCTCAAGTCATTTTAATAACTAGATAGTTCTTGATTGTTGCGACCACCAGGAAAATAAACGGAGTACAATTAAACTTTTGTCACCTTCCAAATTTATCTCAATTGTCACATTTTTTATTAGCTTTATCCTTAAATTCTGTATCTGGTTAAAACTAATAGTTTTGCTGATAACAATTGAAACTTCCCGCCTCTGCCGTTTTGACGATCGAGACGAACAATGTTAAATAGTGGGCATGTAAATTTTGATTAATTATCCAATCATGTTTCATTTACAAGGCAGATAAAAATATTAAAAGTAACTTACAGTTCAATAATTTTAACACGAATGCTTCTTGCATTCCATAATATTATTTTCAAGCCATCATTCATTATTTTGTAATATGAGAATATAAATATTTAATTGATAGCTGTGTAATTACGTTAAATTGCTCTTCTTTCAATTGATTCTCTTTAAATGGTAACTAGAAATACCTCTCTTTGACAACGACCTGTGTATGAAATCACCTGTATGAGCCAACACTTTGATTGTAGAAATAAAAACCGTAGGTAAGATAGTCTAACCTCCAGGCGCGGCCTGCTCTATATCATCGTCATTATTGTCATCATCATCATTGCAAATGGGTCACTTTTTTCGTTTACAAAATTGTTGAACAGGCAGTTAGATTTATAAAAAGGTTATTAAATAAATTATAGTGGAAAAATCGTTTTATTAATTCGAATGTTTTCAAAAGTTTTTTAACAAAGTCTTCGTTAGTGACTAATTTAAAAATTGTAATCAGAAATAGTTATTATTGCAATCACGCTTACTTCCTCGCAGGAGATTAATTTATAAAGTAATTAAAATCACGGGTGACGTTAAAAATTTACTTCACAAGCTTAGCTCTAGTTAATATTTTAATAAAAATGAATTTATAAAGAGATAAATAAAATTTGTTTAACTGTTAATATATATAACCCAATTTTTATATCTCATCACTAAATGCACTTCAAGTGCAAATACAAACAACAAAAAAATCAGACTTCAATATTCCCTGAATTAAAAGATTACAATCATTCGCTTTTAACTAAATGATGTTTAAATCAATTAAAAAAAATTCAACACTTTTTGTTTGCCGTAAAAAGTAAAAAAAGAGAAAGAGAAAAAACAAAAGCCTATTAATGGAATGATTATTGAAGGATATGAAATTTTCACAGAATTTTCACACTATCGCAAATATATGTGTGTACGTACATTAAAGCATACATACATTCATATGTACATATATACCCAGTTGGCCACGTCTTTAAGACATCTTTAAAGATGGATGTACGACAATGTTAATTCCTGCACAACATGTGAGCGACATCCAGAATAAATCGCCAACGACATTTTCGAACAAGTGTCGCCAGAATCGTGCACGACACAAACAAAGACATTGTCGCTATTAATGCCGTTATTTCGATCGAACAAATAATTTTTGTTTGTTTAGAAGACAGCTTGCAAGACAATGTCTCTCATATTGTCGTGTTTAGTTGTTGAAAGAGGATACTTTACAAGGCAATGTCGCTCATACTGTTGTGTATAGGTGTTGATATAAGACGCCTTACAAGGCAATGTCGGTCATGTTTTCGTGGATAGGCTTGTATAAAAGAAAACTTGGAAGACAATGTCTGCCATGTCGTCGTTTATAAACTTCTTTGCCGTCCACGACATTTTCCTCAAAATTGTCTACCAGAAATCCAAAGTGAAAGAGGACATGTCGTGCATAAATAGTTGCCGAAAATATCGTCGACGGCAGTTTTGCCAACTGGGTACCCTGATATACATATGTATGTGCATTGCATAGATAAAGCTGTCATTTATGTACACGAAACGTTTTTCATAACGAACTTTTTATAAACCGATTTCTCTTTTGCTATGAAATATCTATTGCAGTATTATTTTCTAATACTTTCAACAGCTACAGATGCTCTAGAGGACATCGACAGTAATTGGACGCGAGTGAATCGAAAAAGGAGAACTTATTAGAACAAAAGCAATAAAATACCGAAAAATAAAAGTCGCATCTGAATAAAGCACCAGTGTTACCAGAATTTTCTTTAAAAAAATTTATATTTTTAACTGAAAGTGTAAAATAAATAATTCAATTAAATGATTTGCTTCATTTTATACCAATGTGTACGAGCAGTTTTATCAATAAGAACCACACAACTAAATGTTGAGTAACAAATGACAATACTGCGAACCACGTAAGTTGAAAAGCCAAACAGTGTACCCTCTCTAGTGTTCATTAACTCGAGGACTGCTTAAAATCCAAACAAAGAAAAATTTTGCCAGATTTTATTTATTGTCATTTGGGCGATTTTTGGGTCCAAAAATGCCTATTAAGAGATTTACAAAATTTGATCATGTTTTAAGCAAAATTTTTAGATTTCAGTACTTTATAGTGCCAATACATTATCTAAAACCCTCCAAATAGGAATAGTCATCTTTGTACAATAGATATTTTATTTCGGCTTTTGATCTCATTAATCTGCCCCGTTTTAAGCATACCACCTCTTATTTTTATTCGCGCAATACATCTTTTCTTCTAGTAATTTTAATATTCCCAGTTACAATCCGATCCAAAAAAGAAAAATGTACTTTTTGTTTAGCGGAATCAGCAGTTTAGATATTCTACTAAAATAAAAATTAAAAGTAATATTCAAAAATTTTTTACGATTTTTTCACGCATTGACGATCTCTTACTAACACTATCTGGCAACTGTGGTAGTGGCATACATTTTAGAAAAATGGTTGTTTTGTGAAAAAAGAAACTTCCGATTATTGGCGCAATAGTAGTTCTTATTTCGGCAAAACTGTAAACAGTTAAATTTCCTTATGCAATTGTAATAGGACTTTTTTTAATTGTCTGTTGATTTTTTTGTTCTGTATTCAATGAATTAGTATTGAATATTCTTATTTACAATCATTTTATTTTCGAACTAGTTTTCTATTAAGCTATTAATTTGAAACGGTATACAAATCTACCTCACTGAGTAAATGAACATAAATTTCTACACATTTAAACGGTTGTTCTCGCCAATAACGTTAAAAGTACAAAACAAGCCAATTGACTGAATTTAGGACAATGCGCCATAAAAAAAATTGCTAAATTTTCTGCATGAATTTTAAGGTAATAATTGTTGATTTATTGATTTTTGAAATAAATAAACCGAATTCTGTCTAAATAACCATACACAGAGGGAAAAATACGGTATAAAAACTCCAAAATTTACACCATCTGTGGTCAAAAGTGAGCTAACTACGTTTTTGTTCAATTTGATAACGAATAATATTAGCTTTTTTAACCACCTCGTTTTCATTTTGTTACCATCATAGTATACAACTAGTATGCCGACTCTTTGACAGGTACATAACTCAACTGTCAGTGGTACATTTTTATGTTTGTATTAGTAAGATTTTTTTCAAATGTATTGGTGTATAAAACTATTTCCACCACTAAACATAGTTGCATAAAATCGGATAGAATGTGGCAACAATTTTTTTTCCAAAATAAAATTTTCTTAGTTCAATAAATTTTCAATTTATTGAATGCTGGCTGCATTTATAAACTTTTAAAAGCCATGTTTGCTAAATTTTTATTCTGCAATATCGGATAATATATAAATAATTAATGATTTCAAATATTATTTTTATACCACAAAATGCTACTCTGCTGGCTTTAATAATATTAACAACAGAAAAAATTTAGTGTCAAAAAAATTTATTTAAAAATTTTTAGTTTGTGAAAAATAAAAACATTTTGTAAAAGCAAATTAGCAAAATGTATTGAAAAAAATTATTAATTATGTGTTTAAGTCATAAAATTAAACATGAAGTGTTATATTGTGAAAAATTTTAAATTAAAAAATTTCAAATTTTGTTTTGTTTTTGTTGTTCTTAAGTGTGTTGAATTCACACAGAACCTATATGTGTGATGAGAGTTATAAAAAAAAGAGAACGTTCTCACCAGTCGGCATACTAGTTATATACTATGGTTACCATTTTGTCTCACTCTGACAACAAAATATTAATATATTTTCACCATAATGGTGAAAAGGTTTTTTAATTTTTGATAACATACCGTTGGCTTATTGACAATATTCAGTTGTTATTTCGACAATACATTGTTGTGAGTGTAGTAAAGCATCATCCATTCTACACCCAAACAATAAAAAACATATAAAATATATTTATTTACATATTTACATTTTTAAACAAAAAAATACAAATTGAAAAGGGGTTTGTATTGTAACGAAATTGCAATACAAAATACATACATACTTGTGTTTTTTTTTTTCATGAAAAGAGCTTTTCTTTAAATTCAGCGCGGAGACATAAGTGTGGTACAACTTTATTCACATCTTCTTTATTTATAAGCTGCAAGCTTGTGAAGAAGGGATAAAAAATCCTATATAAGCAGTTTGATCACAGGCAGAGTCAGCTTATCGCCGCCGACTAGGTAAGACCTTAGTTAACTGCTTGAGAGTGATACACCTTCAGTTAAATAAAGTTAAGCAAGCAGATTCTGCGGATATACCCGTTCTCCGAGCGTTGCCTTAAAGCAGTATAACAGACCTAATCTGATTGCCTGGGTTATACTCCGTTGGTCTTATACTCTGCCCTGCCAACAAGTGTTTGTATGTATTAGTAATTTTGTTAAAATAATCGTTGTGTAAATTAAGTACGTTTTATACCGTTTACCAAAAATCTTTGTGGGAGAGAGCAGTCCTGGGGCCGAGAGTGTACCTCAGCAACCAGTAAGAAATCACGTCGTTACAGTTTATTATATTTTTTTCACTGTCCACGTTTTATTTTTTCATGTATTTTAATTACTTATAAAACATTGCATTTGGTTTTATTTGGTTAAACTACGAGTAATGAAAACAATGGTATTTTTAACATCTTTGGTACCAATTTGACAACAGTTTGTTAAAAATTTAACAACAGGTATAGTCGAAATATTTACAATACTTTGTTATAATTTTAATATCATTGGGTGATATTTGTTAACGTCTTTTTTCGTTCTGTGTAGAATATATAAAATTGCATTTACAAAACAATTCGAAATGCATTAGTCAAATAAACAAATCGAACAATTCATATAAACAGTTTCAATAATTTTTTTATTTATTCAAATCACAAATCGTCAGTTGATAGACAATTGTTGTATGTGGTGTTCGTTCGTAAATAAACAAAATATATGTAAATAAAAAAATAATAATTTAAAACGTAAATAATATCTAAATCAAAGTTTGAGCAATAATTTTCTTTTGGTCTTTTTATATAAGGCTTGATTGAAAAGCATTTATAATTAAAAGAAAATTTTTGTAAATAAATTTGTCCAACACACAAAAGAATAACAATGTTCTGCCAACTGATTCTTGAAGAGGGGACAAAAAATAGATATACGTGTATCAGCGTTTTAAAGTTTACATCTGAAACTCAGTTTACGGCGTATTCAAAGTTGCACCCTTGTATAGTAAAAAAAAACAAAGAAAATCGTGTGATACTTTGGTTTTTGGGTATAAGAAGATTTATTCAGAATATTACATTCAACATTTTGTTTGTTTACATTAACTCTTCTGAAAATGGGACTTATTTTTAATTTTTTTGTAAAAAAATTATTAAATCATTAATTCTTCTATAGGTCTCCGAACCCACTTAAGTCGAAAATGCCAGAATATACCAAAAACTTAAAAGGTGATTTAGGGTTAATTATATACTTATGCCAACATGGCGATAAAATATCGCAGAAAAATTATATTATAACAAAAGCAAAACTAAGAGAAGCAAATTTATTTATTTATTTTATTTGTTTGATTTATTTTTTTTTTGTTTATTGGTATTCCTATACAACAGAACTTTAAGTTTTATAAAGGGTCCGCCATCTAACGTTTTTTTTTCAACTAGTGCTTATTTTGTGAATGGTAACACTTAGCTCATGTCTGATTTGACAGATAATTAGTTTTATCCTTCGCTGAACGAATATGGTTATGTATACGCTTGAACAACGCTGGGAAATATTGCGACATTACTTTGAAAATCATGGTAATGTTGCATCCTCATCGATAAACCAAAGCGTGAAAAGTCAAAAACAGTGCGTACACCCGAGAATATTGCTGCTGTGGCAGAAAGTGTGCGTGAAGCGCCATCAACATCAATTCACCGTCGTTCTCAACAATTGAACATTTCGGAGACATCATTGAGACGAATTTTGAATAAAGACCTTGGTATGACGCCATACAAAGTCCAATTGGTTCAGGAGTTGAAGCCAACTGACCATCCAATGCGGTTTCGCTTCGCTAAGTGGGCCTGCGATCGACTTACAAAAGATGCCGATTTTGCCAAAAAAAAAAATCATCTTTTCAGATGAAGCTCATTTTGATCTTGGCGGGTATGTAAACAAGCAAAATTGTCCCATTTGGGGCACAGAAAACCCGCACGTATACATTGAAAAGCCGATACACCCAAAACGAGTCACTGTTTGGTGCGGATTTTGGGCCAGAGGCATAATTGGACCATTTTTCTTCGAAAATGAGCAACGAGTGGCCGTTACAGTCAATGGCGATCGTTATCGGGCCATGTTGAACGAATTTTTGTTCACAAAAATGTAAGAGGAGGATATTGGCAACATTTGCTTTCAACAGGATGGCGCTACGTGCCACACAGCCGAAGCTACACACGATGTTTTCCCCCTGTTTTTGAAGATCACATTATCAGCCGCAGAGCTGATGTCGTTTGGCCACCTCTGAGCTGCGATTTGACACTGTTGGACTATTATTTGTGCGGTGCCGTCAAAGATAAGTGTTACGCCGACATGCCAGAGACAATTGACGCTTTAAAGCACAATCATGAAGCCATTGGTGAAATACAGCTGCACACAGTCGATAATGTGCTTAAAAATTGGACCGATTGTGTAGGCTACTGCATGGCCAGCCGAGGCAGCCATTTGAATGAAATTATTTTCCATTATTAATCGGAAGGATTGTTACTTCAAATAAAAAAAGAAATTTGAGAAAATATTCACTAGTTTTTTTTATAGCATTTTCAAAAAAAAAAAAAAGTTATTTGGCGGACCCCTTAATTAAAAATTAAGCTACACAACCGATGTTTTGTTATGAGATTCACATAAGAGGTCTTTGTGCCGAATATTATCTAGATATCTACTATTTGTCCGTCTACAAGTGATTTTAGGGATGGTGTTTATATGGGATTTATGGTAACTTCTGGGCCCATATAGTATCTGTTGTGAAAGTTATCTTCGCCAAGTTTTTATATTTATACCACTATTTGTAGCTTTTTGTAAACTGATCAATATAAGAAATACATGAGCTAAAAATCAACAATTGTCTCTAAGCACCAAATTTATACCAAATTCATAATATCTAGCAAACAAGTTGTTGATTTTGCACCTATTACCAAAATGATTATATTGATTTCTAAAAATTGTAAAATTTTGAATATTTTTTTCAGTAAATGATATTTTTAATTAAAAAAATGATCAAAAAATTTGCCATTTCATTTTATTTATTATACTAGCGAATCCCCTGCACACTTCGTAGTGCAAAAAAGAAAATAAAAAAATCAATTAGAATTCATTTAAATCAGTGATAAATTACTTTTATTGTAATGATCTGTGGTAAACAACATTTGTTGTTTTTCCATTTTCGGTGTAAATATACAAAACCGATGGCTTGCCAACAGAGAAGCAAGCCGATTAAAAATTTTCGGCGGCGGCGGCTGAGCTGCTTTGCGCCGAGTTTTTTTGACGACTAAAATAAATATTCAGCTGCGCCGAACTTATGTACAGAAAACACATAAACAAAAATTTTAAACAAAACAAAGAGACAAATAACACAGTACAACATTTTTCAGTTAATTGATTGCCAACTCAATTCTGTGAACTGTATGTGAAATTAGACCCAAAAAGAAGAATTTCTGGATCATTCGTTTTGTCTTCTTACCTGCGATTTGAAGTTAGTATCGATTTGAAGTTAGTACTATCGTATAGGGGAATTTATCACGTTTTAGGCCCTGTTGTTTGACATAGCTCGACAACCACTAGCCCAATTTAGTTGAAATAAATTTTAAAAAATTAAGAATTACAATTCCCTTAATCTGTTCATATATTGTTTTCCTATACAAGTAACACTTTCGAAGTTAAAAATGAATGTATGAAGGGAAAAAATTATTTTTTGCCTAAAAATTTAAATTTTTTTTTTTAAAAATACATAAAAAATGCAAAATGGAAAAAAGTTTCAAGTCTAGTTATTTTTTCGCAAAGTCACATAACCTATGAGCAAAATGAGACAAAGATCATAAAAATCGATGCACGTAAATGTATGAATTTCAAAAATTTGCTCGAGATATGCACAACATTATTTGGAGAAAACATTGACACCTTTTTCATGATTCTGAGAATTAAAAAAAAAGGAATAAACAAAAGGTTATTTGATTTTTATGATTGCGGTAATAAATGTACGTGGACAATTAAACGGAAAGTGGACCTTTTTATTATTTGGGTTTTTCCGGTGGCTACCTATATGATTTTTTTACAGAAATTGCACCCACATTTAAGGGTGGTCATTATTTGTAAAGTTTTGCACAGTTTGAAACGTACAAGTGCTGAATCAGGTATATAGCCAGCCGCCCTTAAAATATGCGCCCATTTATAAGTACCTGGCAGTAAAATATTCAAAAATACGTAGTATTTATAGGTGTGCATTGATCGATTTTTGGCATTCAGCCAGTGCCGACGAACGCGAACAGTAAAAGTGATTTTTCTCCAGTTTTTTAAAAGTGAATAACAACAAAACATAAAATATATCAATATGGAAAACAACAAGTGCCCATATTTGGATGAATATTGTTACGTTTGTGGTCATATCGTCCGAAAAATACAGAAAAAAGATCGAAAAAATTTGTTTACTGAGCAATTCAAAACCGCGTATTGTAATTATTTCGATGAAGCAGATTTAAGTGGTGCAAATTTTACGCCGAACACAGTGTGCAACAGTTGTTATACTACCCTTCTATAATGGATTCACGGAAAAAGTAGAAAGTTATCTTTTATGAAGCCAGTAATTTGGGTGGAAGACACAACTGGACATGATGAATCCAGGTGCTATGCATGCATAAATTTTTGTCCTGGATTAAACAGACAACAATTGAAAACAAAAGTATACACTGCTGCATTTACTGCCACACTTCCAGTGCAACGCCCTGCTGATACCGATGCACCTAAACCTCCGAGTGCGGATACTGTGTCCCTGCTAGCCGAAACCGTTTTCACCAATCCGACCGATTTGGATGATGCTGATTGGATACCCGATATTGAAAATAGTGCACCACAACCGCTACCACAAATCGAAATGGATTACATTGTGGCCAAGCTGGGACTATCACAACACGACTCCGAATGGCTGACATCATTTTTGAAGAGAAGAAAACTCACACAGCAAAATGTCAGCGCAACATCATACCGACAACGCCAAGCTGACTCAGACCATGAATATGAACAACCTACGAAGAAAACAAGATCATCAGAACCACAAGCGTCAACTTCTACAAGGATGGATATTGCCAATAATTGAAAAAATGTTCTAAATTTTGTTTTTATGCATATTATAATTGCGTATTAATTGCATATTATTTTATTTTCATTAAGTTTTTATAAATAAAGTTTTTTTTTGCATGATAATTTTTTAATTTATATTTTTATTTTAAGGGTGGTGGCTATAACTGATTTTTGAAATTCATACCTTTACTCAATTGCGAATAAAAGCGAAACGCGTGCATCGATTTTTATGATCTTTGTCTCATTTTGCTCATAGGTTATGTGACTTTGCGAAAAAATAACTAGACTTGAAACTTGTTTTCCATTTTGGATTTTTTATGTATTTTAAAAAAAAAATTTAAATTTTTAGGCAAAAAATAATTTTTTCCCTTCATACATTCATTTTTAACTTCGAAAGTGTTACTTGTATAGGAAAACAATATATGAACAGATTAAGGGAATTGTAATTCTTAATTTTTTAAAATTTATTTCAACTAAATTGGGCTAGGGGTTGTCGAGCTATGTCAAACAACAGGGCCTAAAACGTGATAAATTCCCCTATACGATAGTACTAACTTCAAATCGATACTAACTTCAAATCGCAGGTAAGAAGACAAAACGAATGATCCAGAAATTCTTCTTTTTGGGTCTAATTTCACATACAGTTCACAGAATTGAGTTGGCAAATCATGTGTTGTACTGTGTAATGATTTATTCATTTGAAAACTAAAAATTTTATAAAAGATAAATCAATTTTTTAAGAAGAAAAATACTATTTACAGCAAATACATTGTTAGTTTTACTACGGTTAGTAACTAAGTAAATTGAGATCATTAAGATTTTCTTAAAATTTGGAAATATCAGGCATTTTGGAATAGTAAATTAATTAATTATTAAAATTTGTTTTTATTTGTAATGTTTGAGGTCTATTATTTTTTATAAAAACATTTGTTTCATTTTATCCAATAATTCGTCATGCCATTTTGCGACTTGTTTAGGGAAAATTAACAATTTAAAATTTCTTAAATAATTATGGAAAACAAATGTCAAGCTGGCATACAAATTTTTAAATAAAAAGCAAATTTTCAAACCAAACAACCATTTTTCATAGTTAAACAAAAAAAACTTACTGTCAGGCCCACAATATCGACGAGAACATTTCTTTCGCATTTTTATATTGAAAATGTTAGCAAATTCTGTCGTGCAATGGATTTTGCATGAATTCCAGAATCACAAACTAAACTTCCGCTCAAAGAAGTTTATTAACAATGATAAAAAAATATGTATAATAAGAAAAAGGTTCTAACAAAAACAGAAGGTTTTTTTTTAACGAAAGCTCAAAAAGGAATTAACAACATCTGCAATATCTTAACGATCTAAGGTAATAATAAAAACATAGAATTAGAACATTACTAGAACAGAGTTGTTAGCATTTGAGTTGTTCTAAGGTTGTAACGTTTTTTCAACAATCTCCCCCTCAAGTCAAATGCCTTAAACATAAAAAAAAATTACATTTCAAGTTTTAAAAGATTACAACCATAAATATGTTTTTGTTTATCTAAACATTTCGTAAGAATATCAGCCGCATTCTCACCAGATGTAACGTACTGTACATCGATAGCCTTCTCTTCATATTTTTCTCGTATGTAGTGATAACGTATATCAATGTGTTTACTCCTCTTATGAACGGTTGGATTCTTCACCATGAAAGCAGCACCTTGATTATCACATAAGATCGGAGTAGGATGCACGATATAATTTTCAAAACCCATCTCCTTTAAAAGACCACGATGAAACACGACCACCTTTGTACCTTGGCAAAGAGCAATATATTCGGCCTCCATTGTACTTAGAGCCACTACAGGTTGTTTACGGGACTCCCAGGCAACAGGACCACCAGCCAAGAACACCACATGACCAGAATAGGATTTCCGATCATTAGATTCACACCCCCAGTCTGAGTCTGTGAAACATTCAAAATTTTCAAAATTAGTAGAAAAAGTAATTTTACCTACAGGATTTTTCTTCAGATATCTCAGAACATATTTTGCAGCTTGAAAATGTTCTTTATGTGGATGTGAATTAAATTGGGACAATTTTGACACCACATGAATAAGATCAGGTCTCGAAATCACGACCAGGTACATCAAAGCACCAATTAAACTTTGGTAATTCTTCGTGTCCAAATCGTCACATTTAGCATCACATTTCTCTAAAACAGTACCACTTGCCCATGGTGTTGTAGCTGGCTTACAGTCTATCATTCCCCATCGTAAGAGTATTTGTTCTGTATATTTCTGCTGATGAAGAGTAATGTCGCCTCGCAAACCATCACGATTAATCTCCATCCCCAAGTAGAACGATATTGGACCACGATCAATAGCTTCCACGTATTTATTTAATTTTGAAATAATATTTTTCATTTCCAGCTCACTTGAACATGCTAGTAACATGTCGTCAACATAAATGGCAATCAGGCAAATTTCGTCTCCATTTCGTTGAATATATACGCAAGTATCTGACTTGCACCGCATAAAACCCATTTCCAACAAAATATCATTCACCTTTTTGTTCCATTCTCTTCCCGCTTGTTTTAAACCGTATAATGCTTTGTTTAATTTGCACACTTTGTTTGGATAGTCTTTGTCCTCAAACATCTTAGGCTGCACCATATACACCTCATCTTCTAAATCGCCATTTAAATAAGCTGCCACAATATCAACATGGTTTACCAACAACTTGTGTTTCGCCGATAAAGCCAAGAGCAATCTTATTGTTGAATGTCGTACCACCGGAGCAAAAGTTTCTTGGTAATCGACATTATGCTTTTGCGAACAACCATGGGCCACTAACCTAGCTTTATATTTTTCTACGGAACCATCAGGTTTACGTTTTAAGGCAAACACCCATTTGCAACCAATAATATTTTTGTTATTTGGCTTATCCACCAACTGCCATGTTTTATTTTTAAACAATGAATTATATTCAATTTGCATTGCTTCCTTCCACTTCATTGAATTTTCAGAATTTAACGCCTCGGCCACAGTACTCGGGTTTTCAATAATCGAGTTCAACATTTCCGGTCCATCTTCAGTGCAATAAACTTTCCTTGGTCTGCCTTTACCACCACCTTTGACTAATTTGGGTCTACCACGTTTTCTTTTATTATTACCGGCAGGTGTATCTTCTCTCTCAGTTTCACTGGATTCAGAACTCACATGTTCTTCTTCTTGATTTTCAGCATTCAAACCATCAGTCCCTTTATCGCCATCATCGTTAACAGCCACAGCATCGCCCGCATTTGATTTAAAAAGATCAGCATAAATAATTTCATTTAAAGCTCCATCGTGTATCTCCAATTTTTCAAAAGACTGTTCAAAAAATATTACATCACGAGCAATAACAATTTGTCTCGTACTGGGATTGTATAAGCGATACCCTTTTGTATAAAGTTGATAGCCAACAAATTTAACTTTGTCACCTTTAGGTAGGAACTTACCACCTTTAGGTTTCGGACCTTTTTTTAGCATAACAGCATCGCAACCAAACGTTTTTAAATGGGCAACAGACGGTTGTCTACCACACCACCTCTCATAGGGAGTAACATCTTCAAGAACTTTTGTTGGAGCACGATTTCTTATATATGTTGCTGTGTTTATTGCTTCACCCCATAAACTTTGTGGTAATCCGGACGATTCTAGCAAACACCTCGCCATTTCAACAAGGGTTCTATTTGCCCTTTCGGCAACGCCATTCTGTTGTGGTGAGTAACCAACTGTGGTTTGATGAACAATACCTTTTCCGGCAAAATGTTGTTTGAATTTCAAATTTACAAATTCTTTACCATTATCGCTGCGAACGACTTTTATTTGGCGGCCTGTCTGCGTCTCCGCGAGCCCAGAAAAATGAATGAAAGCATCAAAAGCATCACTTTTATTTTTTAAGAAATACGTAAAAATATAACGAGAATAGTCGTCAATAAACGTCATAAAATACGACGATCCACCAACGGATTTCACACCGATAGGTCCGCATAAATCCGTATGCACCAATTCTAAAATATCTTTAGTTTGCACATTTGCATAATTTTTATACGATGCAGCAGAAATTTTGTTAACAGCACAGGTAACACAATCAATAGCTTTTGGCATTTTCACATCCAAACCTTTCACCATATTTTTTGTATTTAATTTGTTTAGGTCATTTACATTTATGTGACCATATCTTTCATGCCATTTTCTTACAACTTTCTCATCCATAGCAGCATTTATTTTTTCACTATTTTCAATTTTTTCCAAATTTGCAATAAACATATCATTTGTTAAATCAGCTGTCAAAATATTTTTATTTTGTTTACTTTTCATTACAGCTTTATTCGCAGCAAATTGAACAATATGACCAGCTTTAACAATTTTATTTATCGACAAAAAATTTGAGTGTAATTGTGGTACATACCATACGTTGTTTAGTGTGAGATTGCAAACGTTTGTTTTTGTTTTAACATTTCCAAAACCTTCAGCATAAATGCTTTCACCAGATGCCAAAACAATTTTCTGTTTTGATTCTGCCAACGTTTCAAAATACTCCCTCGTTCTGCACATGTGTGACGTCGCGCCGCTGTCAAGTACCCCCAACTCATTTAAGTTTACTTTGTTTTCATTTAATGAACAAGCAAGGTCATCTCTTTTCTCAGTCTCTTTAAATTGCGATCGTATGTGGCCCTTTTTACCACAACGAAAACATTTAATGCTGTTGTTGTTGCTGTATACATTACCAGTTGTGTTTTTCTTTTCACTCTGTTGATTGAATTTAGGCTGCATATTCTTATTGTTGACATTTTTATTATTGCAGCTGTTATTAAAATTCTTTTTGTTTCTTTTGAAATCATTTCTTGAATGCGCTGCAAAAACAGTTTCATGTTGTATATTATTTTTGTTACCTTGTCGCATTTCTTCTTCTAAAATTTTGGAAATTAAATTCTCATACGTTGGTAAACTATCCCGGCTTTCTATGGCCACAACAAAAGATTCCAATTCATCGGGAAGACTGCACAATAGCAAAATTGACAACAAGTCATCATTTAAAGTGATTCCGATTTCTTTTAATTCATCCACGGTACAACAAAAATCATTTATTTGTGGAGAAAATTTTTCATTTGCATTTAGTTTAAACCGAACCAATTTTTTAAATAAATTTACCTTCCTGGATGCAGTATTTGCTGGTATAAAGAACTTAAAACATCCCAGGCACTTTTAGCTGAAACACAATTCTTTATGTGAATCAATTCAGTGGTTTTCAAACTTAATGTTATAGTGGCCAGAGCCTTTCTGTCATCTGTAACCCATTTCGTGTTGTCACCAGCAGGACGATTTTCAACGAGGGTATGATACAGATCCAACGTGATAAGCAAGCTCTTCATTTGTATGCACCATGTTGCATAATTGTCACCATTTAATTTTTCAATACTAGCAAGAGCACTCGCCATTATTTTGTTTTTTTTTTTTTTTAACACCGGCAAAAACAATGAAACCAAAAACGACACTAGCCAAATATAACCACACTTTTCCAAACGGTAAGTTTAAAACTTTAATTAAAATTATTTTAATAATTCTGGATTCCCCTGGTTATTTTCTGGGCCCATAACCTTTGTTAGCAAATTCTGTCGTGCAATGGATTTTGCATGAATTCCAGAATCACAAACTAAACTTCCGCTCAAGTGAAACACCGTGTCGTTCAATTCAAAAAGTTTATTAACAATGATAAAAAAATATGTATAATAAGAAAAAGGTTCTAAAAAAAACAGAAGGTTTTTTTTTAACGAAAGCTCAAAAAGGAATTAACAACATCTGCAATATCTTAACGATCTAAGGTAATAATAAAAACATAGAATTAGAACATTACTAGAACAGAGTTGTTAGCATTTGAGTTGTTCTAAGGTTGTAACGTTTTTTCAACAGAAAACATAATAAAAAACTAAAATTTGTTTGTGTTTTCAAACAATACTGTCATACCCCAGACGGTATGATGTGCATTAGCATAAGCACATATTATTAGGGGGATGTTGCGCCTGTTAGCATACGACATCGCCTTCCTGGTTGTGGAGTTTGGGGGATTGGCACCCTGGTCATGTGCCATGTAGCAGCTCACAAACTGTACTGGTTTTGCATTCTACTGCGACAGTGCATGAGTCCTTATCGCTAAAATCAGAAAGAATGAAATCTTTACGGATGTTTTTGACCATAACACAAGCCCTGGTCTTACCTTGATCGGCTGCGTACAGAGTACAATAGCCGTCTAAACTGAGTCCGCAAACCCTGTCTCTATACAACAATGGTTCTTGGATACATATAAGCTCCTCCGTGCCTGAAGCCAATCGGAGAAGAAGGGCAGCTGACGCCGCTTTAGAGTGATGAAGGTTGATCTGCGTAACCTTCATCATAGCTCATCGCTATGGACGACTGTGACGTTGGCATCATCTGGGTCGTCGTCCGATTCCAGAAGGATGTCCTCATCGTCCGCCACTTCCAACTTACCAAGGAAGTCACCCACAAGTCCGCTAACCGATTAGGTGTCTTCATTGGTCGTTGACGTAGCAGAGTCGTCTTTCTAAAGCTCCGTTGATGCTGCTGTTGTGGTGGTAGTCACCGGAGCTTGAGGCTTCCCTTTGTCATCACCTTTGTAGACTCAGAGGAAGATAGTTCCAAATCCATAGAATATCTTCCCCTGTGTCTTCCGAAGTGACGGCAGAGAGTCACTGTTTATTATAACAGTGGCCTTCCTGGACTCTTCAACAGATTCAGACACCCTCACTACTTTCCAGTCCTGTGTGGGTAGCTGGGGGTTACTGATCTGTATTATTTCCAGGATCTCCTTGGGGTCGGATGGCTCAGCGGGGATCTTGGCAATAGATCTTGGCCTTTGTGGTACATCGGCCAGAGGTATTGCCTCAATCTTAGCGCCCTGCCAAACTTCCCCCAGGGACTCCACGGCATCCTTGTACAGCAGCGCTGAACGCTCATCTGCACACGCTATCAATTTAATGTGACCCTGATACCAGCCGGCATCTTCACATTGTGGTGGTGGTCCAGGGTTACCCCTTAAGACGCTCAAGAACACCCTACTAAGTGCGACGACAACCAGCTTCCAGTTCTTGGAAGAAATGGTGCCGTCACTTGCGTTGCGGTCAATGATCGCCCAAATGAGGTGGTCTTTAGCCACATCTTTGTACGACCTGTTTTGCGGCCGTTGAGGCGTATATTTGGACCTTTTAGTCCCAGGAAGTGTGTCCTCCCCCGACCGTTGCCGATTAGGCGCTACTTCGGTTGGCTTCCGTTCAGGATTGCCTTCCACTGCAGAGGGAGGTGCACGTTTTAAACCCTCAATATGGGTTTTTGCCCACTGGATAGAGGATATCTTCTGCTCCGTGAGCTCACCAACCGGGTTTTCACCAAGTCGGCTAATGATTTTATAGGCGAAGCGCCTGGTTATGAAGGCCCGTTTGGATGCATTTATGTGCCTTTGGGATTTTTTAATAGGTGCCGTAGAGGCTGAGGGAGGTGTATCAGAGGGCATCGAATCTTTCTTCGTGTGCTCTCCTTGCACAGGTTTCGGCACATGGGAAACTAGATTTCCGGCAGACTGAGTCTGCACCGTCGATCCAGCACGCGAGGAAGGGGTTTTGACGGGATTTTCTCCCGTCCGGACCTGGGAAACCTTATAGAACCCTGTACCAAGCTTGCTTTACAACCGCCTGAAGGCTTAGTCGTGGCGGGTTTTTGCGCACTATGCTATAAACACAATCAAGTCCACCGACCATCGACTACAAGATGTCAAAAATAGAATACATGCGTGCTTATGAGAATAATTCTTTTAGCCGCTACACGACACGGCTACTTTTGTAGCCTGTAGCCAACTTAGGCTAATTTCTATTTTTCTTGGCTACAAAAAACAGATGAGTGCTGCCAATACAATAAATGCATGAAATGGTGGTTTTAAAAACCCAATTCATTAAATATCGCTATTAAAAACGCGAAAAACTATTATAGTGGCACCATTGAAAAATAATAATCATTTGTTCATTTGTTTACATTTTCATTTACTTTTTATTTGGCGCATTTTTCATTTACTTTTTATTTGTCAAATTTTCCATTTAGTTCTTTTTTCATCACTTTCTAATTTGTTTCATTTATATTTATTTTTTGGTTTTTTTATTGAAATTGGTAAGTATATAATAGTCATTTTTACTGTTTATATGTATTTATTATATTGTTTAATGTAAATCTTTAGTTGAATTTACATGCAAATATGGATGTGTACGAGCAGCTAATAGAAGAAGTACGCGGCCGGCCAATACTGTACGATCTGGGTCAAGAAAACTATAAAAATATAAAGCAAAAAGATATTGTATGGAGGGAAGTAGCAGATGCTGTTAAAATAAGTGGTAAGTAGGATTACAATATAATATTGTTGATTTTATTTAGAAGTGATTTTACAGAAATGGATTGCAAGAGAAGGTGGAAGGGGCTGCGTGACACTTACAAGCGATGTAAGAGGTCGATGGAAGTTTCTTCTGGGAGTGGTGCAGAGGGTCCCAAAAAAGGTGGCGACATTTTGAGTCGATGTCATTTTTAGATAACGTCGCATGTTCTAGGCGATAAGTTTTTTTTTTTTGCCTTAGAAGTTTTTAATTTTTGCGATAGAACCCTTTAATTTACTTCTCTTGTATATTCCAGCACCATTGGGAATGTAAGAAGTTGCTCGCTATCCGAGGATGACATCATTGAAGCAATTGATGACTCCAGTGACGATTTTGTGTCTCCTACATCTCGTTCCTCAACAGCATTGAAAGAAAAAAAGGTAGGTAATTAAATGACGTGTGGTGTCCGGAATACGTTTTTAAATGGTTAAAAATTTTTGCTTGCAGAAAACTGACAGCGAAAAATTCCAGCAGTTTATTGATTTTGCATCGTCTAGCATATCAGAAAATTGTTCTGTATTTACCAAACAAAAGGAAGAGGACTCAACCTCTTTATTTTTTGCAGGCTTGGCTGCTAAAATTAAAGCAGCAAACATGCCACCAAGTGTGGTCAACAAAATTGAGGCTAAGCTGTCTGCTATAGTTTGCGAGGAAATAGATAGTTTTTATTCGCAACAACAGCAGCAGCAATAAGTAACTTCATTGAGTTAATGATGTTTTATATATGTATGTAATATTATTGTAGAACAATATTTTGAATTTATTTGAATTTTTAGTTTATTTGTTTATTAATTTTATAGTATAGTTAGAATGGTCAACAAGCTCAAGTGTAAAATAGTTCCTGTCATTTCTAAGCATTAGAAAGTTATGCAGAACTACACTGGCTAACACAATTTTGTCTGCATTTTTTGGAGACATATGTCGTATGTAATACTCTCCATCTATTAGCTAAGATACCAAAAGCGTTTTCTATGTGCACTCTAGCTTTGGACAATGTGGTATTAAATTTGTCCTTATCTGGTGGCAAATGATGTCCACGATAAGGTCTCATTAAATTATTTTTTAGTGGAAATGCGGCGTCCCCAACAAAAAAGCACGGAAAGTTAACAGATGTTCCCGGTAAGTTAGCACTGCGAGGTACTTCCAAAGTTTCATTTAATAATTTTTTGCCGAATGAACTTCGAGCAAGTACACCACTATCGCTCTGGCTCCCTAAAGCCCCAACGTCTACATATGTGAAGACATAGTTAGCATCACAAGCCGCCAATAATACGATGCTAAAAGTTTTTTTGTAGTTGAAATACAAAGAGCCACTTTTTCTTGGACAAACAACACGAATATGTTTGCCATCAATGGCTCCTAGGCAATTTGGCATTCCAGTTTTTACGTAAAACTTATCCGATATCATTGAATACTCATTTATATATGGAGCTGACAAATATATACCGTGAAGATCATCCCAAATTGCTTCACATGTCTCGTAAATGATTCTCCTCACAGTCGATATGCCAATTTTGTATGCCCAAGCAAGAACTTGTATATTGCATCCTTGCCCCAAGAATCTGAAATTAAAAGTTTATTTACTTCAAATTCTGATAAATTTAGAGTTTACTTACGTTAAAGTAACTGCCAAGCGAGTCTCAGCATCTATGGGTTTTCTCTGGAAAAATCGTTCCAATTTGTTTTTTAAAAGGGTCAGCAGTAAATTGAAGTTCGCTACGCTCATCCGGTATGCTTTAAACAAGTGTTCTTCATCTTTTGCTTTCAGCTGAAGCACACAAGTTCGATAAAATCCTTCTTCATCTCGCGTTATATTTACTGGCCGGACCCACCATCTTCGGTTACTTTTGTTCTGATGTTTTTTATACACTTCATACACTGAAGTCGTTGTTTCCACTATTTTTGCAATAGTACTTATAAAGTTAAATAAATTTTCTTGAGACATTTGAAATTTTTTTTTTCACACAAATTCACTTAAAAAAATCAAGTTTGTTTTGGTTAACTTTAATACATATGTCAAAACAGATGTTTATTTTTTATAGTTAGTGGTCGGTAGTCGTTAAAAAAATTAAGTAGCTGGCGACTTGGCTATTTTTGTAACCAGCTACTTTTGTAGTCGGTAGTCGATGGTCGGTAGCCTTTGATTGTGTTTATAGCACTAGTAGCTAACCGTCTAGCAGGGCCTGGCGCAACCACCTTGCTAGACGAGGTCTCAGAAGCATTCGACATACTACAGCCTGATACCGACGCTGTAGTAGTAGGGTCTCCGGGGATTATGAAGCCCTTTGCCGGATACGTAGGGCATGCATTTTCGGACATTTCGTGGGGGGTGTGGTGGGGTTGTATTTTATGCCTACTGCCAGGCGAAATTATATCTGCCGCTCCTCTGGAGACAGACGCAGACCATCAGCCGCTCACTATGAGAACAGACGCTGATGGATTTTATTGCGGACCGACAGCCTTCAGAAGGCCTAACAATTGACCGTAAAAGGCGAGCGGACCTAGTCATTAGCCGCTCCAACTAGGAGAAACAGACGCTAATAGACAGGGAAGGGGTAGTTCTTGGTTCGTACTCGGTTTAGACCCTACCGGTCTGGACTGATGTCACAACCGCCAGCATTACTCTACGTCCTTGTACTTAAGCCCTCGCATCGCGCTAAGATGACTACCCATTCGCGAGGGTTTAGAATGGTTATTAGAAGAGGAAATTTATGAACCAAAATCAGTTCCCAAATTGAAAAAGGAGATTTCAAGTTTAGTAATATTGGAAATTGTTAAGAAAGGAAGACCATTGTGGGATGGTGTTTTTATCAAGCAATTGCTGAAAAAAAATTGGGAAAGGCTTAATTATAATACTAAATTTATAGAGTCTCTTCCCCTGTCCAGTCAAGCTGTAGGCCGTTGTACTGTTCAATTAGGAACATGTGTAGAATCTGCAATTAAGGAAAAAGTAATTAATTGGGAATTTTTTTCAATTTGTTTAGACGAAAGCACTGACATAAATGATCTGTGTGAACTTGTAATTTGTATTCGATGCGTAGACAGCGAATACACTATTTTTGAGTCAATTTTTACTTTAGAAACATTTTATGGAAATGTAACTGGTACGTTGTTGTATGATGTTGTCACAGAGAAGCTTCTTTCCATTGTAGACATAAACAAATTTGCTGGAGTCTGCACAGATGGAGCCAATGTAATGTTGGGCAAATATAATGGGCCTATAGGCCAATTACAAAAACTCGAATTTGCAGTTCATAATTTTCACTGCATAATTCATCAAACCGCTCTTGCATCGAAATTCATAAATTATACCCCAGCTATGAAGACAGCAGAGGATATAATAAATAAAATTCGAGGCGGACATCAAGCGCTTACCCACCAAAAATTTGTAACCTTTTTAAAAAACAAAAATGCTGTGAATTGTGACCTGAAAATGTTTACAGAAGTTCGGTGGCTAAGTCGCGGTGATTGCCTGAATAGACTTTATCATTTAAGAGAAGAAGTTCTTTAGTTCCTAGAAACTGAGAAAATAGAAAAAGTTTTAGTACAGTGTTTAAAAGACAATAATTTTATTTTAGACTAAGCTTTTTTGGCAGATACGACAAGTATGTTAAATGAACTTAATTTTGAATTGCAAGGAAAGGAACGCAATATATACGACTTGTCAAAAATCATTCACAATTTTAAAACAAAACTTTTTCTAATTTTTTCCTAAATTAAAACTGGTGATTTTTCCTATTTTCCAAAAACTTCACTTGTTTATAGAAATCTCGAAATCGACCAAAGATATGAATATGACGAAATATTTGAAACACTTTCCAATAATTTTCAAGACAGGTTTCAAGATTTTGTAATTTTACAACCGCTATTAGATCTTTTCAAAAACCCTTTTCGTTGCGACGTAAGCAACTACGAATTTGATATTCAATCAGAACTAATCATACTACGAAGCGAAGTAAATGCTCCAGACGAAAATAATATTGTAGAGTTCTGGAAAGATTTGGATGGCGAGTTCTATCCTGAACTAAAAAAAAATTCATTTAAGTGCCTCTCTTTATTCGGCACTACTTACCTATGCGAACAAATTTTTTCGGATTTAAAATTTATTTGTTCCAAGCAACGTAATAAATTAAGTTCATCCCATTTGAAAAGCATTCTACTATTACAAAACTGCCATAAAAGTATAAATTTAGAAGATTTTATTTTATAAGTTGTATAACACAAGGGAACAAAATTAAAGATTTTTTTGTGTTGATAGAAAATTTGTAGCAGTTCTTTACCAATTCAATGTCCCGATACACAAAAAAGGATCCGATAGAACCTCTCTGAGCTCCTATCGGCCCATATCATTAAACCCATGCCTGTCAAAAGTACTGGATAAAATTGTTGCAAATCGACTTTGGTGGTTTCTAACTACGTATAAACTGTTAGATAGCCGACAATTTTGGTTTGTCTCCTCTACATGGATCATCAAATTGTGGAATCCCTTTCGTTGAAAAAATACGTGAGCATAGTCTCACTAGACTTCCAAAGTGCTTTAGACAGGATAGGTCTACATACAATTATAGATCAATTAATCTTTTGGAATGTTGGACCCAAGATTATAAATTATATAAAAAACTTTATGAGTAACCGGAAATTTATGGTAAAAATCACTTCCAATTATTCCCAACCATTTCCTCTTCCTAATGGTATCCCACAAGGGTCACCACTTTCTGTTGTGCTATTTTTGATAGCATACAACAAACTATGTCATATAATTTCACTACACCGAGAAATTGATTTTACTTCATATGCCGATGATTTTAACCTGATAATAAAATCCAACATAGAAAAAAAACCCAGTCATTAATCTCAACAACCTCTTCAACGATATAACGGACTGGACAAATTACTCGGGAGCCGCTTTATCCCCCAATAAATGTAAATACATACACATTTGCCGAAAAAGAAGTTGTCGTTGCGTAATAATATCAAACCATATTCTATTATCCGAAGTCAAAAATCTACGATTTCTGGGTTTACACTTCAACAACAGATACCGATGGAGTGAACACATAGACAACTTAGTTAAATCATTAAATCAACAGCTCAATATACTTAAATGTCTTTCTTGCCCTAAATTTAATTGTAGTACTTACACTTTAATTCAAATATCAAAAGTCAACTACGGACTACCAATTTTTGGATATACTTTTGGATATACAGAGTCTCTGCTTAAAAAGGTAAATAAGCAAATAAACGCTGCCTTGAGATCCTCCCTAGGAGCATTCCGAACCACTCGTACAAAAAATCTGTTCACCGGAGCGAAAATCTTACCCCTTGAAGTCCAGAGGGATATTCTAACAACGAAATTACATCATGCACTCTCCGACAAGGATTCACCATTGGCAAAAATTACGACCAAAATAAAAAAATCAAAAAAAGTACCAAAAATTGTATCTACTATAAGAAGAATTCAACAAAACTGTAAAACTATCGATATACCCATTCAAACTCCCCGGAAAAAAATCAATTACTCTCCTCCTTGGCACTTAAACAATAACAATATCGACTTATCCATCCATAATTTCGCAAAAAACAACCATAACCCAATACAATTTCGCACTATGTTTAATGAAATTCAGAACAACCTATCAAATTACAATTTCATATATACGGATGGTTCGAAAAACAACAACAACAACGTAGGTTACAGCGTAACAACAGAAAATACAGTTATAAAGTTCGGAGTCCTACCCGACCACAGTTCTATACTTACAGCAGAACTGATCGCCATTAATACTGCAGTATCATATATTGGAATCAAAAGAGGCAAGTATGCCATTTGCACAGACTCAAACAGAAAACCACAACATCAAAGATATACATCAGCACATAAAAACATTTTTTAAAAACAAAGACACCACCTACTCACAAACATCCAATTGGTATAAAACAATAAACAACAACACCGATAGTACAACTATCATCAGCAGTAACATTGTCAGACTCGACTCAATAAAAATAACCCGACTAAGGCTGGGACATACAAAACTCACACACGGCTGCCTTCTAAAAATACCTGTAACATACCCATGTGACTGCAATATCATTTAGCCAACAAATCTATCACACATGCTATCAGATTGTGCACTTTACCACAATCAAAGGCAACTAATCTTAAAAAGTCAAGATCCCATCCAACTACTTGCCGACCCATCTGAAGAAAATATATTAACAATCAATAATTACTTAAAATCCACAAATTTATACAATTTAATCTAATTACACTAAATAATATTTCAACGTGTTTACAATAAATTTCAAAATTTAAAGCATTATATTATACACATTGAGCTGAAGGCCTAAGCTGCTATTGCTCCTTTTGTAAATAAGCTTATAATTTTATATTTAAGTTAATTTTTTAATAAATAAAATATTACAAATAAATAAAAAAATTTAATTTGTCAACATCTGTATAGAAAAAAAGTGATTTTATTCCTGGGATTAACATATTGTGGGTATTACAATATCGAGGGAATGCAATGCTTGTTAGGTATGTTATATACCGTCGGAAAGGTTAATTTGTCTAGTCTCTCAGCATAAGTTTTATTTTTAAGATTTTAGAAACACTTACACACAAATAGGAAAAATTTCAAAATAGTGCATATTCTAAAAATTTAAAAATGCTCGTCTTAACTGAGAAATTATTTTTTTTTATACATAACCCAGTCGCGGCCCAAATAGCGACCAGAACTAACTTAAAGGAAAAGACCTAAGCTTTTGAGCAAAAAAAAAAAAAAAAAAAAAAAAATACCCGGCTTCAAAAAATAAAAAAAATAAGTTTTTAATTTAAAAAAAAAAAATTTAAAAAAACAAGAAAAAAATTTTCCGAAAGCTTGAAGAAATAGCTATCTAATTTGTTGGGACAAATTTTGCTAACACCAATAGATAATAAGTTACATGGATGAGAAAGAACACCTGTTTGGTCTAACTCAGAAACTTTTTGACCGATCTTGTTGAAAATAAGTGTCTAAACTACTATCCAATAGGACTAACCTTGGTGCAAATTTCATCCAAATCGGAAGACATCGATTTCAAAAGTTGGGTCACTTGACATGAAATCCCCCATATATATATCGCTATTTATGCAGCCACAAAAGATATAAATATTTTTCAAAAATGGGACTACGAGAAGGGAAAACGTAGTAGCACTCACCGGGTATCTGCTAGTTTGTAATAAATACATTTTACCCTTTCTTGTAACGATTCTAAAATCTAATTTTTAGTTTTTGGGAACGGTGCTACCTAATATAACGGCCGTGCTCGTCGGTGGGGATTGAGTAGTGTTCCCTTAAGGTGCCCGTATACGACATGTTTTTTACATCTGACTTGTCAACTTCTCAAGTCATATGTAATTGTGAATGTCTGTCAAAATTGCTGTTTTACAGAAGGTTTATAATAGGTCTGTCTGCGTACACATATTTTGCATAATGTTGTACAAAATGTCGCAAAATCTTGCAAAATGTTGTCTGCGTACTCCAAATCTCTTACAGCGAGAGAGCCAAAAAGAGAATTTTTTGACAGTTGAAAGTTAGAGAACTTGCAAAATGTTACTGGAGAAATTTCCTCTGGTAAGATTTTGCAACTAGTTTGAACAGCTGTTTTTATATACTGTTTGAATGAAAGAGTTTACGTGTGCCAAGATAGCGTCGACGAAATAGCGTCGAATTTGGGAATTTAAAAACCGGGAAACCAAAATACCCAAATAATGGGGATTTACAGTATATGAACAAAAAGTTAGCGTCGAATTTAAATAGGGGAAGTAAGAATATATTTATATTTTTAATAAAAATACTAAAAATATTTACCACAGGCTTTTGCACGGTATAAACTGTATATTTTCTGAAAGTTAATAGTTTCCTGGACAAAATGAGCGATGCGTGCAAAAAATATATAGTTTATACCGTGCAAAAGCCTGTGGTTCATTGCATAAACCAGTAAAGATTTTTACTGACCATTTTGGATGAACCCAGATTTCTCGGAAACTGTCCGAACGATTTTTTGCTCGCATCGCTCATTTTGTCCAGAAAACTATTTACTTTCAGAAAATATATAGTTTATACCCTTCAAAAGCCTGTGGTAAATATTTTTTGTATTTTTTTGATTAAAAATATATATATATTTGGGCTTAAATCTAGTTTACCGACGCAGCTCCAAATAAAAAAAAAGTACCTAGGGTGATAAAAAATGGAAAAATAAGAAAAAAAAATTAAATAAAAAAGTTGGCGCAAACGCTTAGTTTTCGAGTTATGGGCGTTTTAAGTTTTTATATAAATATGTGATTTTGCAGAACATTTCCAAATGTATATGGCTAATATTGGTATCATTGCAAAGCGTTTCACTAGATCTTTCTGGACATACAGAATTTATTTTAATATTTTTAGTTTATTAAGAAGTGGGACGAGTTTGCAAAATACAAAAGTTTTTTAGTAAGCATAAAAACAAATTTATTAATTTTTTCTAACACCCAATTTTCACTATGATTTAAAAGACATGTCTTTTTTGTATATCTTTTTTAAAGAAACTTCCAAAAACTTGTTAAATTTTCACCATGTTTCTTTTCTTTGCAGTCAGAGCTGATTTTTTCTTAGTTTCTTATTCGTAACAATATTTAAAATTTCGTTATTCCACATAATTTTGATATATTTTGAATTTTTTTTAATTAAAATTTTTTATATTTCTATATTTTAATAAGCACATGTCATTTTGAAATAAGAATAAAACAGAAATTAAAAAACACAAATAAGTGCAAAGAGGAATGTCAAAAAAGAAACACAGAAATACGATTCATGTCTTTTTTTCTACCCTGCTTACTTCTCTACCCCGCTCACTATCAAACAAAAAAAGACATGATTTTAAAATAGGGGAAAAAATCATCGTGAAAATTGGGTGTAATTCTTTAATGTATGTATATACTAGATACTAATTTATTTAAGAATTTTAATTAAAATACAAGTAAAACCTTCTTTATGTTTATGTTATACTAATGAGGAGAGAATCCTTGCCCATGGGCAAAGGACGTCTATGCAGAGAATCTTTAGTTAGCGAAGCTGGTATTAGTTATACCATAGGGGAGAAAATATTTGCGCCCGGCCAAAGGCCGGCTATGCAAGGAAGCTTTAGTAAGCGAAACCGGTGTTTATTATACCATAGAGAAGAACATCCTTGCGTCCGGCCAAAGGCTGGCTATGCAAAGAATTTTTTTTTGCGATGCTAGTGTTTGTTATTTTATAAAATTTGTATTACACTTTTATTTAAATGAACTACATTCTTTCCTAGTGCACTTCCGTAACATTACGACGTAAAATGAAAAAAACTGTAATGTGATCTAGAGTTTAATATTTTGAAATAAATTATTTATTATGTATATCCAGAAAAATATGTTCAAGAGCTTTGAAATGATACCAATATTGGCCATATACGTTTAGAATTGTAGTGGAAAATCACATATTTATATGAAAACTTTAAACGTCCATAACTCGAAAACTAAGCGTTTGCGCCAACTTTTTTATTTCATTTTTTCTTCTTATTTTTCCATTTTCCATCACCCTGGGTACTTTTTTTTTATTTGGAGCTGCGTCGGTAAACTAGATTTGTTCCTATATTTGTACCTCTATTTTAAATTCCTAAATTCGACGCTAACTTTTTGTTTATACTGCAAATGCCCATTATTTGGGTATTTTGGTTTCCCGGTTTTTAAATTCCCAAATTGGACGCTATTTCTTCAACGCTATCTTGGCTCACGTTTGTTATTTCAATTGTTTACACACCGATCAACTGTTTTCTTGCAAGATTTCACTGGATACTGTCTGCGTACTTTTTGAGATATTCTCAGCCAAAGGAGTAAAATTTGTCTTACTCTCCCAAAAAAATTTACTGAGTATTTGCTACTGGAAAAGTACCCAGACAGACCTAATATTTGGTCACAAATATACAGGTAATTTGCATCTGACATTGTCTATGTTTTTTCTCTGTAGCAATGGATTAAACCGAAGTAGTTCTTGGTTTTAAAATAGCGCTCTGCCGCCACAAAAATGTTTATTTGCGCCGTAAAAAAGTTCAGCCATCTTAACATTTTTTTCTTTAAATTCAAAGATACCAATTTAGGATATTATTATAATGAATCGTTTCTTATTTATATAAGTACATAATTTCTATTCAATGGTGAAATGATTATACATATATCGGTATTGTAAAATATTTACTTATGCCGGCTAATGATTCCGTTAACAATACACCGTCGCTTCCGATTTCTTCCCGGCATAGATTTCTGACACAGCTGATGTCAGATGGTTTGTCAGAAGAAAATAGAGCACGCTCTAATTGAAATTTTGTCAAATGACTTTGCATCTGACTTTTACAGATGCAATGTTTTAAAGGTAACACACGACATGTATGTATTTTGCAGTGGGGAATTTGACAAGCCAGATGTAAAAAACATGTCGTGTACATGCAACTTTATAAGAATAAAATACAAGTATTAATGTAGTTGAATCCGTCACAGTGACTTTACTCTAGGTACATAGCTTGTGAATAGCTTGGACATAATTGCAAATTATACTGTGCAATAAAATTAATGGACCCCGACTGCTGCTTAACCTAACGCATGTCTTTAACTTTGGCTTTCAGATCATTGTATAGTCTGTAAGTAGTGTTTACTTTGTTTATAGTTTTTTTTAAATATATTTTCTTAATCTTGTTTCGGTCTATTTAGCGCCTTAAACACTGAATGTTTTGCAGCAGGGTTTTTAATTATTTATTTTATTTAAAATTTCTTTAGAATTGTTTTCGTGGTATAAATGAATTGTTATTTTATTGTTGAACCATATTTCTAATCTTATTCAGCCCAATCATAAACAAAAATTCCGTGCGAGTTTTTTCACTTTTCCCTTTTCTACTATCATGAACTTGTTTTTTTCCCTTTTTTATCAACTACGGGAAAGGGAAAAAATTATGTGGGGAAAAAGTAGGCATTGTAAATTCCAAAAAAAAGGGGAAAACATTGTAAATTTCTCAAATTTTTTTCACCTACAATTTAGAAGGGAATTTGCACAAAAATGTAAGTATTGTTTTAATTAATTAAATTTATATTAATAAAAAGTTACAATAATTTTCAAAGGTCGAAAAGTACAAACAAACAACAGCTAGAACATTTAATAAAATTAATGGAAGCCAACTCAGATATTGCGCGTGGATATTTTAAAGGCAGCGAAGAGGCGCTTACAAGGTTTTGGCAAAAGGCAGAGGTAGAGCTTAACTCTATAGGACCTCCTTCAAAATGTATTGCTGAATGGAAGAAGGTTCGTTATCATTTCCAAGACAGATATTTTATTTACGTTTTTGTGTACTTTAAGGTGTGGGCAGACCAAAAAAAATACGTACGTCATAAGGCCGCTCAAAATTTAAAAGAAAAAAGATGTACTGGAGGAGGTCCGAATAAAGAAGTAAAATTTTCTGCTACCGAAGAAGCAATATACAACCTTACTGCGATGAAATCTTCAGTTGAAGGCGTAACCGCAAAACTCTTTGGTTTGAACTCTCCGAATAGCAAAACTAATGATGCAACACCAACGCCGGAAGAAACAATTTTCGTAGATAATCATATATCACAACCGATAGAACTGGAAGAACTTGTAGAAGAACTTGTGGAATATATACCATCATCAACCTGCCCTAAAATTTCAATTCTTCCAAAATCAGACGTTGGAAAAGAAGCCTAAAAAATTTCTTACGACGCACTTCAAGACGAACTTAAGGTGCAAAAAGAATTATTGGAAACAATAAAAAAAAATGGAAGCAAATCAGAAAGAGCAGGAACAAAGCCGAAAAAGAATTTATCGAGCACTCGACAAAATGAACGATAACCAGCAAAAACATTTCAAAACTATGGAAACTCTTAAACGAGACTAAATAGAGGAATTGCGGCGCCACAATGCCTTTATAGAAAATCTTGGAGCTAAAGAGGTTGAATATAAGTTAGAAAAGAATAGGATAGAGATGGAGCTGCTACAGTGCAATAAGTAGTGTGTTTTTAATTTATTTTTGCCTTGTGGAAGTTTATTTTATCAAGATGTAATGTACATAAGCATTGTTTTTCATAAATTTTTTATTTTAAAATAATGAATTATTTTCTTTAGTTTTATTGTTTTGTTTAGTTTTTGCTTCTTGCGAAAAAAAGAATTGTTTGAGTTTTCTAAATAAAAAAACATATTAATCAAGCCTGTTCTGTATACCATGCGGAATTATTAAAGCATTAAAAGAACTATTAAAGCATTGATGTTACAAATTAATATTTATGTCAACAATACTATGATAATTCAGAACATTTTCATTCCACATAGAATACAGAACAGTTCTGAATATGAGTAATAATGTTGTGTTCCGTTTCATAAAATACTACATATGGTTGAAAGTAAATCAGTTTTTTCACATAAGCGTGTTACCAATATTAGCCCTTACGGCTTAAGCTATGGCTAAATATTGGTTGGACACTGTTGGGAGTACTTCCTCTTCCGGCATACTTAATTGTGCAAGTTCACTGGATATGTCTTTTACGTTGTAATAAATGCATATGTTGTGTAAAGCGCAACATATGTTTACAACTTTGGCTGCTTTTTCCGGAGTATAGTACAATTCCCTTGCGCCGAGAAGGCATCTCCAACGATTTTTTAGCACTCCATTAGTGCGCTCAATGATGTTGCGGCATTTTGAATGGACTTCGTTAAACCTCATTTCAGGAGATCCATCTTCAGGCACTCTATGGGGGGTTAATAGCCACGGCTCCAAAGGATATCCTGCATTACCTTCAAAAAATATATATATATGTATTATATGTATGTAACAATTAAAATTTTTCGCAAAATATGGCTTTTTAGGCGGCTGAGTGTGCGTAGTAAGTACTTCTAGCAAATAACAAAAATATTTTTGGAAACTGTAAATAAATAAATTATTTTGAATTTAAATCCAGTAGTTATATGGTTTATACTTACAAAGATTGTGGCAACTCAAGTGGATTCGAAGCATCGCGCAACTGCCTCCTACTGACCCTTTCACTTTTAAATTGTTGCTCTTCTGCAACAATAATGTTTTCAACAAGCATTCGAAAAGCTATACTATGCATTTTAATTCACTTTTTTGTTAATTTAAAAAAAAACAATTTATTTAATGTTACTTTTGAAAATTGATAGTAAATAAATCACATAACAAAACAGCTGACTTCGAAATTTCGATTTTCCCTTTTTTGTCATTCTCACGGAATTTATGATTGGAGTAATTATTTCTCGAGAAAAAAATTTTCCGGGAGAAATAAATTCCTTGGGTATATTTATGATTGGGCTGATTGTTTTTTTCTTCTGGTTATTAATATAATAAAAGTATCAAATCAAATAGACATGTATATATTTCGTATTGGATAAAGTTATTTGAACTATTTGAGTTATTCGAACATATTAAAATTCTTATTCGATTAATCAAGCAAAATTAATATTTTAAAATCGATTAATTCCTTACTCGATCAAAATCAAAAATCAAATAATTGGAGACTCTACGTATAACCAACTTGGCTGATGACATGAAATCAGTGTGACCAGAGCTTGAAAATGTTTACAGCTAAGTCTGGCATTAGACATGGCCAAAAAAGGCTAAAAATTATTTTTGTTAAAATATTAGTACCAGTATGAAGTTTTATTCGAAACTAAATACATTGTAGTGTCTTATTTTTTAACGAAATTTTAATAGATGGATATATTAACACAAGAGGGTAGATTTTGGTAAAACATCTGATACATATAAATATGTAGCACAGGTAGTTTAGGTTAAATTTAGGAGGACGCCAACCTCGATACATGCTAAATTTAAAAGGTGTTATTTCTATGCTATTCGCTAAAAGGTGCCTAGACCAAACAAATATTTGACGAAAAATCCAAAAAAAGCATGACTAGTAATTTGATCAATCTTTGGCTTTATTTTAAACATTTTCTTTTGATTTACTAAACTTTATTTGTAAGAAGAATAATGTAATTTAAAGGCTGTTAAATGATCTTGACAAACGTTTTGCGAAAGCAAATAAATGTTTAATAAAACTAGGGGTTACGTGTATTACGTCGAATATTAAATATTTAATAGGTGTGAACATAGCTTTACACTATAGAATTTTTATGTTAATACCAATTAAAGATCTTTGTACTTTTATATCGTTATATCAAAGGGCAAATAATATTTACAATCAACAGGATGAGGGCATTTCTAATATTCCCTGAATATTCTACTTTTTTAACAAGACAGGTACGATGTTTCTTAACATAAAAATTATCCATTTTCATACGAAATTTCATTTTGGGTTCAACTATTTTTAGTCACAATTTATTATAATTTGTAAGAAAAAATTCAAGTGAAATCAATAAAAATATTGGTCCAAGTCTTATAAATAATGCTAAAAAAAAAGCTAAAAACATTTTCGAAAAATGTTAAATAAAATGACAAGTGCTAAATGAAAATTTTGGAACTAAATAAAAACTTTTAATGCTATATTTAGCTGCAAAAATGCTAATATGGCCGCACTGCATGAAATATCAAAACTTAGGTTTGTTTAACGTCCATCGATGTTTTACATATACATTTAAGATTTCACAATTAATCCCAACAAACACTGAGGTTTGATATCAAATTCAAAATTATTACGTTGGACAATGATTTACAAATCATTTGAAAATCATAGCATTCTCAGCAAAAAGAGAAAATTATTTTTAAATTGAGAAATGCATTTATTTTCAACTGGCTTTCAAACATTATTCTCAAATGTTTTTCAAATGTGGATTTTAATACAATGTGGAACATAAATGCAAAATATTTTTTTTTTAATTTAAATTCATTATATATATTTTAGTTAAAGTCATCAACCATTTTTAGCCAACTGTCTCCAAAAAAAGAATCTTGAGAGTTAAAACAGATTTTCCTTTCTTTTTATATATTTTGAATTGCCGTTCCTTTTAACAATATATAAAATAAATCTTTAAAAATTATCTTTTTAATGCACTACCTTCAAAAAGTACTTAATTTGAACACAAAAAAAACATTCACTAATTAAATTAGATTTTATTTCAGCTAATACAGCCTAAAGTTCTATATGTAATTAAAAATGCATTTTTCCGATGTGCGAAAGAATTCTTTCTTTCGTATAACTGCATTGAAAACAAAAACAAATTTTTAGACTTTGTTTCTGTTTACAATGTAGTTATGCGAACGAAAGAATTCTTTCGCACATTGGAAATAGGCTATAAGTGTTTGGACAAAGTCCTTAAGACTATCTGAGTATTGTAACATAATAATGTTTTTTTTTTTTTCATTTATACAAAGAAAGAAAGATTATAATGAACATTATTGATTTAAAAATAATAAAACATTGCTTTTTAATGTTCAGAGAATAGTCAATAAAGTTATACATTTCATTGAAATAGCTGCATAATTTTCTTAGTGGATCTGACATAGCAAAGTTAGTTCGGCATGTCCTCACATATAGAGGCTTAAAAAAAGAAGTGAGCGTTGATGAATATATAAAGTTACGTTTCTTAATAAAAATTCATAATGTGTTCTTCCATTTATAATTTGACCATAAAATATATATTAAATATCATTCTCCGGCCTTTTAAATTTGGCAATTACTTTCAGCTAATCTTGTTGAGTGTGAAGGTAGTACCAGGCATCCTCTATAAATATTTCTTAAGCAGAAAATTAGAAATTCTTTTTGAACTGATTTGATACGTACATTATGAATAATAAAGATTGGGTCCGAAATAATGCTGCCGTATTTTGAAATTGGTCTAACGAGCGAAGTATAAAGACTTTTTGTGGTTAAGGGATCATTGTTATCCTTCGTCCATCTTTTCATTAAAACCAGAATACTAAGCGATTTTATTTCACTAACAGATTGTAATCAAGTAAGAATGCATAGTCGGTTAGGCCCGACCATATGATACCCTACACCATAGTATATAAGAAAACATTTTGCAAGTTCGTCCTATTTGGGACATATGGGCAATCATGGGCCCGCCAGAACAAAATTATTTAATTGAGTTTAAGATTTATATAAAAGTCGACATGTGGCATGTTGACGTGGTGACAAAAAGTCAGAAGCTGGATAAATAGTGTAATCTATTAACCATTTTCCAAAATGTTTTGGTACATCACTTAGTTTGGCTATACCTCTGTAATTGCATATATTCGATTTATTCCCTGATTTAAGCAAAGCAATAATATATGAATCTTTCCAAACTTTCGGAAGGAAACCACAATTTAAAGATGTATTAGAGATGAAAGACAAAGACAATTTGGTATACCATCTGGACCACTAAAATATGAAGACTTAAGGCCCAACCATAAAAGCTTAAAGTACTGTCAAAAATTAACGAAATGTCTGTCAAATGCATGAGAAAATTAAAAGAGGCTTTAAAATGGCCATAATATACTTACATAAACTTAAGATCCATGTTGCATATTTGTGCAATATTTGGTTTTCTTGCGAGAACTTCAAATGAAGAAGTACCAAAAATTACAGCCCTGTATTTGTCTATTCTATGTTTTATTTAATATTAAATTGGTTATTGTTGTACATACTTTTTAATAAAAAACGGATACAAAATTTAAATATGTAAAATTCATCTTTTTTTCTATATTCCTGTTTTTCTTTATCCATTCCACTTTATTTTATGTTTTGTAACAATACACAAACACCTAATTCCGTACGGAATGTGCGTTCAGTTTGGCACTTTACTTAAGCAAATGACATTTGACGAAACTTAACGAAAAGTTTCATTATGTACATTATAGTTGGCCACATTTGTTTTATATGTATTCGCACAGTTGCTTAAGGTGACTTAAGTGGCCTGATGCATATTATGGTTGGGCCTTTAGCGTTTTTTAAACAGTTTAGAATATTAAAGAGGATTAAAGTAAAAGAAGATATATTTTGGGTAAAAATTAACTGGTAAGGGCAGACATTACTAGCATCATACATAACTTCGGAATATATAGAAGCAAAGATGCCAGCAAAAATATTGCTAGTTTTTAATTCATCACTAGACTCGGAACAAAAGTATTACATGACTTTTGGAAAACCTGTGCATTTCCTTTTGGTGTTTACAAACTTAAAGAATGATTTGGGATCTTGAACAAAGTTTCAAATTATATTCTGCACGGGAAATAGCATTTTTTTCATAGTAAAATGAGATCTTTAGTGCGATTCAATTTTAACGTCAGTTGAGTTGTTAAAACTATTAAACAGCAAAATTAACTTTTTAAACAATAACGTTTACCATTATGTTCTATCATAACGTCAGCAATTTAAGTTAACTTAACGGCAAAATATTTTTCATTGTTTATTTTCAAATTCGAATTTATTTTTCAAGAAGGAATACCTACCAAGTTTTTCATAAAATAATAAAGAATTTGTTTTTATATTCGTTTTGTTACTGAATTGCTGTATTTTTACCACAAGCAATAAACTATGCCCGTAAAATGGACGCTAACGTTAATCGTTAATAGTTAGAGAATTGCACTACTGGTATTTTTATATTTTTTGAATTGTTTGTTCTTATACCCTCCACCACCACTAGTGGTGAATGAGGCTATACTATGTTTGTCATTCCGTGTTGATTTAGCCATTTCCGACTCTCTGTCAGTCTGTTGAAAACACGCTCACTTTCGAAAAACTGAAAAGAAAAGAACAAACTTAGTCTCAAATTGCTTGTAGTTATCCTAAGAAGTTAAGGATTGAAATCCAGCAAAATCGGTTCAGTGGGATCAGACCTATGAATCAAAATGTGGAACCAACCACCCTAAAAAATAGATAATTTTGTTACAAAAACTAACATAAATGGTGATATAATGCACGGATTGATATACGATTTTGCAAAAATTCGTTCTATATGAATAGAAAGGTGTAAAATTTCGGGAAGGTCGAGCTATAATTTACCATATGCCCCATATATAGTATACTTTCGTTAAACAGTTTAGTAGGCCTAAAACCGTAACAACTGATGATATTATAATAAAATTTTGTGCGTCGCAACTTCATGATGATCGGTCCAAAATTTTCTATGGGCCCCATACAAACCTTACTCTCGGAAGACAGTTTATTACGCCTAAAACCGTAATAAATAATGCTATCATAATAAAATTTCGTAAGTCACAGTTTAATAGGACTAGAAATTAGACTTATTAATTTCATGATGATCGGTCCATAATTTACCATAGGCCCCATAAAGCCCTTTCTGGGAAATTATTCAAATACGTGGCAGATATAGATATTGCGTTAAAATATGTTGCAACTTAGCTTTATATGGCAATAAAAAATGCCATGCAATTTTGTGATATACGGTTCATAATTTCCTATAGATCCCATATTAGGCAGCCTTCTGAAATTCACTGTAAACACTAAAACTAATTTCGCTACTGTATTGAAGTTTGTTCTAATTTATGTTTTTAATACCAGAAATCACTCTACAGAATTTGGGATGATTGGTCGATATTTTACAAATTTGTCCAATTAAAATTTCCTTCCTGAAAACTATTTTAGTTCAGCTATAACTGTTACGAACCATGATATTTTACTTTAGCTAGTTCAAATTTCTTAGAAGAAAAGCACTAAACTTTGTGATTGTCGATCAATAATTTAATATAGGTCCGTTTTGTTATTATAGATTAGTTAATAATATTTCGATATCCTATATAGCCCACTCCTGAAATATTCGAACTATCGGTAACGATTCGGCACAACCGAATATAGAACTCGTAACATGATCATATTCTTTAGAGACATAAGTTGTATAGTATTCCAGGGTTGGCCGGGTGGGCCAGATTTGTTACGTGGTACGTGCTTAGGAATGCATTCATCCATATAACTTAACATAGTTCTATAAAAAGTATTGGTCAAATCGTTAACAGAATACGGTAAGCTGTTCGGAGCAGTTAGCAATTGAAGCCAATATGTGTTAAAAAGACAGTTGTCAAGTTCCATCTAATTTGTCCGACTTAAACAGAAAACTTTTTCGGTTTGTTAGAATTTTTTTACTATGTTATTAGTAAAAAAGAATGATTAAGATCTTCAGGTAAAGTCACAGGGTCAACATGGTTTACAATACATTCGTTTTCCTCGTTCACAAATATTAAATCCAACAGTTTGCCATAAATTTTACAAGTTTCATTTATTTGATGCAGAGGGTGATTCAAGTAGAGATACTTTTTTCAATAGCCTTTTTTTGACAGATCACGTGTGAGTCGTGTCATGCTGTCATGTTTTTTTTGTTTAGTATTGTTTGGCATTTCATAATGGAAAGACTTACGCCTGAACAACGTTTCTTACACGCTGTGAAGAAAATATAGCGGCCGTATCTGAGAGCGTACACGAAGACCGCGGAGAGTCGATTCGGAGCCGTTCGGAGCAACTCGGACCGTTATCGTGCCATGATAACCGACAATTTGATGCCTGAAATTTAAGCTCGTGATCTCGGCGACATTTGGTTTCAGCAAGACGGCGCTACTTCCCACACATCGCATCAATCAATGGATTTAATGAGAGAACACTTCGGTGAGCACATAATTTCACGTTTTGGGCCGGTCGATTGGCTACCATGATCGTGTGATATCACACCGTTAGACTTTTTCCTGTGGGGATATGTAAAGTCTTAAGACAAACCCGCTTCGATTCAGGCCTTGGAGGAAAACATCAAGCATGTCGTTCGCCAGTTACCAGTCGAAATGCTCGAACGAGTCATCGAAAATTGGACTCAACGGATGGACCATCTGCGACGTAGCAACGGCCAACATTTAATAGACATAATCTTCAAAAAATAAATGTCAAAGAATGTTCTTTCAAATGAAATGGATCACGCTTTATAATTGAACCTGTAATTAATAACAAAACGGATTTGCAATTACATTTTTACATAATTTGATTGGCAACGCCTTAAAAGAACCGCAAAGAGCTCGTGAGCTAAAATATTAAGTAATTGAGTCATAATAAACTAAACAAGAACAAAGAAATGGTAGACATTTGCAAAAATATTAAATGGTCACTTGTTCTTCATTTAAGGTTTCGATATTCTTTAATTTTCCAAATTTTAAGTCAAATCCCAACTAATTAACTAATTTGTCAACTGTGTTCTACAAACCACAAAAGGCCTTAATTTTATGGTTTTGTAATTATGGTTTTTAATTTTGTTTATTGTTTTTTGTTTTTGTTTTAGTTTATACGTATATTTAGAAACAACAACAATATAAGCACAATGTAGTACAATAAACTAATTTATTTCTCAAATTTATGCAGGTTCGTTTTTGTCTATTGAATTTTGAAAACTTATATAAATTAAATTCATGCAACGAATCCGAACATGTTGGAAAATATTTTGTTATTTATCAATAAATCTCAAAGAAGGATCAATACCCTCTATATATTCATTGTTTTTATGTACATTTGTATATCAATATGTAAATACTTGACTAAATTTATGCCAGCATGTTTGTCTACCTTTACGTCACTTAACCCTTTTTTTAGAATCCATCCAAGTCTTTAGAGTTTAAGCCACATTTTAGGCAACATTTTGCGGAACCTTAAAAAATATTCAGCATTTAAAATAAATCAATATTTCTAATGTAAATGTAATGTCCTTTAAATTAAAGATATTTTAAAATTAAAAAACGTTGTATTTTTTTTACTTTTCTCCATCAACCGCAATATATGATAGTTATAAAAGGTTATTTTTTAATATTTCTTGTAGTAAAAGTAACCATTCTTACATCCTTTAAGTCATGTCCTTTGAAAATATATATTAATTCCTGTTTTTTCTATAAGGAGCATAGGGAGGTAATACGGTTTCATTTATCATTTATGCTTCGGAGTATTAGAGGATTGGGCTAAAGCATCCTAGTACGGTGTTAGGGCTGCTAGCTTTGCCTACCAGACAGGCGGCGGAGAACTTCCGAACACATTTATATAGCGAACCTCTTGATGCAAGAACAGACGATTGTCATTTCGAGTATCATTGACACTCAGAATTTAGGGGTTATTTGGTGCAACCCGATATCCCTCTAAGACTCTAAAACCACTGATTGTCCGCGACACATTCAGCAGCTTGTGACGCATCCGGAAGCTTGTCATAGGCAGATAATAAATTGGGCACCAAAATAGATGGTAGTGTCCTAATTATTATCCGCAAATACGGCGTTTTTGTTTGGAGCTTTGTTTTCTAACGTGTGGAACAAATTATAGAAGCATTTTCCAATTTTTTATGAATTTTTAAAACAAAAAATTTCGAAATTTTGCTTAAAAAAATAATTTTTTTGCAAAAAAAAAAATTATGTTTCTAAAACGACTTCACATTAGACCGTCTCACTTTTAATTTTTTTTCGAAATTCCTTCATGAACATCGATTTTCTTTATCTACTATAAAAACCAAGAATTTTGGTGTATAACACTTAATTATTGATGAACGGGAAGTGGTCTCTCAAATAGTTTTTTCATTTTTTTTAGGCAAAATGCCATTTTTCCAAAAATTAAAAAAATCTTGATTTAGTAATTTGCCTCAAACTCAAGCAGTTCTAAATGGATTTGAATATCATTACATGCTTTAGAAAGCTTATTAAATTTCCTAAATGTTTCTTAAAGCAACATTGCCATTTTGCTCGATGTGTTTTTATTCAAAGCATTACAAATTCAGATTTTCAAATACAAACTTAACATTTTTTTTTAATTTTTACTTACCTTTTCATATATAAAAATTGAATTGAAAAATTGAAGGCAAAACTTTTATATTCTGTAAATGCAGTATGGTAAGATATTTTTAGTAGAACATACTTGCTGAAAAACTCGGAAAAATCGGTTCAGATACAAAAACATTATTACCAAAATATATATATTTTTTTTTATATTTAGAAATAAACAACTTTAGTCATTTCAACTAAAACTGCAGTTTTTCTTACCAGAATGCAACTGTTATTTACACCAAAATCTTTATTTTAAGAATATAAAAGTTTTGCCTCGTTCAATTTTTATATATGAAAAGGTAAGTAAAAATTAAAAAAAAATGTTAAGTTTGTATTTGAAAATCTGAATTTGTAGTGCTATGAATAAAAAACCATCGAGCCAAATGGCAATGTTGCTTTAAGAAACATTAAGGAAATTTAATAAGCTTTCTAATGCTTCGTTTTTTTCAGCATTTAACACCAATTTATTTTACCTTAAAAACTCTGCAATTAACGCTTTATCTCGTTCAATATGTACCTTCAATGCAATTTCATGTTTATATTGATAAAAAAAAAGACATATCATCAGCATATGAAACCAGGTTTCCAAATATTCCCAGGTTCATCAAATTATTAATATAAATTGTAAAGAGTGTGCCTTGTGGGACACCATTCTCAACAGCACCAATAAAGCTTTTGCAGTTATTAATTTCCACATATTGTCTTCGAAAGGTTAAATAATTTTTAACAACATCGCCGCTCGCGTAGTTAATCCATAATAACGGAGTTTATTTATTAAAACCTTGTGATCTTCTAGGTCAAAGGCCTTCGAAAAGTCATAAAAAACATTTAATTCCCGCTTTCCCGGAAATTAATTGACGAATACCCGGGACATTTTGAAGAAAAATTTTTTTTAAGTTTATGTGGGACTTCAATATTTAGTTGTTTTATACATCTTAATTTCACCACAATATTATTATGTCAATTTATTAGAAATTAAAGTATTTTTTAAATTCAACCGACTTTAACTGGTTGCCACCTCAAATGTAGAAAATTTTTTATACAACATACAACAAAAGACAAGCAAGTGGCACCGCTAAGCAGCTGGCATTGAAAATTAAAATGAAATAAAACACTGCATATCTTATGGCGTTGAAAAATATGTTCAAAACGCAATATCAATTTCTGTAGAAAGCAACAACAAAATTACAAAATAGCATTGGTTTTGACTTCGATGTTATCTTTGCCGTTGCGTTTTACACTATTAGGGTAACTATGTATTTTGTGTTTCTTTCCATTAAAGTTTTCCTCCAAATCATTAATAATTACAAAAAACGGCCAATATCTTGTAACATAAACATTTTTAACTTTTTGCACCAACTTTTTTATTCGGCAAAGAACAGCTGACTTTTAAGTAAAGTCGAATTTAATTCTATTCAACTGATAGGTAAATATGAATAAACTTGCTGAAATTGGCCGTAAGGCGTAATAAAGTGTTTTCCGGAGAGTGTCCTCTATGGGGCGTGTGATAAACTAAAGGCCATGTCAGATAAAACTTTTGCTTCGCGTTGCGTTACCAATTCGCTTTGACATTTAAGATAAAATATAAATACTTATACGAAACATGTCACATAAAGTACTTTTAAAGCGGAGCGAAGCTAAAAGTTAGCCAACTCTCATCTTTTTGCGCGCTTTGACAATTGGCTAGTATAATTTTCTTTTGTTTTTTAATTTTTTTGCCAAATTTAATTCCAAAAAACCGTCCAATTAAATTTTTAACTTTTATTTTTATAACAAATAATTAAATGTACAAATTACCAACCGCTTTTTTAAGTAAACAAATAATGCGTGAGTGTTGTCAAAGTTTCCATTGTGTCATACACCTTTTGCTTTGCGTTTTTCTGCCAAAGCTAGAAACGTCACGCAAAGCAACAAAGTTGTATCTGACACGGCCTTAAGACGCATGTATTAAACACATTCGAGACAGCAGGCAACACGAACACATGCTGCTGGCTTCAATTGTAGTTTCGTAATCAGCCACTGAATTATTTTGAAGACGACAGCTACAATAAAAAAAAATATAAACAGCTGTGTTTTTTGTTATGTATTTACATATCAGTGGTGCCACTGCCATTTTTAATTTTTAATAATTGAACAACATGCATAAATGCAGACTCGTACACAATGTTTATTTAAGCCTACATATCGTTACCTAAAACGCAAAAGGCCCAATCTAACATTTTGAAAATTTTACAGGAGAAGCAAAAAACTATTTTAAATGATAAATTAATAAATTGGCTTAAACTGTTTATAATGACTTTTTCTTTTATATTTCTTGTCAAACCTGCCAGTGGTTTTGACAAATAATAATGTAGCATATAATGCAAACTGTATATTATGTCTTTTAGTGTTTATCGCATAATATTTTGTAGTTAGGGCTTTTTGTTTTTTTGTTAATAAAATCGCTTATCTTGGTCGAAAGATTCCAAAATTTGTTGTGGACATTTGTGTTGATGCAACACAACAGAATCAATGAAAATGTCGATTTTCAATTTTTGGTTAGTAAGGGCCTTTTGCGTTTTAGGTAACGATATGTATATATATTTTGTAATGTAAAAATGAATGAATTTATTAAAAAACATTTAGCCCCATATTCATAAAAAATATTTTTGACTAATAATAGAAAATTTGTTTCATAAACCTGCTATAAACCCAAAATATTTTTTATGAATATGGGGGTTAAAATATATTAATATTTTGTTTGGACAAACATTTAAAGCAATGTTTGTAAAAATATTCTGCCAGGCCCACAATATCGACAAGAGCAATTCTTTCGCATTTTTATATTGAAAACAATAATAAAAAACTAAAATTTGTTTTTGTTTTCAATATATATATACGAAAGAAATGTTCTTGTCGACATTGTGGGCCTGGCAGATTATTTTTAATATTTGTCAGTGCTAAAAGTAATAGTTTCAGCGAAAACTTTCCGTTTTTAACAAATAGCGAGCAAAATTGCCCCAGCACAATCGTCATCTGCATTCATTGATATAATACGCCAGTGAAAAACGAAACCAAAATTAAAAATTGATGTTTGTACGAAATATGATTGTGCTGTTTATTGGTAAACAGAATCATAAACAAACTGAATGTTTGCCAAGCAATTTGTGTGTTTTATTATGCCCTTAAGTTTATAAATTCTAGGTCGTAAAAGTTTTAGAGCTCTTTATCAATATATCTTTAGGTAAGAACTGGATCTTAAAAGTTTTAGTATCATAAGAAAATCTTTCGAAATACATTTCACATGATGTATTAAATATACCGATTTATTAACCCCTTAAAAGACAATTCCAAAAATTAATATTTCTTAAAAGAGTTTTCTGCAAAATTTCATTTATCTTAAAATGTTATCGATATGCATAATAATATTTATTCAAATAAAATATGTTATAGAGAACACTACAAGTTTTTGTATGCTATATTTTTAGAAGTTCCATCATATAAAATTGTAAGGTTATTAGGGTTCAAAAATTTCATTTTGGAATTTATTAATAATTTTAAGTAAAAATTTATATGTGGAATAGTTAATGCACTTTTTACATATTTAATTATAGTAATATGTAAATATTTGAAGAACTTTTTTAATCAAAGCCCTAAAAACTTTGGTAACATATGTATATTGTTGTTAAATAATTATTGTTATATCGACATAATTTAAAGGTAAAGCCAATTTAGTAAAAAAAAGTTAGTCAATAAGTATGAGTATTTGAAATGGGCTCTTAATGGGTTAATAAATCAGTATGCTTTAAACACCATGTCAAACGCACTTTGAAATTTTTAATGAAACCCATAGTACTAAGATTCATTTTATACCTTAAGAGATATGGATAAAGTAATTTGATACTTTTACGACCTAAAGCTTTTAAACTTGGAGCGTTGGCGCGACAAATATCTTCCTATTTAAAAGGGTACTAAAAAGTAATAATAATATTTGGTGGTAAGCCGAGCTTATATTCTTGGTTCAATCCGGTTCTTTGCTGTTTAACAAAAAAATTATTTTTTTTAAGCACTAATCCTTCTAATTTTGATTATGTTAGCAGCACTGTTTCTGTTTTGTAGCGTACAAAAAAAGAAATTAGTTTAATTTGACTACAACGACTAAATTAGCAAAGACAACAACCTGCAGCCATAAGGCCGTGTCGTCGTTAAAATAATCATTCCCATATGCGCACTTGTATTCTATTTTTGACATATTGAAGTCGGTAGCCTGCTGTCTCAAATGTGTTTAAAGCATCAATCTTCATAACATCATGTGGTGTGATTTAAGGTCGTATGAAAGTAATCTGCTACCAAATCTAACCACAAAAGCATTATTCGCTACGCTCTAGCCATTCTAACATGATTTCCGAGAGTGCCGTAAGGAAATTATGGACCGACTTTGACGAAATTTGGTGACATATTAAACGAATCTGTTGAAAATTATTGACAATCAGTGCATTTTGCCATCAAATTGTATAAGTTTCTGCCAATTCTTTAGGGAGGTTATACCACATTTGCGAGCCTAACTCTGTTTCTACTAAACCGATTCTGCTGGAATTCAATCCCAAGCCGCCTAGGAGAATTATAAACAATTTGACACCCAAATGGCTAAATCGACTTGAATTACTGAAGGGCCCGGTGTATATAAACTTATGGGGTCTTAGATGAATATTAAAAGAGATTCACATGGAATGACAAGCTTAGTCACAACTGCTGATTCAGATTACGAAATTTTAAAAGAAAATGTTATTAAATATGGTAAATTTTATTTATCATTCAAGCTGAGTTGGTTGAACGGTGAACGGCCTTCTTTGTAATGTTGATATTTCAGTTCCTTCTAAGACTTCAATTCAGTCTAATTATGCAAATTTTGATCTGATCCGCTGGATATGTTCTGAATTTAACAATTTTTATACGTACATGGATTTATTTGATCCTATTGGCATCAAAACCCACCTCTTAAGTGTCTTAATATAACTTGAATCTTAGACTTTTTTCTATTTGTTATATTCAAGATTATTATTTTAAGCATAGTAGCCAGTAAGAAATATTAGTTTTGTTACAAATATTAGTACCTTAAACCATTATACTTTATATTAAAAAACCTAAGCTTTCAATGTTTCATTGATTTTAAAAACAATAATTTTAATTGAATTTGTTCTACTTATATTTTTTTTTTTTTTTTTTTTTTGCAGTATTTATTTATTGAATCTTCATATGTATATTAAATATGAACTAACAATAATTAATCAAATCTTATCCTAATATTTACTTAATGTCCTGCCAGTGCCAGACAAAAAGATTTAGTCATCACGGTTTCTGTTCACATATGTAGGTGTTTATCGCTCATCTGATTGGGTGAGTGCTGCAGTGTCTCTTCTCCTTAATCGAGTGTGGCCGCCATAATTTAAAATATTTCGAGCTAAGGGATTTGGGTGCAGTTCCAGCCTTTTTAAATATTTTACTGCATATTTCGTTATCATAGTTTTTACCAATGGCACATTGAGATCCTTGTGGATATTTGAGTTCTTGACGTACCAGGGGGCGGCTGTTATTATTCGAAGAAGTTTATTTTGGCGCCTTTGAATTTTTTCGATGTTAGAAGCCGAGGCAGTGCCCCATAACTGAATACCGTAGCACCAAATTGGCTTTAAGATAGAGTTGTAAAGTAGAAGTTTGCAATCGAGACTAAGAACAGAATTTCTTCCAAAAAGCCAATTTATTTGAATTGCTTTTAGTTTCATTTGAGTTAATTTAGCTTCTATATGCCATTTCCACGTTAAACGCCGATCTAGATGTATACCGAGGTATTTTACATGCGAGTGTTGGGGTATTATTTGATTATTTATTTTAATAGGGGGGCATGTTTCCCGACGCAATGTGAATGTTATATGTGCGCATTTTTGCTCATTGATCTTTATCCTCCATTGTTTTAACCACCTTTCCAGTTCAAATATGTGATCCTGTAAGTAACGAGATGCTTCTTGACAGTTTTCATGTACGCTTAGGACAGCTGTGTCATCCGCAAATGTTGAGGTTTGTGTGTAGCTGTTTGTTGGCATGTCCGAAGTATAAATTAAGTACAATAGAGGGCCCAGGATGCTGCCTTGTGGGACTCCAGCGTTAACTGGCTGAGGAGAACTTAAAAAATCGCCTTCTTTAATAATAAATTGACGACCGACTAAGTAGCTTTCTAACAGCTTGTGAATGTTTGCTGGCAAGTTTTGCTGCAATTTCAGTAGTAAACCTTCATGCCAGACTTTATCAAAAGCTTGAGACACATCGATGAAGAGTGCTGAGCAATATTTTTTTTCTTCAAAGGCTTTTCTTATTACATTTACTATTCGATGAGTTTGTTCAATTGTGCTATGCTTTCGTCTAAACCCAAATTGATGATTAGGAATACATCTATTTTCATTTAAAATCGGCGTTAATTTTGCCACTAGTAGTTTCTCAAATAGCTTTGAAATATTAGATAATAAGCTAATAGGCCTGTATGACTCAACTTTTGTGTGATCCTTTCCTGGCTTTGGTATCATGGTTACTAAGGAAACCTTCCATTTATGAGGGTAGTATTGAAGTCGTAAAATAGCATTAAAAATAAAAAGAATAATTTTCTTTGCTGTACTTGGTAGCTCCAAAAGCATTTTATTACTGATCTTATCAATACCGGATGCCTTCTTGGTGTTTAAATTACAAATAGCCTTTTCGATTTCTCTAAACTCGAATCTTAGGGGAATAGCTGCTCTAACATTTACAGACGGTAAATCGACTGCTATATCGTGAAATATATTATGGGTAAATACATTTTTCAGATGATTGGCAAACAGATTTCCTTTTTCAATATCATTTCTTGCCCAACTTCCATTCAAGTTTCTCAATGGTGGCTTAGAGATAACTGGTCTATTGAGGCTTCTAGCTGCACGCCATAATAAGTAATCTGATTGTGGAGTTGCATCAAGTCCCTTGAGATATTTTTCCAGGGAAGCCGTTTTCTGAGACTGCAGTAACTTTCTCAGCCTTTTTGTGCACTCTTTTAATAAAGTCTTAAGTTGGGGGGATCTGTGCAATTGCCACTCTCTACGAACTCTCCTTTTTTCAGTCAATAGACGCTCGACATCTGTAGAATATATGATTTTGTTTTTGGTTTTTTTGAGTGTTATGCTGGAATGTTGAACAGCTAGTTTGAGATAACTGTCAAAATTAACAATAGCGAGATCCACGTTCTCCGGTGTGCTAAGCGGAATATTTTCTGTGCAATGGGCACTCAGATATTTTTTATATTTTAACCAATTTATTTGTGAGGCTGATGTCGATAAGTAACCAGACCTAGATACGATTCTATTTGGATTCATTATAGTAACAATTGTAGGTGTGTGATCTGAAGATAATTCTAGGGACGCTTCCACATGAATCGTGTCTATGGGGATGTTATTAACCACGCCAAAATCTATGACATCTGGAACTTTTTGCTGATCAGTAGGCCAATATGTTGGTTGTCCGCTCGCGACCACATTTAGGTCCATTTTACAAATTGTGTTAAACAAAACACGACCCTTAGGTGTAATAAGTCGTGACCCCCAGAAAGTGTGTTTAGCGTTATAATCGCCAGCAGCCAGGAAGCAGGGTCCTAATGATTTGAAATATTTATTATATTGGCTTTCTGATATTGAAAATCTAGGTGGGGAGTATAATGATGAAATTACTATGTTTCGAGATAATTCCTCAACGCAAATGCTCGTTGCTTGGAGATAATCTTCACGATGATCGCACATTAGGTAGTGTTTTACTCGGGTTTTTATCAAAATGGCAGAACCTCCACAAGCTCTACCTCGAGGGTCCTTGGTATCATATAATATATAACCATTGACTTGAAACGTGTTTCTTGAGGTCAGATGGGTTTCAGAAACCATCATAACATCAATTTGTTTATTTTTAAGAAAGTATTCTAGTTCATTTTTATGTTGGCGGATGCCGTTTGCGTTCCGAAAGCAAATTTTTAAACAGTTCATGGCTTGTTTAGTACAGCTTGCAATAACATCGATTGCATTCTTAACATTTCCTGCATCATATTACCCATTGTGTTTGTAAAGTTATTTACTGTTTGTACTAATGTTTCCATGGTTTTCTCTAGACGACTTAAGTTAGAAACTGGAGTTTCATCATTATTTGGCAACTCACCTTGCATTGGCATATGGTTTGATTTTAGGACGTAAGCGTAGGATGTTCTGTTATTACTAGGCTGCGGTACCTGAACGTCATTAATGTAAACTTGATTTGTTGCCTGCATTTGAGGGGGATTAGGTTTCGGTCCAACCGAGCGCTTGACGATAGAGTATACAGGGCATCCTCTATAGTTGGCCGTGTGATTACCACCGCAGTTGCTACATTTTTTTACATTGGGGTCGTTTTTAGACTTATCGCAGAGAGCTGTACCATGTAATTCTCCACATACGACGCAAACAGGGGTTAAATGGCAATATGCCTTAGTGTGACCAAATTCTTGGCAGTTTAAACATTGCACGGGACCATTCCTTTTGTTCGGCTCCTCTATTGTTATTTTTCTATACAGGATATATTTAAGATTATAAATGGGATGCGTTTCGTTCTTTTTGAGCTTAATGTCGCCGGGTTCTAACTCCACTCGAAATAGTGGCTGAGGATTTTTTTCTCTATTTTTAATGTTTATTACAGTTTTTATTTTGAAGCCCTTCTCTTCTAAAAACGTTTTTATCTCACCTGGGTCCACGCATGAGTCAATGTCCTTAATCACTACCTGAAGACCTTTACTGCTCTTCAGTTGATATGTATAAAAATTCTTATTAAGTGCTTCAAATTTAGTTATTACCTTACGAAAATCTTCTTCACGATTAACTTGTATTTTTGTCTCATTTATACTACCCCGCTTAATTGCAACTACATAAAAAGAATTTTCACGTATTACCGATATCAAATTCTTTATTAATTCATTTGAGTTTTGCTCTCTAAGATATATCGGCGGTGGCTTAGAAGATTTGATAACGTTTTGTGCTTCCGGGGATTCCTCATCCAGAATTGCAAAACGATTTTGTGAACTTGTTCTATCAGCTGTACCATCTTTTGAGACTTTTGAGACCGAAGCAACTGCTGAGGAGGTTGGGCTGCGACCCCGTTTAAGCACTGTTATGTACCTATCAATACCTACTTGTACTGGAGGCTTTTGAGCACTTTTTACTTGTGGAGCTGAGTTTTCCATCATGCCTGATTTAGGGGTAATATTTTCATCACTTATTAAAATCGTTTTTGCCGCTGGGGCACCGCTTGCAGGTTTTATATTTTTTATTGTATTAAGATCAACCGTATTATTAGACACCGAAGGTGATACTGAGTTATCTATTATGCCTGATTGGGGGTTAATATTTACATCACTTATTAAAATTGTTTTTGCTGTTGAGGCAACGCTAGCAGGTTTTATATTTGTTATTGTATCAACCGTGTTATTAAATACAGACGGTGAAAGGGATCGCGTGCGAGTAATAGGTTTAGCCGTTAGGTATTTGCTATCATCGATTCTTTTTTTTATTTCTGCATTTGTTTCGTTAACACTCACTGTGATATATGCATTTCTACTGTTTGCACTCATAAAAGTTTTTTTTGGTATCATGGTAACTAAGGAAACCTTCTATTTTTGAGGGTACACTCATAGAAAAATGCGTCTTCATCATAATGATGTTCAAACATCAGAATTGTGACATCAATGTTACTATATATTGCTTAAATGAGGCAAAAAGTAACATCATTCAAACGACGAACGTCAATCTAAAATTTTGTCATATTTTATGCGTCAGTGACATCAATTTGATGCCACATTTTGTGTACACTGATAGAAAAGGCGTCATAAGGCTTATGTATTTTGTCATCAGTACAGACAAACTGTCATCAGTGCGATAACAAACTGTTATCAGTGTGATGACATAATGTATCAGGTCATAATATACCTGCTAGCGCCACTGTCGTTCAATTACTTAATCGTTTATCGATCGGTTACTTATTTATCGAGACAGTGCAATCTCAAGCTGTTAATAACTAAAAAACATGTAAAAATCCCAAGCCTTGAAAAAGCGCACATTTTTTATTTTTGTAATTGTGAAAAGCTATTTAAAGTCGTAAAGAAAACACATTTTCAAGTATTTAAGCAAAGTGATTGGTAGTCGTGAAATTAAAATTTAACTCACCTTGTTAAAAGCTAACTTGTTTAACAATATAATTTATAAAACACCTACAAAACCTATTTGTCGCTCTTTGTTTTCATACTAAAAAGTACGTATTTACACTCACTAAATACATAATTTGTATTTATTTATAAAAACTATAATTTACTTATGAATTTCAACATACAAATGCAATAAAAACTGAATTTATCAAATCTTGTATTTTTTGTTTATAATCTCGTGAAAACTGGGCGCTCGAGCAACTTGCCGTAACAAAATTAAAATTCTTTTAACGGTGCCACCCTACCAGATCACATATTGCCAAACATAACCTAAAAACAGTAGGAAGATCCGCAGCCACGGTTCCACAACACCCAAAGAAAACCCACATCCAACTGGCTGAAACTGTAAGTCCCAAAAAATGGATAATTTTCTTTTCAGGGTCAACCACCACAACCAAACCAACTTGCCACCAAATCGCTATCTGCACAAAATTGTTCTCTTTGTAATGAACCACCTACGGGTCAATGTATACTATGTCATAAGTGCGAAAAAATCTTCACTTAAATTGTGTTAATTTGGACAATAATAAACAAACTTACGTATGCGATAATTGCACCAATAAAATTCAAACGCCTGGAGGCTTATTCTGAAATGCGAAGCGAAAGAAAATAGGTATTCTGTTAGACTGTCGCAATCGCACTCGCAATTTATTTCAAATCGTGGCAACGCTGCTCAAATAAACGTCAGTGTCAACAAACTTCAAATTAAAACTAAACAAGTTGTTTGTGTTTGGCTGTGAAAATTGTTTATAAAAATTATTTAGGACGTTCTGTAAAAAAAAATAATAAAAATGGATTCTGTGGCACTGTGGTTGGACGACGAAGAAGGGCATGAGCAAAATGAAAGGAGTTTACTTATGCAGAATATTTCTTTTTTCAGCTTTATAAAAAATTTTAGATTTAATAAAGAAGCATTTGTATACATATGTCTTAAATAATATTAGCTCGGAATGTAATACTACGAAATCAAGTGCAATTCTAGCATTATTTCAAAAAAGACGCGTTTTGGTGGTCGTATTGCTTGCTTCCCTGAATTAAATAATAAATATATGATGAATAAATAAATAAAATATTATCTTTCACACATGTTTGTACTTTGCGAATGCTATTTTGTTATCGAATAGATTTTGCGAATTTGACGTGTGTTTGACATTTGTTTTCGCAATGTAGTATTCCGAATTGCCACCGTTTCGCATTTGAAATGCTATTAAAAAAAAACTTTGCGAATATCGCAATACAGAATAGCAATTGTATTTATGTATTTTCGCATCGCAATTCAGAATAAGCCTCCTGGCTCAACAAAATCTATACGCAGTCATCGGAGCAAAACCTCCAACATTTCAACAGGCTCAACCATTCGAAGAAAAAATTTAGATGTTCAGCGTCTCGAAGAAGAAAGACAGCTTGCTAAAGAACGAGACACCGAATTCTTAAAACAAAAATGTCAATTGTAACAACAAGAAGAGGAAGAGATCGATGATTGTAGCTCCGTAGATATCAACTCCGTACAATCAACCCAATCCTCCAGGTCTATCAGAAACAGCCCTACATTGCGTATAACGTCTTAACATTAATGTGCAGAATTGCTCCACAGAACATAATAATGTAGCTTTTACAACCTCAATGTCAAGCCAACGTCATGTAGCAGCACAATATTCACAAAATAATATGCCAACAAACCACACCAGTACAAACTTTCAAAATAAAACACCCCATACTTACGCAAATTCAACGTCATATAACAATACAACCACATTTATAAATAAAGCAGAAGCTGCAACAACACAAACAACAACATCTGTACCACCGAACGTCTCTTTACAGGCACCTGCTAATTATTCCATTCGTCCATCATTCTCATCTATGACTCAAAATACCATAACGTCGAACATTTCCCATCAGCAAATAAACTCGAGACAAACAGTCCCCAAGGATTTACCGATGATCCAGAAGAATGGCCACTGTTTAGCCCCACCTTCGATAGGTCCACGGAATTATGTGGCTTGAGACATGCTGAAAATTTAATTCGCCTCCAAAAAGCCCTGCGTGGAGATGCTCTGAATTCTGTTCAACACATTTTAATCCATCCATCCTGTGTTCCAGCCGCAATCTCAACACTGAAATTATTGTATGGACAACCAGAAAAAATTCTGCATTCACTGAAACTAAAAATACGGGCATAACCAACAGTTGATGTTAATAAGTTGGAGACAATTACACCATTTGCTGTACAAGTAAAAGGTCTTCAAGCAACAATAGAAGCCTGTGGTCTTCTTGATGAACTCAATAATCCGTCGTTGTTACAAGAATTAATTTCTAAAGTGCCTTCATATTTTCAGATTAATTGGGGAACGTACAAGTTGAACTTAACAAAACAAAACAAAAATGTGAATCTGTTAGAATTTCCAGCGTGGATCTTTGACATTGGTGTTTCTGCAAGCAGCGTCAATATAGACAGCAGTTCTAGCTCTGCCGCAGAGACTCTCTCACGCAGTAAGCAGAAAAATGTTTATATACATACTCACACTGAGCAAAGAGGACAAGATTGCATCGTTTGTGGTGGTGACTGCAACAATGTTGCTAATTGTCAGAAATTTAAAAAGGAAGATAGAACAAACAAATGGAATATTCAGGCCTGTCATAGAATTCCATTCCGATCGAAAGTGGTTTTAATTCCGTATTTTGCTTCTTCAGAAAACGAAAAATTTTTTCGGAATGAACCCACTTTTGGTTTTCTAAGTGGAAATGATTGTTTCAGTATTTTATAACCGAAATAACTACTTAAAACTATTTTTTATGGATAAATAAATGTTTTTTATGATAAAGATTGAAGAAATAACACACTTTTGATTTATTTATTTTACTTTATATTGATTTTATTAAAAACATATGAAATTCTTTACCGTTGCGTTGCCACCTTTTTTTCCTCACAAACCACTTTTTTCATTGAACGAAAATTAACATCTGTTTCATAAAATCAAATACTGGCAAGGCTAAAAGCCAATCAAAACAAAAGAAAAATAAACAATCAAGAAAATGATTTGTACAACACGTAAGTATTTTTTATTTATTTTTTTTTAAATGAATTTAAAAAAAAAAAGCACAGAAATTCGGCTCAAGAAAAACTGTTTGTTGATTTTATGGAAAGCAATCAGGATATTTGTCAAGGGAGACCGTGTTATTTCGGAAGCCAAATGGATAGAATTAACCGAAAAATTGAATCACTCTGGGCCACCTACAAAAGATTGCAATGGTTGGAAGAAAACCTGGGCAGATTGGAAAGTATACATTAAAAAAAAGATGTGCCACAATAAAAAAGAAAACGCTAAAACTGGAGGTGGTCAATTTAACAAATATGCTTTATCTGACATTCAAGAGACAGTGGCGAGAGTTTGCAGTTTGTATAGAAGTGTGGAAGGCATTACTGGAGCGAAAAGTTTTGCGGAATTTGATTCTAGTGTCTACCTCTTAGATTCTGATAAAGAAAATGAGGATGTAGATATGCTGGATTTAACCCCTTCAACATCTGCCTATGCTAAAACTCACACAACACTCACAGTAAGTACAGAGCAAGGTACATCAAATCCAACCATAGCAAAGAGACGGCTTAACACCACTCCATCACCTGATCCAAAGAGATTTAGACCAAATACTCCGTGCACTCCAACAAAGGCAGATTTAAACAATCTTTTAGCAGAGGAAAATAAACATTTAAAAAATATTGTAAAGATTTTAGAAGAACAGCGCGCTGATGTTTATTTAAAAAAGATTGTTGTCTTAATGGAAGAACAACGAGACGAAATGAGGTTGCAAAACCAAAGGTTGGACAGACTTTGCAATATTTTGGAACGCCATTCCAAAGCAAGTCAGCTAAATGATATGGAAACCCAAAGAAATTTAAAGGAAAAAAATGAAACTAAAACTCATTGAAATAGAGACTTTAAGACTGCAGCTAGATAAACAAAAGTCAAACACTCCCTAAAATTTGATATCAATTAAATAGTTTTCAAATATGTTTTATAATTTTTTTTAGTTAAACGCAATCAATTTAGACTGAATTTCTTAAAAGTTGATCTCAATGAAACCGTTCTTTTTTTTAACATAAAATGTATTTATTTTAAACATTAAATGTTTTAATTATAAGACTTAAATAATTTTTTTATTAAATATTTTAAATAAAAATTGAATTAAACATAAAAATGCCATTTTATTTAATTTAATTGGGCAGCAATGCTGTCCCAGGTCCGTTTGGCAATATTAAACATGTTTCTTTCTGAAACCTCCTCCTCATCGTCCTCAAAAACATCGTCACCTTCACTTTGATTCCAAGTTGAGTCTTCTTCCCAATTTACACCGTATTCTCTGCATATGTTGTGTAGTGCACAACATACATTTATTATTTTTACCACCTATTGTGGGCTAAATAACATAGTGCCCATTAAACATCGAAACCGGCTTTTTAAAACGCCAACCGTTCGTTCCACAATGTTACGGCCTGAAGCGTGTTTTTTATTAAATTTGTGCTCCCTTGCTTCTGCTCTTACATCTTTATAGGGGGTTAATAAAAATGGCTCCAAGGCATAACCTGAGTCCCCAAGCAGCCTCGAGTTTTTATCCCCATTGGAATATTCATTAAGGAGAAAGTTCCTTGCAGAACTCATATTCCAAATAAAAGAATCGTGGCAGGAACCAGGCCTGCAAGAGTCGATAGCACGTACTTTCATTTTATAATCACATATCTGAAACAAAAAATATATAATTATCAATCTTAGAAAGTAATTGACACAAACTTACATACTTACAATCATTGCATTAACGCTAAATGTTCCCTTTCTATTTAAAAACAAGGATTCATCTACAGATGTCTTATTTAGCTTTATGTGGGTGCCATCAATGCATCCAATTATCCCAGGTATTTGACATTTTTCGAAAAAACAAGCTTTTGAATTTTCCTTTTCTTCCGGTGTCATTTGAAGCTTAATCCATTGAGGACATATTATGGTTTCGGCCGCATTTATAACTCTCCACATCAGTGTAGACACAGTACTTCTGCCGAGACTAATATCAACATCTTTAGCTGTAATATTTTAACAAATCGATAAGGGATTAATGACACTAAAAATAATTCCTTACCTATTACGCCTTGAAATGTCCCAGACGCCAGATAACGAAGAGCTGTTGATAATTGCAGTATTGCAGGAATACTTGAATTATTAAGATGCGGTCTAAGTTTTTCCAGCACCATTACGAACGCTTCTTTGTCCAGTCTGTAATGGCTAACAAAACTAAAATAAAAAAATTAGTTTAATTATGTGTTTTTTTTTTATTTACTTACACTGCATTTGGATACGACAACGGATCCGAAGCATCCCTTAATGTACGCCGACGTAATTTTGCATGAGTGTTTTGGTCACTCTGTGCCTCCATTACTGCAATTATTGATATTCCTGGCATTTTTTGAAAATTTTTAATATTTTAAAACGTCTATCTTTTTTACATATGATTATGTAAAGTTGCCATATCCAATTGTAAAACCAGAGTTGTTATAAAAAAAAACACATTTAGCAAAATCGATCGGAATCTGAAGAAGCTAAAACTAAATCGATCGGAATTGGACATACGGAATTAAAACCATTCCGATCGGAATTTGTGACATGCCTGATTGTGAGAGAATTTAATCTATGTAAACAATGTTTACGTCAAAGATGCCCAGTAGTGGCTGATATCAGCAAATTAAACTCACACGTATACTTACGCTCTTTTGTTTGATCGTCAATCAACCAATAGGAAATCAGCATGTTCAGTGGGAGAGACAAACTACACTTGCAGAACTTCTGTCTCTTATTTTACATTTTAATCGTCATCGAGACTGCTGTTAGTGAACACATAAATTTAAATTATTGCGATATATTAATGATGTCAGCCGAAAAGTATTTTATGTTATAAAATGCTTTTGATGACATGCAATGTCTTATTTGTCCAAAGACATTTAAAAAACCTAAGAAATATAATTTAAAAAAACATTTTGTAGATGTTCACAAAGACATGAATTATTTGCAGGTGGAAGAAAAAGAAAAACAATTTAAAATTTATTAGAAAATTTTTATTGAAAAGTTGAAGGAATGGGTAAATGGGTAAGTCAATCTAAAGAAAATTATGATACACAATCCTTGAATCCACAACTTTTTCTATACCGTCCATTAGCCAACAAACCGTCAACGTTATGATACACTGTCGCATCACACATCATCTATATTATCTCCAACACAACATGGATTTCGTAAATCATGCTCTACAACTACGAATCTTCTAGAGTTGACAACTTGGGTAAATGAAGGGTTTGTTAATGGCATGCAATCGGATGTTATATATAACGATTTTAGTAAGGCTTTTGATAAATTTAATCATGATCTTTTGCTGTTTAAGCTTGATCGGATGGGTTTTAGTTTATCGCTTCTTAAATGGCTTGGCTCATACTTAAAAGGCAGAACACAATCTGTTAAATTTCGTCATTCATATTCAAACTGTATAAATGTAATATCAGGTGTTCCTCAGGGTAGTCACCTAGGGCCCCTCCTATTTACACTATTTATAAATGATCTTCCTTCTGCAATTAAACTCTCAAAAACTTTAATGTATGCAGATGATGTAAAACTATTTATTTCCTTCAACAACTCTGAACAGCAAGTTCTTTTGCAGAATGATATTAATAATTTAACTACCTGGTGTAGCATTAACTTAATGGATCTTAATGTGAAAAATGTAAATATATGATTTTTACAAGAACAAGTCCAATAAATGGTAGCTATATTATGAATAATATAGTTCTTGATTTGGTTGATAGTTTTAATGATCTTGGCGTACTTTTGGATACACAATTAGACTTTAAAAGTCACATATTGTTAACAGTTAATAAGGCTACTGGAGTACTTGGGTTCATAAAACGTTGGGCTAAGGAGTTTTCCGATCCATATACAACAAAGCAATTGTTTACTACCTTAGTTAGACCAATTCTTGAATATGGATCTGTTGTTTGGGACCCTCAATATCAATTACACTCTAACAAAATTGAGTCAGTTCAAAAACAGTTTCTGTTGTTTTGTCTTCGCGGCTTGCGTTGGAACCCTAACATAAGGTTGCCTTCATACGAACATCGCCTCGCCCTTATTAAGTTGCCAACATTAAAAAGTCGTAGACATATGTTAAATGTTACTTTTTTGTTAAAATTAATGAACGGTAGTCTTCATTCCGAATTTCTTCTTAGCAAAATAAATTTACATATTCCTCTTCGATCATTAAGAAATTATAACATCCTAAGCATAAAATATTACAGCACAAACTATGCTAATTTTGATCCATTTCGCAGAATCTGTGATGAATTCAATTTATTGTATCCATTTATAGATTTTAATAAAAGTTTGGAATTCGTGAAAAGAGATATTATATTACACTTAAATACAATAACCTAAAAAATTTATTATATTTTAATTTTAATATGTAAAAATGTCATTTATATTTGTTTTTTGTTAAATTATTTTTAATTTCTTAATTATGTTTTGTATAAATTGTATATAAATTAGTCTGTAGGGATTATTCCATAGACTTTAATAAATAAATAAATAAAAAAATAAATAAATGGTGGAGGAGAATTTAAAAATGGGTTTATCTAACTTAATAAGTTTAGATATTGTAAAAAAGGGAAGGCCATTTTCAGATGGGCCATTTGTCAAAAATATATTGAGTAAAGTTTTTGGAAAACTTCATTATAAAACTAATTTTATTGAAATATTACCTTTGTCCCGCAATAGTATAGCCCGGCGCTCTCTTTATTTGGGTGCTATTGTGGAATTGGCAATGTAACCGGCAAATTATTGTTCGATGTCGTCAACGAAAAACTTCTTTCCGTTGTTGATTCTAACAAAATAGCCGGAGTTTGTACGGATGGTGCGAACACCATGACAGGCAAACGTGATGGATTTGTAGGCCAGATGAGAAAAAATGAAATTGAGGTTTATTCCTTGCATTGTATAATACACCAGGCTGCTCTTGCTTCCAAATTTATATCCGAGCATCCGGTCATGAAGGCTACTGAGCGGATAATTAATAGAATAAGGGGCGGACATAACTCACTGACTCATAGAAAATTTGTGACATTTCTAAAAAATTCAAATGCTTCTCACCACGATCTATTAATGTTTACTGAGGTACGTTGGTTAAGTCGAGGTAACAGTATTAATAGATTGTTTGAGCTTAGAAATGAAGTATTTGAATTTTTAGAAGCTGAAAATATCGAAATAACCGAAAAAGAATATTTAAGAGATTATTAATTTATATTAGACATGGCGTTTTTAACAGACATTTGTAACATTTTGAATGAGATGAAGCTGCTGGGAAAAGATAATAACATTTCTGATATGTTTAAAATTCTTTCAGATTTTAAGACTCAGCTATTTTTACTTGCAGCTCAAATTGATTCTGAAAACTTTTCGGACTTTCCGAAAACTTCTGTTATTTACGACAAGGAGAAAATCTTGAAAAAGCTTGAACTTTTGGAAATATTAGAAACGCTTTTTAATAACTTTAATGACAGGTTTAAGGATTTTGAAAATATTCAGCATTTACTGGATATTTTTCAAAACCCTTTTAAATGCGATATATTAAAGTACGAATTTCCAATCCAAACAGAACTTATTATACTTCGAAGTGAATTAGATTTCCCGGATAATTTAATCAATATAGAATTCTGGAAAAATCTGGATGGTACAATATATCCTGAAATAAAGAAGGTGTCATTGAAGTATTTATCTTTATTTCCCTCAAAGTATCTTTGCGAACAAATATTTTCAGATTTGAATTATATTTGCTCAAAAAAACGCAATAAGCTGAATTCTTCTAGTTTGAGAAATATACTTTTATTGCGTAACTGCAATAAGAGTATCAACATAGAAGATTTCATTACTTTTTAATTGCAAATTGAAAATCATTGTTCATTGAGGGAAAATTTATAAACACTTCAAAGAATCTTTTTATTTCGACATATATCATACTATCCAGATGTCCGCATATATAAATTATATATGTATGTATTATGTATATACATATATATATCTATCAATACATTCAACAGGAGTATTACTAAAATAAAAACATTCATCAAGAGTATTACTAAAATATGTACATTCATTAATTTGACATTTCCCTTTTGTTAAACAAAGAAACAGAAAAAAATGACAACACCCGCCACACATGTGCTTTCGTCGCAATCTCGTTGACGACTAAATAAAATGAATAGCAAATTGTTTTCTTCCAGTGTTATTTCGTCACTCTCACCAATACTACTACATTGGGCATCTTTGGTTTGCGTCAGTGGTGTCAATTATGATTGTGTTGGTGCGATTACACTTGTCTCTTACATTCCCAGCGGGAGAAATCTGCGGTTACGAGGCCTATTACGAGGCCTAATTAACATACATATTTTGCTATGAAGACTTTTGAGTTATGGACAGACACAATTAGTTATTATTTAAATAAATTTAATTTGGAACCTGCATTTCGCAGAAACTTTGCTTATTTTTTGGAAAAATTCTTCCAACATTTTTAATTTTGTGCTCGAAATACCTTTGCGAATGCCAGCAATGAAAATTCATTTGCACATACTAATGCAATTAATAACCCCATTAAGTTTAAAAATATTCTATAATTATTAACCGCCATTATAAAAAGAGAAGATTTTACTAGCCTATAAAAATATACTAATATAAAACATAAGAGACATTGAAAATCATTAAATGCATTTTTTATCATAAAATATTTTTTTATGATGCTCGTTATCGCTGTCTACAAGACTACTTAATAAAATTCAAATTTGAAGTTTACAGAAGCTCAATAAACACAACATCAAGGCGAATTCATTACAGTTATTCTTGATACTACAACAAGTACACCTCGTACAAAAACCACAAGCAATTTGTTTTTTTAAAATCATTGTACAATGTTAAAAACAGAAATAAAACAAAACAGAAACAAAGATAATAAATAATAAATATATTATTTCAGTTAAGAGGCCTTAAAACAGGCCGTGCGATATTTCCCGCTGAATGAGAGTGTTTTGCAGTAAACAATTATATTTTACGCTCGCAAAATAAAAGAGCGTAAGCGTACATGTAATCCAACCGATCTACTGGGGTTCGTCAGGGAAATAGGACGGCTGTTTCTGTTGGGGCGACCATAGAGGGGATTTTCCCAACGCGGTATTTCTATTTTCTACTTTACTTCTCTTTTTTCCTCTTTTCTCCTGTATTGAAGGGATTCACAATGGACCTCATTGGTCTCCGAGTGGATGTGCGCCCTTGGGTTCATAACCCTTCTTAACCTAACCTAAACTAACCTAAATAAGCTTTTGTAAATAGGATTCTTACATTCAGCAGTGTAGTTTAACATAAATTTTTCCCACCACTGTATTTATATGGCTTGACCAATTTAAGTTGCTGTTGAGCATTAATCCCAGATTTTTTGCCGTTGTTAATTTGACCCTAATTCCCATGTCAATGATGTCAACTTTCACATTGATTATTAGGATATTATTTTCGATAAAAGGTGTGACTTGTAGTGATTATGAATATGACTTACAGAAAATTTCAGCCTAAAGTTTTACGGTCCGATATTTTCAAATTTTTAGAACCTTAAGCAAAGAAAAAAAAAAATAAAAAGATTTCTGTAAAAAAAAATATTGACACGCGTTTGTGCCTTTTATTGTACTTAACAAATATTTACACGGTCGAATTAAAACAGTAAACAAATGAACAAACCAACAAAACATATACATAGTAAAAAAAGATTGTTAAGTAAATTAAATAAACTTAAAAAAAATAATTTGGCATTACATAAAGAACAAAAAAGTGTAATAAAACAAATGAACGTGCTGACATAAATGATAAGAAAAATTTAAAATAAATAAAATTAAGTTAAATTATTAAATAAAGTGTGTAGTTTTTTTTTGTTTATTTAAGACAAAAACTCTGAAATTATCATAAATGGCTTAGTAAAATTCCATAAAGATATTTTCTAATTGTTATCTTTGAAACACATTATCTTGATAAATAAAATTTTATGAAATCTGGATTAAGTTTAGAAATATAAAATCACATGACTCCAGTGTAGTTACTCGAGAAGTTTATTAAGTTTGAATATTTTATAAGTATAACAAGAAGGAAAGTATAGTCGGTCAAGCCCGACCATATGATAACCTACGCCACGTTATATGGAAATAATTTTTGCGGGTCAACCCCTATTGCGATTTCATAAAATTATACATTCTATGCGATTTCCCTTTTGCATCTTTTTTGTGGGCTAGTGTGGCATTGAGAGCAGATTTGTCAAACATTTCTTAATGTCGGGTATAATTGCGTCAGATTTTCGTGTGACTGAGTCGTACGATTGTGTAGGATAGTGAATACTGGCCTTTAGTCGCATAACGGTAAAGCTGGCTATACGGCGAAAATTAATGTAAATAAACAAAAAAAATTGACAGTTGCCGTCACACCGAGGCGAAAAACACTGTGACCAGCTGGCTTTCTGAGGCCACCTCCTTATTCCATCATGGACACCACCGTATACATGAATTCGCCTTGGAATAGAATTTTATAAAAAAATATTTTAAAAGCCTATTTAATTTTACACGTTGTGGTGTTTTAAAAAAATATACTAATAAAAAAAATATTTACTGCCTGTTTTTCAAAATGAAAATTTTCGAATGGGAAAATAAAATGAAACAACAATAAAAAACTCAAATTTGTTTTTGTTTTCCATATAAATTTCCTAACGAATATTTGTATTTTAGTTTAAAAAACAGGCAGTTAGTGTTTGTGTGTTGAGAAAATTTTGTTAAATATTCTCTGCAAATAATAATTGACTACTTGATCCATTTTAGATAAAATGGACTACTTACAACATGATCCTATGTAATGCAATCATGGACCATGCCATTGTTAAAAAAAGTTTGTAGTTAAACGACATGTCTTCGTTTTTAAACGATATGATTTCATTTTTAAACGATTTCAGAACTAATCCTCTGGAGTATATCATAGAGTAGTTTCGAAACTAACCTACTGGGAGTGTGTATGAACATGGAGTAGTTTTAAGACTACTCCGTTGTAATGCAAAGCTGGGTTATATGGTCCAGAACTAGGACATCGTAATGTTAAATATACCATGTTTTTTCAATACATATGGGTTACCTTTGGACCATAGTCCCTTATGGGCTATATTTTACATGCGTGTATGGACTAGTCGCATTATTTACAGGGTTTTAAAAAAATGCCTATGTCGATAACTACAACACAAGTGACTGATTATGACATCTGTGGTCGCATAATATTTCTTAGTGGTCGCAATTTGTTTGAAAACTGTTACGTTATCGGTCGCTTGCATTGTCGATCGACTTGTCGTGCTGAAAATTTTTAATGGGCCGCAAATCAGCTGTTTTTTTCGTTGAAAATGCAAGCGAACGATAGCGGTCGACATCGGGGGCCAGGCTGTTAATTTAATAAATGTTAACATAAAAAATTTAAACAAATTAAATTAGCCTTCGGTTGTAAAAAAGAATAGCGTTGATCAAAATTTACTATTCCAAAACTAGGCATCGAAATTTCGGACATATCATTCTTTAATCCCTTGGTGATCTAACAAATCTTATTTCTTCAAAGAGGTATTTCGGCTTTTCGGTGTAAACTATTTTATGTAAAAACAAAAGAATCCTTGTCTTAAGAAGACTTCATACAGACTTTTCCAGTATCCTGAGACTAGGTCACGCTTTTTTAGTCTGTGATTATATCTTATGGTGTTGTTATGTAATACTTTAGTTTGTTTTTTGTACTAGTGGAATTGCAGTGAGAAAACACCTCGCATCCGTATTTAAAGCTTAGAACCAAATAAGCTTTTGTAAATAGGATTCTTACATTCAGCGGTGTAGTTTAACATAAATTTGTCCCACCACTGTATTTATATGGCTTGACCAATTTAAGTTGCTGTTGAGCATTAATCCCAGATTTTTTGCCGTTGTTAATTTGACCATAATTCCCATGTCAATGATGTCAACTTTCACATTGATTATTAGGATATTATTTTCGATAAAAGGTGTGACTTGTAGTGATTATGAATATGACTTACAGAAAATTTCAGCCTAAAGTTTTACGGTCCGATATTTTCAAATTTTAGAAAAACACAGATTTTTAGAACCTTAAGCAAAGAAAAAAAAACGATTTTATTAAAAAAAATATTGAAACGCAGTTTGCGACTTTTATTGTACTTCTAAACCAATATTTACACGGTCGAATTAAAACAGTAAGGGTGGGTTCTTAACATGGAGATTAGAGATTTAGTCATCTTTAATCTGTGTTTGTAGTTTTTAAGATGAGGATTAAATACTTTTATTTACCGGTTAAAGCGGCCAATGTTGGTGGTTTAAACTTAATCAACAAATGTCAACACAAAAACATGTGTAATAAAATCAGCTGTTAAAATAAAAAAATAAAAGAATAAAAAAGAAAAACACATAAAAGAAAATACTTTATAGAACACCAAAAAATGGATTATTCTAGTGAAGATGAAGACTTTAGTGATTTTTAAACATTTCAAAATTTAAATAAAACAATTATGAGAAGAACAAAAACCATAAGAACGCGACCAAATCACTTTTATTTATACAATGACAGTGAATTCAGACAAAGGTTCCGGCTATCCAAACATTGAGCTTACAAGGTGTTAGAAATTATTGGTCCACATATAAAAAATTATACAAATTGGTAAGTAGTAAAGGAATTGATCTACAATGTCAAAAGTCATTGCGCGCGTTACTCATAACTTAGCACTGTTGAAAGATCATTTGTTTAAGTTTCCGCAATCCTTCATCCGATTGCGTTTCTAAAGTTTCTAAAGAAAAACAAGAATTTTTTGAAATCGCTAAATTCCCTAAAGTTGTAGCTGCTATTGACCGCACCCTTATAAAAATTGTTTCTCCAGAAGGCAAAAGTGCTGAAATTTATCGAAATAGAAAGGGATTTCTATCGATTAATGTACAGACGACGTGCGATGCTAACTTAAAAATAACGAATGTAGTTGCTCGTTGGCCAGGCTCTGCACATGATTCCAATATTCTTAAAAATTCAAAAATCTTCTCTAAATTCGAGAGCGGTGAATATTGCAATGGACTAATATTGGGGGATAGTTGATATATTGATATTGTTTCAGCTGTTCCTAATAATAGAGGGAACACCCAGGAAAACAACGACATCATACGGCGAGTCTTAATAAAGGACTATTTCAAAAAATTGTTCTTAAATGCCTATTAAAAAATAATAAGTAAAAGTGCTATATTCGGCTAAGCCGAATCTTAAATACCTTTCACCATAGTTTGGAAAGAACAGAAACTAATATATAAATATATGCATATATATCTTTATATATATGCCTATATATATAAATATATACATATATATATCGTTACCTTAATATAAAAAGGCCCAAACTCATCAAAAACACTTTTTACAGGAGAAGGAAAAAACTAAGTAAAAGCTGAAATAATATAGCTACACAACCATTGTCAAAAAACATCTTTATTAAAATTAAACGAGGAATTCAGATTGAAATACATAATATGTATTTCTTTCGAAAAATTGTGTGTATGAGTTAGGCCTTTTTTTCTTTAGAAAAATTGTGTGTATGAGTTAGGGCTTTTTGTATTCTGCTTATAACTTCTTTATTTTTAATCTAATTTGCTTGAAATTTTAATAGAATGTGTATTAGCAACCATTCTACAATAATCAATAAAAAAACGGATTTCCAAAAATAATGAGTTGGGGCCTTTTTATATTAAGGTAACGATATATATCTGTGGCATTTTGACAAAACATCTTAAGTCAAATTTAAAAAGTTAAAAAAAATGTTTTTAATCATAAGAATTTTCTCTAAAAAAAATTTTTGTCTACGTGTTTAAAATTTTGTATTATAAACGAATTTTTTTTTAATTTTGATTTATTTTATTATTTGATAAAAATGATTTTTTCACATAGTTTTTTTAAAAAACTTTTTTGCTATCTTATCTCGACTTAAAATGTTTTGTGAAAATGTAACAGATATATATCGCAATTAATCAACAAGAGGGTATTAACTTAAAATTTATAATTTTTCCACTTTTTCGAAATAATCGACAATCTATATTTATATCTACCCGTTATAAAAACATCGTGCTATTTTATCTACTTTTTGGTAATGAAACGGTTGGCTTTAAAACTGTTTTTCATATGCGTTCAATGTTAAATTAAAAGTTGTTTTGCTGATACTGAATTGAATTATATTTTGGTTATACATACTTTCTTGTATCTGAATTTCTATTCTACTTAAGCTTTCCGAACTTTAAATATATAAAACGTATCTATGGGTCAAATTAATGCTCTAAAATTTAAGCTTTTATAAAAATGTTGATGATTTTAGCTCATTTTTGGAGTATTTTGCTCATATCTTAACCATTTTTTAAACGATTTGATAGATTTATAAAGCGACGTGCTTAAAAAGAATTTAGCCATTTACTTGGATTGTAAATGCAAAGAGGCGTAATAACACTATTTATTTTTTAACAACAATAACAACAAGGTGTACTAAAACGAACAAAAAAAAATCAATAACTATATTTCCAATTTTGTTGTTGTTACGCCCTAATGCATTTTAGGTGACAATATTTGACGTACTACTCGTAGCCCCCAGTTTTATTGAAAAATTATTTGCTTTTGCAAAACGTTTTGCTATTTCAAATATCATTAAACAGTTTCTAAATAACATTAATCAATTATCTTCTTTCAAACAAAGGTATTTTTCATGAATATTTACTTAATTATTATAAAAAAGATTAATTTTTGGAATTTCATACGGATATCGTTAACCCAACTGTGTAAAAAAAAAAACGCGAAAGTCTTAAACAAAAAGTTATACAAGGTTTTACAAACGGAATGACAAAGTTATATACAACCCTTTTATCTTCGGTGAAGGGTATAAAAAATAAAATCAATCTTATTTTAACGTTATATATTTTATTAATATAAAACATATATAAATAACACAACAATGCATTTGAAAAATATTAATTAAAGCTCAACCTGATGCAGGTATGTATGTTATTATGTAAAGGAAATCGATTTTAAAAATTTAGAAATTGTAAAGCTTTGTTCACAATGGGAGCAACAATTTTTTTTATCGAAAATGTTACAAAAACATTTCTTTATTAGAAAGATTTTTATCACAAATATAAAAAGTTGATAAAAAAATGTACTAAATAAAAAGGACTTAAATAGGCTTTTTTTTAATAATATCAATTTCCTTCACAAACATGTATAATATAAAAAACACTTAAATCTATGAAAAAAATTGTACTTTATATAACATAGTAGATTACATTCTACCATAGTATTTAAAATTCTTTTCGGCACTTAAGCACGTCTCCACTATTATTTGAAAAACTTCCCAGCCCTTGTTTTAACTCATCTATTTCTAGTTCCAATTTTGTTTTTCTTAGTTTTGCCTCTTCTTCCAGAACTTTTATTTCTATTTCAATCTTTTTCAGTTTCCTTCGAGCCGCATCAGCCCACACGTCTTTTGTACTTTTCCTCTTTCCTGAACTAAGTGCCGGATTTTTTGGAAATTTTAACATTTTTGGAGTGTATTTTTCCCATTTGCAGGATTCTGCTGGTACCTCATCTAAAAAAATTAACAAATTGTAAACAAATAATAAAAATAAGGCATCTTTTTATTTAAAAACAATCAAGGAACTTAAAATATCAAAATAGATTTGTTTTATCAAGAAATATCTTCAAAAACATAAAACCATTGCATAATAAACAAGGTATAGTCATTAGGGATAGTTGTCAGTATTTCAATATCAAGCAGAAATAAAATTAATTTATTATTTATATGGATTTTGAAATTTAGAAATTTTCTAAAGAACCTACTTTCTACTTATAAAACCATGCTACTAAAATAAAATTTTATTTTGAAAAACGTACCAGCCGTGCCACAGATATATATATATGTATATATTTATATATATATATCAGAGATCAGCAATGAATCGCTTTTTCGCTACTCATACTGACTCATGAAATTTTAAGTATAAGTGAGTAGAACTCATTTAAACTCAACTACTCTGATTCACTCATACTCACGAGATCGTTGATGTATAAGTATAGGTTGCAATAAATATGAGTATGACGTCGACTCATACTCACACATTTAAAAATGACCTCAATTTGATTTGTAATTTCAGGAAAATACTTATAATACTCACATTGATTCAGCTCATTTAACTCATCCAAGTATATTTACAAGTTTAGTCATTTAACAGTTTCTAAGTAGTATAAAATGTATAAAAATATAAAAAAGCATAAAATTGTAAGTTTATACAGAAACATTTTGGGGAAATTACATTTTTTTATTATTATTGATATTTATGCACATTGAGTTCTGTTGAATCTAAATCAACCACTACATAAATGTTATAAGTATGAGTACGATGAGTAAAATCAAACTTCTGAGTGAATATGAGTTTCGATCGAATTACAATAAGTATGAGTTCGTATAAGTACAAGAAATTATGAGTCATGATTCGGCTCTACTCACTTTTTCACTACTCATTGCTGATCTCTGATATATATGTATGCACAGTGCATATTTAGAGTACATGAAATTTTTTCACTCTTTTTAACGGAATCTACAAAATTTCTGAAAATCGTGGTTATAGATTCAAATATTTTGCTCTTATTCTTAGAAATATCGGAGGAAAATCGTTTTTAGCATAAACCGCATTTTTATAGTACATAGCTCTACCTTGTGCACATTTAAAGGACGTGTGCCAAATTTATACATTATGCATATGAAAATTTTTGTTGCCACATGATCCATATAAGAACTGCGTTTTTTACACCATCATGTTTTTCATTATTGAAAAAACAGCGTTACCGTTGTGATACAAAAGTATTAATTTGACCAGCGTTACCGTTGTGATACAAAAGTATTAATTTGACCCTTTTTGTTGGTTTGTTTGTTTGTTTATTTATTTGTTTGTTGTTTGTTTGTTGGTTTGTTTGTTTGTTTGTTTGTTTGTTTGTTTGTTTGTTTGTTTGTTTGTTTGTTTGTTTGTTTGTTTGTTTGTTTGTTTGTTTGTTTGTTTGTTTGTTTGTTTGTTTGTTTGTTTGTTTGTTTGTTTGTTTGTTTGTTTGTTTGTTTGTTTGTTTGTTTGTTTGTTTGTTTGTTTGTTTGTTTATTTGTTTGTTTGTTTGAACAAACAAACAAACTAATAGAAGTCGGCCATAGAATTTATACCCTTAGGGGCGATTCATGGGCAGTTATGGGACTTTTTCTTTAATATATTACTTGTCTGTATTGACAATTTTGTATGGGAGCCCCTTAAGGAGCGGATTTATCGGGTAGGTATGTAAGCAACAAATGATGATATTATAAAATAAAATGGGGTGGGTCATGCATTTGACCTGTCTAGGAGCATCCTACGCGCTCCAGGGCCCAAATTTAAGAATTCCACAAGATCGAAATATTTGTATGGAAGCCCCCTAATGGATGCAATTAAGCGCAAGTATGTTTTGAGAAAATGTTAAGGACAAAAACTAATGGCGGGCGACTCCAAGGCAGCAATGGGACTTTTTCATCAAAATATGTATATAAATTATATTCTATATTATATTTAAATTTCAACATACGCACGCTTAGACAAACATTGGTTAATCAACTTCGCTACTAATAAGAACCCATAATAAATATATTTTATAGTGTATAATATCAATATTGAAGAAATTACAAACGGAATGACAAACTAATATGTATATACCCTTTCCACCTGTGGTGAAGGGTGGTATAACAATGACATCAGCAGGCCATTTTACTGCCAAAATTAGAGGCACTCGCGATTTTTTGCTATCTCACTCATTTATGAACAGATCTTGCCGAACTTTAATAGCAAACTTTCAACGGACAAAAAAAAAATCGATTCCCCATCTTATCTGGGAACTTCGGAAACCCATTTTAACCAACAGTTGAAATTCTTCCCCACATCACGTTAAACAACATTTGTGAAAATATAAATTTCTACTTCTGTCCCACAATAAAGTTTATATTTGATATTTCATATTTGTTAAGGATTTCTTTTTTCTTTAAATTGCGGCCCATTTGAAATATGCATACGTCCGTCTTCTGCTTGCATTTCCCAAACTTATAGTATTTACGAAATTTAATACATATTGAAGAAAGAGAAATAACCGTTTGTAAAGCGGATTGGAAAAACCTGATACAGATGAATCGTAATTTCGAATTTTTAAATTCAGCCTCAAAATCATTTAAAGTAAAATAATGATTTAGAGGTTACTACTGTTCAAATATCCTGTTTTTAACATCCTATCGTGATAACCACCTTATAGCGCAATATTTAAAAATAACATGGATGCCAGTATCAAATCGAATGTTTCGATGCAGCTGCGGAAATTCAAAATGTGGCATAAACAACAATTTTTCAAATAAATGTGTCACTAAAAAAATTTGATGTACACCATTTGCAGAGCCCATCTTTACAGCACAATTATCAGTCGTTATACGAACCATGTTATTTTTGGGAATGTTATTGTTTCAGAGCCACCAAGTACAATAGCATAGTAGTTTTTCTTACAAAACTCAGTTATGTTATTAATATTAAGGGGACCAGTCGAATTTGCTAAAAATTTATGATTTTTTTTTCGCGATTTGAGAGTCAGTCACCCCTTATTTAGACGATATAAAATTGAAGCTATATATGTATATGTGCGAAAGAAAGCGTTCTTTCGACATCGTGAAATTGGCAGTAAATCACATAATAAAGAAATGATAGCAAAGATTAAATTAATTAAAACGAAAATTAATTAAACGATGAATTAGGAAAATTCCTTAAAAACATGAACTGAGAAAGTTTGTAAATTGTACCAAATTAGTAATTGCTGCACCACTGTACTTTTAACGTTTAAATTGTAACGTAAAAAAGTACAACTGTACCACATTTTTCAACCCTGATACATATTAATGTAAGAATGTGTTAGTGTACGAAATATCACACAGAGTTGCATCTTACCTGCGTTGCCATTGTGAAAATTTTTCCTTTTTATTTTTGGCTGGTTTATTTAAGATGTTTCATAAAAAATTACAGTGAATTACAGTGCATGACAATTTTGCATTAAAACACATTTCAAACTTATTTTATTTTTTATGAATACGGCTGATATAATTTAATTTGCTGTATATTGGATGAAAATATTAAGTGATAATTTTTTGCTATTGACCGATCTTATATTTTATCTGTCCTTTATTATTGAAACGTTGTTTAATTTTGTGTACCCTTTCATACTACACACCTTAATTTAGGGTTGCACGATCAAGTTTTGCCTTTCAAGTTTTAATAGACTCACACTTTTTTTACCAATATACTCATACTTTTAAAAATTTAACCGAATTTGATTTTAAAATTCTTTCTTGAGTGGATCGACCTACTAGGTTTAAATTTTTAGGAACATTATTAATGGAAAGTGCAAAATATTAGAAATTTTTGCGAATTCAAAGAAAGATGTTGCGATGGGTCTGAAGTTTCTCCATATTTAAAAAAAAGTTATTAAATTTTGTCGTTACCAAATCTATACCAAAAATTAATTTAAACAGAAATTTTGGATTAAAACACTATTGTTGAACATCGTTTTATGTTATATTAAAGATCTGCTTATATGAATTTTATTTTATGTTTTTATTTTTAAAATAAATAGTTTCTTCTTTTTTTTTATATAAATAGTTTCTTGTAAACTATTTTTTTAAAAGAAAAATATATTTCTTTTTAATTTAATTTTCTTATATCATTTTTTGTTGTTTGTTTGATTGCTTGAAACTTAAAAACGCCTAGGCTAAATTGGATACTTCCCTCTGCGTGTTTGCTTGTAATTGCTACGAAAAGGTTTAGAAAAAAAGAAAAGTCGACTAAACCGGGTTAAAAGCCCTACTTTGTGTACTTTTTGTAAATATTTTTTTTAAACAATTTTGCTTAAAATTGAAACCTATGTTATTTATGATAAAGGCAGCAAACAAATAAGAACGTAGGATGTACGGCCGTACATTTCTTAAAACACGATCTATTTACTTACAATTCCGTCGTAAACATATCGAGTTTTCTTTTGAAAATAATCTTAAAAAAATCAAAATTTATTAAAAATTTTGTTTATTTTTTCCTTCATTTATGTGGTTTTTAAATATTCAATTTGAAAACACAAAAATAATTTAATATAAATTTTAAATTTTTCATTTTCTATGGCAATACGGATGCAACCGGCGTATAAAGTAGAATTACGACGTCGTTTTTTCTTAGGGCCTTATTGTGTAGAGTGCAACGCAATGCCAAAAATTTCATTGAAGGCAAAAACAAAGTCAAAAATATTTTGTTGTTGTTAAATACAAAACAATATGTCTTTCTGAAGAAAGCAACAACAAAATTATAAAATATTTTTGACTTTGTTTTTGCTTTTAATGAAATTTTTGGCAATGGGGTGCGCTTTACACAATTATGGCTTTATTTAACGGTACGGACAATATGGGTAAAGTATGGTAAACTTGGAACTTTTTTTAAAAAAGATTTTTTTTTCGAAACAATTTTACGGCAACCTTAAGGAAGTGTTTCAAGTTCAACACACAATTAATGTCATTTATATAAGATTTCTTAAGAGAAAAGAGCTTAAAAGGGTAAAATAGATTTTTTATTTTAGTAAAAAAAGCCATCATAGAACTGAAGATATGAAAATACATTTACTTTTATTAGAATAATTACATGTTAACGTCTAAAAAGACTTTCATAAAAGGAAAACATGACAAATGGTAACGCTGGTAACCTCTGTGTGTTTCTTTCTACAATGCTGCCAATTTAGCTATTTTTTCGTCAAATCCAGCGATTTTTAATAAATTCTTTCAGGTAAAACTTTTTAGCGTTTTATCGCAAAATTTTATAATATTTCTTTAATTTTATTTCAATAAGGGTTGTTTTTAGCGATTTACTTATTATTTAAAAATATTTTTTGGAAAAATAAAATACATTGTGTCAAACATTCTTTAAAAACGTGTTTGCAATAAGTACCAGAAATAAGAATTATTACCGTACTTTGCTACTTAAATGAACGTATTGCTTGGATGCCTTCATATTAATGAACATGGCTTTAAAGTTTATGCACAGCTATGTAAAACAAATCGTATGAACGATAAGTACCAAAAGGTCTAATTATTACCTAGTTTTGCTGCTTCAGTGTATACGGAAAGAATTATTTTCTTAATCACCAGAAAATATGGCTTGAACCAAGAAAATGTTGCGTGATTCTCGTATAAGCAAAAAATTTTCATTCTAAATATATGTGTGGGTTGATTTAATCAAAAAAATATTACTCAACGAGAACAAAAATTCAGTCGAATAAATTAGTTTTTCTAATAAAAAGTTAATTTGAATAAAAACAAAACAATTCACGAAGGTAAGGAACCAACAAAATACATAGATATGACTTAAGGCCCAACCATAATATGCATAGACTAGCTTAACCTACTGTCAAAAATTTACAAAAAGTCTCTCAAATGTATTTAAAAAAACAAAAATGAATTAAAGAAACATTGGATTCCGTACGGAATGTGTGATCAATTTCGCACTTTGCTTAAGCAAATGACAATTTCATAAAATTTAACAAAACGTTTCCTTAAGTTCAATATGGTTTGCCTCATACGATTTACATGTATTCGCACATTTGCTGAAGCCAACTTAAGCTCATTATGGTTGGGCCTTTAAGGTATGTTCAGACCTAACAAATATTTGGAGATAAAATAAAAAATTTCTATTTATTTACTAAACTTTATCTCTAAGATGATAAAATAATGTAATTTAGAAACTGTTAAATAATGTTTGCTCTAGCCAAATGATTTGCAAAAGCAAAAAATTCTTTAAGAAAACTAGTGGTTACGTGTAGGATATCAAAGATTTAATAGGTGTGAACATAGCTGTAGAAATTTAGAAAAACTTTGGTTTTAAAAAATTATAGGAATTTAATAAATTTTTTATTTAAGATATTCTCCCAAATTTATTTTAAATGAGTTTTAAATTGTTGGTGGTTAAGCATGTCTATCTGAATCAGGAGACGTCAACCATATATTTGAAAAGTTGCAAACAAAACCTCTTAGCCAACACGACAGGTTAATATTGCACCCAATCATTTTTCGCAGCATAGTTTAGTAAAGTATTATTTGCAGTCTCTTAAGAACTGCTTGGAACAGAGTCAAGTTTTACTTGACGTTGAAGAACCTTTGCAACTTATCATTTTATGGACCTTTTAGCTCCTTTGTCTTTTGAATCAGTTCGAAATATCACCAAAGATGACATCTTTATACAAATATATATAATCTTTAGAATACTGTCAAATTGCTAATTACTTTTTTAGCTGAATTTTTTTTTTGTAGTATTTTGAATTGCTTTTGGTTTTTATTACAAGAACACACGCTTATATAAGCGATTTGTATTTACATTGCTCATAATATAGTTTTTTTTTTACCAAAATAACCGGTTTATTCGATATTCGAAAAATGGACATTTTAAAATATCCGACTTGGGCAAAACTTAAATAACCGGTTAAAACCGCCCGAATAATAACCGTTTGATCTCCCTAGTAAGTATTTCTTACTTTTTTTGGAAAACTTAAAATTTATTTACCTGAATCGAGTTATAATTTCTTAAGTTTTTCAAGAAATATTTTCCTAAAGCAATTTACTAAGGTGTATTATGAGAAACTTTTGATTTTGAAAATTTAAGGCATTAACATTACAAATTTATCAATTCAAGAAAAGATTTCTGCATGTACAAATAAAATATGTTGATTCTAGAAACGGATGGTTTGAATTAAGCAGGTTTTTTTTTGTTTCTATTATGTAAAAATATAGTAACAAAAACTGGATTAAAGTAGCTATAGAACTAAGATGATATTTTTGCTGTATTCAGCTGAATTTTTATTCGCTTTGAGTAATATTTTTCTGATTAGGTCAAGCCACACATATATTTAGAATGAAGATTTTTTGCATATACGAGAATCACGCAACATTTTCTCGGTTTAAGCCATATTTTCTGGTGATTAGGTAAGTAATTCTTTCCGTGTACACTGAAGCAGCAAAACTAGGTAATAATTAGACCTTTTGGTACTTTTCTTTCATACGATTTGCTTTACATAGCTGTGCATAAACTTTAAATACATTTTCATTAATATGAAGGCAAAATACGGTAATAATTCTTACTTCTGGTACTTTTTGTAAACACGTTTTTAAAGAATGCTTGACACAATGTATTTTATTTTTCCAAAAAATATTGCTCAAACAAATTAAAAAATAGCTCAATTTTGTAAATAATAAGTTAATTTAGCTATAAGTCGTTAAAAACAACCCTTTTTGAAATAAAATTATTGATATATTATAAAATTTTGCGATAATACTTTAAAAAGTTTTTTCTGTAAAAATTGATTAAAAATCGCTGGATTTGACGAGAAAATAGCTAAATTGGCGGCAGTGTAGAAAGAAACACACAGAGGTTCACTTTACCAGCGTTACCATTTGTCATGTTTTCCTTTTTTGAAAGTCTTTTTAGACGTTAACATGTTTACAATTTTTATAAAGATTTTTATATATGATTGAAAACATTAAGTGAAGTTTTTATGCAACAAAGCAATCTTAGATTCTATCTGTCCTTTATTACTGTAACGTTGTTTAATTTTGTTTACTCCTTCAACACCTCATACCTTAAAGATCCCAAATATATTCTTTTATGTGCTGAAGTATCTAAAGATGATGAAATCGGCTTTCGAGTTCACTGTTCAAAGTCTTATGTTCAATTATGTAATGTTCTGTTCAAAAGTTCGATTTTGATAACGACCTTCTGAAACACGTTGTAGTTTTACTTTTTACTATTTTAAGCGCGTTGTATTCTATAATGTATTTTGGCTCTAAAAATTCTTTATAATATTTTATTATTAATAAAAAATGTACCAAGGGTTTTCTTATACACCCGTTACATACTCTTCATCTCGGAAACCAATTAGAATTTTGTTTTCCTGTCTTCGCCATAATCTTAGATATTAACTGGGAGAGGGAAATCTTAAAAGAAAATATCTCGGAAATCAATTATTTTCGCCACAATTGTAGCTATAGACTATTAGAAAAAAAGTAGTACAAAATAATCCGAAAAAAACTCATCTTATGCATCAAAATTGCTAAAATATTGAAAAAGGTTAATTTATTTATCTTTTTGCACAATTTTTGGCCCGTAGCTGCCAAACGGTACTCTTCAGAAAAAATATTCCTTTTACTCTAATTCATAATTCCTCATACATAATTAATGGAAAATGCATTTTTTCACATTTTCCAGTTGTATTTTTTTATCGGAAATTATTGAAATTTATGAAATGGAATGTTGCAAAAAACGTTAATTAATCAATATTAATTTTTCACACATATTTCGAATTTTCGATGTTAATACAGCTGAAAAAGGTAAAAAAAGAAGAATTATGATGTTCTAAAGAATTTTGAATTATAATATAAAAATTATTTATTCTGAATATTATTTTACTAAATTGTCCACAATTTGGCCGATGCGGGCCAAAAATGTTGAAAAAAGAAATTAATATTAATGAAAATTTTTCGATATTTTAGCAATTCTATGGCACTAGTAGCTGCAGTTTTTTCGCGTCCAATTTTTCGTTACACAATTTTTGTCTCCTAGTCTAAAGCTGCAATTATAAAAACAAAATTGTAATGGGCTTCCGAAAAAAATTTCATGTTTTTTCGAAAAAATCAAGTTTTAGCCAAAATGTTCAATAGGCCATAAAATCAGATCGGCAGCTAAACTGCATAGTGTAATTATTCTAATAAAAGTAAATGTATTTTCATATCTTCAGTTCTATGATGGCTTATTTACTAAAATAAAAAATCTATTTTACCCTTTTCAGCTCTTTTCTCTTAAGAAATCTTATATAAATGACATTAATTGTGTGTTGAACTTGAAACACTTCCTTAAGGTTGCCGTAAAATTGTTTCGAAAAAAAAATCTTTTTTAAAAAAAGTTCCAAGTTTACCATACTTTACCCATATTGTCCGTACCGTTAAATAAAGCCATAATTGTGTAAAGCGCACCCCATTGCCAAAAATTTCATTAAAAGCAAAAACAAAGTCAAAAATATTTTATAATTTTGTTGTTGCTTTCTTCAGAAAGACATATTGTTTTGTATTTAACAACAACAAAATATTTTTGACTTTGTTTTTGCCTTCAATGAAATTTTTGGCATTGCGTTGCACTCTACACAATAAGGCCCTAAGAAAAAACGACGTCGTAATTCTACTTCATACGCCGGTTGCATCCGTATTGCCATAGAAAAAGAAAAATTTAAATTATATTATTTTTGTGTTTTCAAATTGAATATTTAAAAACCACATAAATGAAGGAAAAAATAAACAAAATTTTTAATAAATTTTGATTTTTTTAAGATTATTTTCAAAAGAAAACTCGATATGTTTACGACGGAATTGTAAGTAAATAGATCGTGTTTTAAGAAATGTACGGCCGTACATCCTACGTTCTTATTTTTTTTGCTGAAACATAGGTTTCAATTTTAAGCAAAATTGTTTAAAAAAAATATTTACAAAAAGTACACAAAGTAGGGCTTTTAACCCGGTTTAGTCGACTTTTCTTTTTTTCTAAACCTTTTCGTAGCAATTACAAGCAAACACGCAGAGGGAAGTATCCAATTTAGCCTAGGCGTTTTTAAGTTTCAAGCAATCAAACAAACAACAAAAAATGATATAAGAAAATTAAATTAAAAAGAAATATATTTTTCTTTTAAAAAAATAGTTTACAAGAAACTATTTAAAAAAATAGTTTACAAGAAACTATTTATATAAAAAAAAAGAAGAAACTATTTATTTTAAAAATAAAAACATAAAATAAAATTCATATAAGCAGATCTTTAATATAACATAAAACGATGTTCAACAATAGTGTTTTAATCCAAAATTTCTGTTTAAATCAATTTTTGGTATAGATTTGGTAACGACAAAATTTAATAACTTTTTTTTAAATATGGAGAAACTTCAGACCCATCGCAACATCTTTCTTTAAATTCGCAAAAATTTCTAATATTTTGCACTTTCCATTAATAATGTTCCTAAAAATTTAAACCTAGTAGGTCGATCCACTCAAGAAAGAATTTTAAAATCAAATTCGGTTAAATTTTTAAAAGTATGAGTATATTGGTAAAAAAAGTGTGAGTCTATTAAAACTTGAAAGGCAAAACTTGATCGTGCAACCCTTAATTAAGGTGTGTAGTATGAAAGGGTACACAAAATTAAACAACGTTTCAATAATAAAGGACATATAAAATATAAGATCGGTCAATAGCAAAAAATTATCACTTAATATTTTCATCCAATATACAGCAAATTAAATTATATCAGCCGTATTCATAAAAAATAAAATAAGTTTGAAATGTGTTTTAATGCAAAATTGTTGTGCACTGTAATTTTTTATGAATACGGCAGTATATTGTATTTAAAAACCTTCTATAACTTTAAAACATCGTAAATAACCTGCCAAAAAAAGCTGGTAAAATGTAACTCTGTGTGATATTTTGTACACTAACACATTAATATCCTGCAAGAAGACTACTGGTCGTTTTACTAGCTAGATGACATAGTTCTAACCGCTATATTGGTTATAGTTTCTATTAGATTATTAAGAGTAAAATGAAAAAAGTGACCGAAACCTTGTGTACATGTGATTTTGTATCTCTCGAACTTATTATGTCGCTCTCTCTAACTCATTAATTCAATGTAAAATTGTTGCAAGTTGGTTAGTTAAAAATTTTCTCTTAGTTTTGGTTATTCATTTCTTGTAGGGTATGTATTATAATTTTGTCACAAATTTTATTAAATATATTTTAAAATCATTCAAAAGTTATTTTGTAATCTTCCCCAATTTTTTCAATAGCCTTTACCACAGGTGGAAAGGGAATACATATCGATGGCTTTAGAAATCTTAACAAATATATTTTAATAGATTTTTTGTTTATTCTGGAATTTCAAACGAATCTTGCTTGAAAATTTCAAGGAGCTACATATAGTAAAATTGCATTAAAACTAATTTTATATCTTAAATTTTACGGATTTTATTAAGTTTTATTTTTCCCCTTTAAACAAACCAAAAATGAAGTTACGCATTTTTGTATTAAGCCAGCGATATAATTTCTACAAAAATGATATTAGACTCTACAAAGTTCTTATGAGGAGTAACGTTGATTTAACGATGTTCGTATGGGCCTCTGTTGGTTAAAATGGGTTTTCCGAAGTTCCCAGATAAGATCGGGGCTAGGATTTTTTAGTCCGTTAAAGTTTGCTGTTAAAGTTCGGCCAGATTTGTCCATAAATGAGTGAGATATGTGCAAAAAATCGCGAGTGCCTCTAATTTTGGCTGTCAAATGGCCTGCTGCTGTCATTGTTAAGGTGGAAAGAGCATATACATATAAGTTTGTCATTCCGTTTGTAATTTATGCAATATTGATATAAGACCCTACAAAGTATATTTATTCAGGGTTCTTATTAGTAGAGAAGTTGATTAACCAATGTTTGTCTAAGTGTGCGTATGTTGAAATTTAAAAAAAATTTCATAGAAATTATTTTTTTTTATGAATAAGGGGAGAAGAATATAATTCATATAAAATCCGACCTCCCTTAGTTTTTGTCCTTGACATTTTCTTAAAACATACTTGCGCTTAACTGCATCCATTAGGGGGGCTTCCATACAAATATTTCGATCTTGTGAAATTCTTAAATATGGACCCTACAGCGCGTAGGATGCTCCTAGACAGGTCAAATGCATGACAAACCCCAATTTATTTTATATCATCATCATATGTTGCAAACATACCTACCCGATTTTCAATACAGACTACAAATATTGAAGAAAAAGTCCCATAACTGCCCAGGAATCGCCCCTAGGGGAATAATATGTATGAACGACCTCTATTAGTTTTTTATCCACAACATTTTCTTTAAACATACTGCACCATATCTGCACTCCTTAGGGAGGCTCCCATATAAATATGGCGGCTTAGTGAAATTCATAAATTTGGCCACTGCAGCGCGTAGGATGCTCCTAGACGGTTCAAATCTATGACCAACCCCACTTAATTTTTGATCCCCACAATATCTTTCTAAGTTACCTACCCGCTATCTCCATTACTTAAGGGCGCTCCCATACAACATTTTCAATAAAGACTAGAAATATATTGAAGAAATAGCTGCCCAGGACTCGACCCTTGGG